>CM061541.1:228055715-228438215 GCA_030864215.1 Capsicum pubescens | reverse complement strand
AAAGGACAATTTGTTAAACACCACCAAGTTCTTTCTTATTTCTTAAATTCTGTGTCCGATCAAACAATGCCGCATAAAATGAGACGGGGGGGGGGGGGGGGTATAAATACTCTCTTTAATTCAAAATTAATTAATTTTGAGCTAATTTTCAATGTTCAAAATAAGTGAATTGTCCATTCTTCAAGAAATGTTGAAAAAAAAAATTCAATTTTATCACTCATGTACACTTTCTAGGTTATGAGTTTCAAGAGATTTAATTGATTTTATTTTAATGGGACTGAAGTATTAAATGTAACTTAATAATATCTAAAAAGGTAAATATGGAAAGTAAAATTTGATTTATGGTCTAATTTTTTTCCTTATAAATGTACTAGAGGAGCATGGCCCGTGTCAGCATAGGCCCAGCATTAATATATTTTGATTATGTATGATAAGTTAGATTGATGTCAATTCGAATTATGAATTATAAAACATGAACACACAAAATATATTAATTACTTGATAGTATTTTTCAAGGAGCCAAATTATCTCACAAGATATTTATATATAATTTTTTACTCATATAAATAATAAAATTCGATGCATTTTGAAGTTTAGATCCTTAATCATATGACTGATATTTGCTACATTAAGTATAAAATATGAGATTAAAATTAACACATAAGACTTGACACCTGTTGTATAAAATAGAGAATAATTGTTGAAAAAGATAAAGGGTTACCTAGTCATTGCATATTACATCACATGTGGGTTGCAATGAATAACTCAAAATTGCATTGTATTTCAATACTAAGCCGACATAAATATCCTTTGCTTTCATTTCTCCTCTTTTATTTGTCAACTTGTCCTTTTAAGTTAAACTAAATTATTATTTTAAATTTAAATTTTAAGTATTTCAAAAATTATAGGGATAATACTCACAAAAATATCTGAACTTTGACCGAATTTTCAGTTGAACATACTAAACTTTGACCGTATTTTTTTTAGTATTATCCCAAAATTATAAGTTACCACCTGTCATATTAATTTAAATTAATTGATTCTGAGAACATGATAAAACATACTTTTGTAGATGTTTTATCAAACTTTTTCTTTTTATATGTTCCTTCCATTGAAATGTAGGAGTCGTTTGTTAGAGTGTATAAAAATAATTTTGAATAGAATGTATTAGAAATGTTTGCATTAATAATGTTTGTATTAGTAATACTGGTATTATTTATGCTAACATTATTTCTTATATACTGTTTGGTATGCTGTATTAGAACTTGCCTTTTCAATCTTGGTATATTTAAACAAAAGTATTTTAAAAAATATTGCATATCCATTCTAAGATTCATCTGGGATCTAGCATGGGTTCAATATATGTTATTTTTATCTCAATATATGTGACACAAATAGAGTTTAGATAATCAATCATACTCTTAATAAGAATTTAGATAATTTAAGCCGTTAACTATTGTAATTTATAATATTTTTATATAATTTTCAAATAATATATGCTACTTTTCTTGTCCAAACTTTTGTGGCATTGATAGTCAATTATATTTTTAAAATAATTTAAGTTTTTAATTATTGTCATTTATAATGATTTTCTTCTATTCCAATTTAAGTGACAACAATACAATTTCAAGAGTCAATCAAATATTTTTTATCTTTTAAATTTTCCAGGTTGTTAATTATTATGATTTATAGTATTGTTTATGTATTTTTTTTTTTTGAAATATATGACAAATTTAATTGTTTCTAGATATTTCAAGTTGTAACTATTGTAATTTATAATACTTTTTATGTATTTTTTGAATAATATATGTTACTCTCCTTGTCCAGAGTTTTGTGTCGTCGATAGCCAATTATATTTTTTACATAATTTAAATTTTAATTATTGTGATAATATTTTTTTCTTTCCAATTTAAGTGGGACAATGCTTAGATGGACACAATAATTAATTAGGAATGATATAGTAAAATCACGGTTGAAGCAGCGAAGCATAAATGTCTTAAATGACTTACATCAACTAATTAAAAGTGACATAACAAAATTAGTATTAAAATTACTTGAGAAAAAAAAATCTAAGTGGACCTCATACAAGAAGTCAAGTTAATTTAAAATATCAAGAGTTAATTTGAAATTTTATATTTATTTTACCCTTTTTATTATTAAATATAATTAATTTTTTAATACTTAAATAGTTTATAATAATTAATTTGGGGTGATATTTAGTAAAACTATATTAAAGCAGCTGAAGTGGACATATCATAAATATCTATTTTACTTTTTTAATTAAATATTATTATTTTTTTAATATATAAATGACTTATAGTAATTAATTAGGGGCGCTATAGTAAAATTACAATTGAAGCACCCAAAGCAGACATGCCATTAATATTTATTTTACCTTTTTTAATTAAATATTATTAATTTTTTAGTACGTAAATGACTTATAATAATTAATTAGGGGTGATATAGTAAAATTACGATTTGGATATTATTAATTTTTCAATACATAAATGACTTATAATAATTAATTAGGGGTGATATAGTAAAATCACGATTGAAGCAGCTGAGCAGACATATCATAATGTTTATTTTATTTTTTAATTAAATACTATTAATTTTTAATATATAAATAATTTATAATAATTAATTAGGGATGATATAGTAAAATCACGGATTAGGGGTGATATAGGTAAATCACGATTGAAGTAGCTAAGAAGATATATCATAAATATTTATTTTATTTTTAATTAAATATTATTAATTTTTAATATATAAATAATTTATAATTATTAATTAGGAATGATATAGTAAAATTACGGAGCAAGCAATCTGTTGCGGGATGTCGAAACCACTGTTTCCATATAATAGATATATTGAAGCAAATATTTATTCTGTTTTTATTTTTTTTCTACTATATAGAAAAGCTACTAGGAGGATGACCAAGGGTAATTTCGTCCAAAATAAAAGTTTCAGCTTAAAATGGATGCACATTATGCATCAAGAACAACCAAATGACAGAAAACCCAGCTAACTTTCATATAATTACTGATGTACCGTTTACCACTCACATCACCATCATAATCCCTGCACAGTTGTGAAAATATGGGCCCTCCTCCTTGCAACCACATTTATTAAAATACTCACCCTTAACATTTAATTTCATTTTGTTCTCTTTTTATTTTATTTTGCTACTTTCAATTAAAGTAGATTAAGGAGTTATTTAGTATGTAGATTAAATTATTTTGAAATTATAAACTTAATTTCTAGACAATTATATTATATGTGAGGTGATATAAAATAATCTAATGATTGATAAAATCACATGGGTTATACCAAGACTAAATTTGATATTAGCTTAATATCATGTTTGATTGATAATATAAATTTATTATGTATTCATTGAGATATTCCACCTTACACTACCTATCAAATGACCCCTAAGAATATTCATTGGAAAAAAAAATATTTTCTCAATTTTAATTTAGCGTTTTAACTAGATTAAGCCTGTAAAATGAAATTTTATGATCTTAAATTAAAATTTGTGTAAGATATTAAATGTCCTTTAAATTTAAAATTACTACATAATTAAGCCCTTAAATTTATCAGGGTATTTCATTTAGATTCTCAAACTATAAGTCTCTTTTCAATCGAACCATTAATAAAAAAAAAATTATGCGTGTTCTCATCATCCTTTAGATAGTTAAGTTAACTGGATAAAACTTGTCATCTTGTTTAATTATATGCATTCGCGTCAATAATTCTTAAAATCCATAACATTTCAATTTGAGGTTGACATGTATAATTAAGGAAATAAATATTTTATATGATTAACTTAACTATCTAATAGACGAATGAAAACATGGGTAAACAAAAGTTTTTTCAAAATTCGAATCAAAAGTGTCAGACGGAAATACTTTATTAAATTTGAGGTTGAGTCTATATTTTATGGTGTTAAACGTTCATGCAGAATTTTAAAAAAAATATGCAAAAATAAAAAATAATCATTCTTTTAAAAAAGAAAAATAATATACTTGGAATAATCTTAAATAAAAATTATATTTTGAAATTCGTTTCATTTAAATATTAAAATTTAATTTATATATGTAAACTAAAATAAATTTGATTTATTTTCAAACATAACCTAATTAAAATTTGATAGAAAAAAACGTAAATTTGGTCCAATTTACATCACTGACAATATAATCATTTAACATTTAAAATTAATCAAATTAAAATTTTATCACTTAAGTAGATTGCTTGAATTTCTCAAATTACCAACTAATTCATTATATTACGATACATTCTTTTATCTCAAAAGGAAAGAGGACAAAATTTATTTTTTTACTAAATTTTATTTATATAATATATTGACAAATTTAAATTTTCATAAGCTTTGTGTTCGTGCGCAGTTTATACTTCAAATTTATCATGTAAAGTTTTTTTGCTCTTCATAAATTTATCATGTAAGGTGAGTAGAAAAATTTCATTATTTCTAGCTACTAAATTTGTTCTTCATGAATACTCGGTCAAAGTTAAATAAAGAGTGTAAAGGAGAAGTAAAAGCAAAAAAAGAGATGAGATAGTCGATAAAACTAAATTTGATATTCGTTTTATATCATGTTTGATTGATAATATAAATTTACCACGTATTCATAAAATCACCTTGCACCTCCTACAAATAACACGTAAGAGATCCACTGGAAAAAAAAATATTTCTTCAGTTTCAATTTAGTTTTTTAACTAGATTAAGCATGGAATGTAAAATGAGATTTTATGATCTTAAACTAAAAATTATGTAAGGTATTAAATGTGCTTTAAATTTTAATATTAATACCTAATTAACCCTTAAATTTACCAATGTATTCCATTTAGATTCTCAAACTATAATTCTTGTTTCAACCGGAAAAATTAAACTTCTAATAAGTGTTTTAGTTATACACTTTCGGTTCAATTTAATAATTTTTTTTATATTTGTTCTCATCATCTATTAGGTAGTTAAGTTAACCGTATAAAACATATCTTCTTCAATTATACGCATTAGCCTCAATAAGTCTTAAAATCCATTAAATTTCAATATGAGGTTGATAAATATAATTAAGGAGACAAAATATTTTATATGATTAACTTAATTATCTAATAGACGAGTAAAAATATGTGTAGACAAAAAAAATTCAAAATTTAAATCAAAAGTGTCAGACTAAATTACTTTATTAGAACTTGAGGTTGAGTTTATATTTTATGGTGTTAAACATGTCATGCGGAATTTGAAAAAAAAATATGCAAAAAATAAAAATAGTCATTCTTTTAAAAAGAAAAATAATATACTTGAATGGAATGAGGGAAATAATTTCAAATAGAAATTATATCTAATTTGAAATTCGTTTCATTTAAATATTAAAATTTAATTTATATATGTAAACTAAAATAAATTTTATTTATTTTCAAACTTAGCTTAACTAAAATTTGATAGAGAAAAGGTGAATTTAGATCCAATTTACATCACTAATAATGTAATCATTTAACATTTAATATTAATCAAATTAAAGTTTTATCACTTTTATAATAAATTTTATTGATATACTATATTGACAAATTTGAATTTCCATAAGCATTGTGTTGATGCATAATTTATACTTCAAATTTATCATACAGTCTTTTTTCCTAATGCTTTTTATTTTTATTTTGAATTAAGAGAACTGTTTATTGATGTCAGAAAAATTATCAAGTAAATAATTTTAACTCGATTTTATGTTTACATCCTCAAAATACTCATAGCAAATAAAAAAATATTTCAAAATTCTTCATATTGGGCCCATGCTAAGCACGGGCATACTTATCTAATTTTTTTTACATAGAAATGTGAGTTGGAAGATGACCAAGGGAAAAATTATTCTTTTGCTAAGTCTTAAAAGCACTTCTCTTTCTTTTGCTCTTCTCCTCCAGAAAGAAAACATATTTCTAGAATTTTCCATTCTCTGGTACTTCATTCAAAATTTTCATGTATGTTTTTCTTTACTATCTACCTAAATTTCATTCATTTCTCTTCATGACGATCAATGGTAAAAATGTCATTTCAGCAATTTTATAATTTAACATAATCCAACTTCAAGCAATTCTACAACATGCAAAAATTATATTAAATTTTTGAAAATTCATTTAAGTTGTACTAAATTTTAATGGACACGTGAAAATCACACATTGAAACGACAAAAACATCTCGTGTACGTGCAAAAATGTGGACCCAATTTTTGTCTTCAAATGGTCATCAATTATCACTCTTATCAAAGTAGATTTTTTTCAAAAGGTAATATTCAGTACCATATACTTTTTCTTTCTTCTTTTAAATTAATCTAAGATTTAATCTAATTACTTTTTGTAATTGCTTCACTTTAATTCATAATAAGCACTTCTCTTTTTTGTGCTCTTCTCCTCCAAAAAATCAAACATATTTCTAGAATCATCCATTCTATGACATTTTCTTCAAAATTTTCATGTATGTTTTTCTTCAATATCTACCCAAATTTCATCCAATTCTCTTCATGACAATCAATGATAAAAATGTCATTTCAATAATTTTATAATTTAACAACATAATCCAGCTTCAAGCAGTTGTACAACATGCAAAGATTAAATTAAATTTTTAAAAATTCATTCAAGTTGTACTAAATTCTAATGGACACGTGAAAGTCACACACTTTTTAACAACAAAACATCATGTGTACGTGTAAAATATGGACTCAATTTTTGTCTTCAAATAGTTGTCAGTTATATATCACCCTTATCAGAGAAGCTTATTTTCAAAGGTAATATTCAATACCATACTTTTTCTTCTCTTAAATTAATCTAAGATTTAATCTAATTATTTTTTTAAATTGCTTCAGTTTAATTCATAACATAATTGATGTGAGTATAAACTATTTATTATTTTAGAAATTAAATAAATTAGTTATTTTCTAATTTTATTTTTCCTTTAATATAATAAAAACTGAATGGAATTGATGTGATAAAAACAAATAGTATATGTTAAATTGAAATAAAAATAATAAATAAAATAGTTTATTGGATTATTATTTTAATATTTAATAAAGCATAAACGTATCAAGACAAATAAAGGAATGAGATGGAATGCTTGAAATCTAAAGTAAACTGAGTATGTGTTTGACCATAAATATTATTCACAGTATTTCGGAATAAATTTTCACTTTATTTTAAAATATTTGTTTGGCCATAAATATTTTGAAATACTTTTACAATATTTTTGAATTTTTGAAAAACACCTCTAAACACCTCTTTAACACCTCAAGAGGTGTTCCACTATTTTTAAATTTATTTTTTGTACTTTTTAATTTATCTTTTTGAAAAAAGTTAAATTTTTTATTTTTATAAAATAACTCAATTTTCATAAAACTCTAAATTTTTTCAAATTTATTTTCATTTTTTATATTTTTTAACTTCAAATATACTCATTTTCAAAATACTATGGTCAAACGAGTCCTAAGAATATTCCCTAAGTTTAAAAATCATAGATCTTTATCTAAATAGAGAATAAAGTATGTATTTTGTTTCATTTTAAACATTAGAAAATAATTTAAATAGTTGAATTATTGTAAGTTTGATTTAATTTTGAGTTGCCGAATCAAATTTGATAAAAGAATAAACTATCTTGAGTCCAATTAATATATATTGATAACAGACCATCTTTAGATTATCAATGTGGATAGTGGTGCAATGTTGGGATTGCTCTGTCACGACCCAAAACAAGGGTCACGATGACACTTATCCCAGTGTCTATTGACAAGTAAGACTATCACCCAAACTTATACAAAAAGAGAAAATGACAGAAACATCCCAAGGTAAGGCTTTTAGAACGAAGCTGAACCATATAAGTAATCATAACAATGTGAAAAGAACTTATTCAAAATATCAATCATTCCCAAAATTAGGTGTCAATAGTGTAAGAACTACTAATACAATCCGAGAGTCAAATACATCATAAAAATAACCACAAAGGAATAATATCTGTCTCTGAATACTAATAGAGACATAACTACTATAGAAAGAAAGAGGTGAACTTCGAACGCATGAATGTCCAACCGCTACCTTGGAAGCTCCAACAATCGCAGTCGAGCTAGGACCTGCACTGAAAGGGTGCAGTAGGCATAAGTGATGTTCCAATTTTTGACGGAACATTTTTCATTTTTTTCTTGGAAAAATCGCATGTTTTCAAGCAACTAAGGTTGCATTTAATGTTGGTTTTTAGTGTTTCGGGGTAAGGAGCTGACTGAAGGAAAAGACTAAGAAAATCTGCTGAAATACACTTCTGACGGTCAAAATGGTGGACCATCAACTTTGCGACGGACCACCAACTCAACCATCATCTCGAGGTAGAACTCATGACCTCTGAAGGGCCAGCAACGGGCCATGTGGTGGACCATCAGTTTTGTGACAGACCACTACTTTGGCCGTCAGCGTAAAGCAGGAACATGTATCTTGAAAGGCTCAGCAACGACCTACATGGTGGACCGTCAATATTGCGACGGACCACCATTCCAACCGTCAAGACTATCCAGAACCTGACTCTAAAAGGTCATTAGTGATGGTCCAAATGGTGGACAATCAACCCTGCGACGGACCACCACTTTGGCCGTCAGTCTTATCCAGAATGTTACCCTCCAATGTCAGCAGCGACGATCCAAATAGTGGACCATCAACCTTACGATGGACCACCACTTTGGCCGTCACTTTTGACGTGGATTTTACAATAGTTGAATTTTAAATTATTTTTACCTGGGAACATATAAATACCCAGTTTCAGGTTTTATGAGACATCTGTTAACCCTTTTTTATCTTTTATTTAGGGTTTCCAAGACTTGAAAAATATTGTTATATAGTGTTGCTCTAAGATTCAATTCTAGAATTGGGGATTAAGATCTAATTATTATAGTTTCTATTGAAGATTGAAGAATAACAATTGTGACTTTTGTAAGTAAATTTTGAATTGATTCATGAATAACACAATGTTTTTTTCTCTTTCTATGGTGGAAATGTGTGGCTAAGCTTCCATAACTAGGGTTATGGGATCCTTGATATGAATAGCTGATATGAATATCTCATAATTGTTTTAGCTTTAACCTATAAATGTTTAAATTTTGGAATACAGTTTTAATCCGGATGCTGCTGTGAGGATCCTTTCTCAAATCATTCAAGATCTTTATAGGGGTGTTGTCACGAGTTGGGGCAAGATGCCAGACAATCTCAGGAACCAGATTCTTTTGGAATTTAGGGTATATTCATTTCCCTGCTCTTCTTTTCCTTACTGATTTATCAAAAAAGTTCATGTGATATAGTAATCGCATGATGAGGTAAACCAAAATATAATAAAAGACAATCAGAGAAACTAAGTGAATACAAGTTTTACCAGCACATACTTCTTGCTAGACCATTTATCTATCAAAATAATCACTACTCTTTATTTTAAACAGAAATATAAGAGGATGTTTCTTCTTGGATCATTGTTTCCCATCTTCAACAATGTGATACTAAATTTCCAAATTTAATCGTCTAACAATGTATCAGTTATAGTGATCCATGATGTCTATCACCATCCCTCAATAATTACCAACTCAGGTTTTATCCCAATTAGGCAATAGTAATCAATATACTGCTGTTTGTTGGGTGTTTTTTCCAAATTGTTTCGAGTGTAGTTCAATTGATGTCCTTAAAAATCCCCATTCTTGTCCAAAAGTAGATAGGGCAGGAGTTTAATAGAAGCTAAAAATTTGTCCAAAGGTAACAAACTAAAGTATTGATTATAAACTAACAAACTAACAAAAGTGGTTCTTTAAGTTCTTCTACTGAAGGTATTAACTGGACTCCTTGTGTTTTGCTTAATATTTTTGAAGTTGGGAACACCATGTACATAGATCAAGGATGAAAAAGCTTGAGTATCCACTGGTTCACCATGGGGAAGATGATAAAAAAATATAGAGCCCTATTAATGTCATGATCTTACCCTTTTTCGTCCAATGTACTCGGCAATTTGACCACTAGAAATCTGATTGTGTGACAGTTACCTCTAGGTCATAATAGAACAGCCTCGATACCCAACATTCTTGCTAATTCAAACTTTTCCCCTGTAATTCCTGGTGATGGAAATAAGTTATCCTTACAGTCAGAAGTTGCGATTGTTGCTTCAGGGAATGTTCTAGGGGATTCCAAGCCTGTTGCGTCTATCCTTAGAAGGGAGGCAGAATTTCCATTAACACTAGGTACAAGACCTCGTAATCAATTGATCTGGCGTAGACCATCTGATAGGTTTCCAAGAATAATTTCTTCCCCTACGATTGAAAAAAGGACCGATCTTTCAGAACTCGAGGAGCAAGCAGAAAAGTTGGTTGAGGACTTGAAGAGAACTTTCATTGATATGCAGAGAACTGTTACAGCTGAATTCTGGTTACTTGTCAAGCATAATATGGATAAACGTATGGTGATTGAAAATTGTGGTGCTATTAGCTTGTTTGTTAACCTACTTCATTCAGAAGACATGAAAGTACAGGAAGATATTCTTACTACACTTCTCAACTTGTCCATTAATGACAATAACAAGTGTACAATTGCAAATACAGATGCAATTGAACCTCTGATTCATGTCGGTTTGGGATTATTTGTCAGTTTTGTTAAGTCTGATAACTTAAATCTCATCTATTTTTGTTTTTCATAAGTTTGAATCAATTTGTACTTGCTTTATTTAATCTGAGGGTCTATTGGGAACAATATCTCTATCTCACTGAGGTAGGGGTAATTTATTTCAGTTTATTTTGTCATTACAGAGAGTGTTTCATTAGAAAATTAATTCATCTTAGTTTATCTTGTCATTACACAGAAAGTATTTTTGCATCCAGAACATGAAGCCCAAATTAAAGAAAACTTCAAGTTAAAAGTTGGGCGCATACTTACTGGCTTGCTATCAAAAGCTCGTAAAAAAACAAGAGGCCCAGGTGGATTTACCTGAAAATTGGCAAAAGTTAGTTGACCATTGGGAGACAGATTCGAGGTTCAAGCAGATGCGTGACATTGGTAAGAAAGCTAGAGGATCTCTTAAGGGTGATTCTTTACATTCGAGTGGAGCTCAAAGTTAGGGAAATGTAAGAAGAAAACTGATAGGTCATTCATGTGATTTGGTATTTTTTATTAAATTGTGACTTATTAGTGATACCTTATCCTCGGACAACCAATTATTCTGGACAACCGGTTCTTAACTGCTACTTTTCGATTCCTGTTGTTGGTCTTTGAATTTGACTTATAGTCTCTTGGTGAATATTATATGGTATATTGGTATATGTATATTATCCCGATTAAGCTTGTGAAGAAAACACATATGAGGGCAATGACAAGCAATGATATCAGTTAGTTCTTTTGGTCTAGTGAGTTTAAGGTTTGTTTAAATGGGTGAATTCATATGTTTCTTATTTCTATATTTATTCGACCTAATATAACTTTGTGAGATGCTTCTGCTCGGTGATATGTGCTTGTGTATCATTTGTCGGTAATTGATAAGAGTGTCTTTTATGAGTGAGTATTTATTTCTATTGATGAAGTAATGGTTTAGGAAGATTCAGGATATGATCATATTCCTTTGAGTTTCATGAGATTTGGCTATCATAAGGACTCCTTCCAGTCCTTGTAAGTTCTTAGTTATGCATTGGCATACTGTGCACCTCGCTGGATGCTGATTGGATTGATCGTGTCTCTAGCTGGTTGCTTTAATACCATTGTAGTTATATTCTTTTGCTATACTTCTATTCATCTTTTGCAGGGACTGTTGAATATATGTGTAGTTTTTGTAGATTTCTAATGATATCACTGGAAATCCTTTTCGGTGTTGCAGCCTGCATACTTTATCTTAGCCTATGTTTGTACTCTGATTCATTGGCTTATGTATATAAGGAGATTTTATTGTCCTCAAAATGCATACTTTATCTCTTCAAAAGATGTTTTCGTTCTCATTTTCTATACACTGATGTTTCGTATTTGAAATGCATTTTGTTGGCTATTACTAGAAGTATATTTCAAAGCTATTTATTTTTGTTCGACAATATTTTATGTCATATTTTGATTTCTGTGTGTAGAAGAATAAATTATAATACAATATTAATGTTCTTAAACCTAGTAGAAGTGGGTTCAATAAATATATCCAATCTAGCAATCTGAATATTTTCTATCACAATGCAAATTGGAAAGAGGTTAAGCATTTTGCGAGCCTGTATTTAATTGTTTCTTGCGAATGGGGTCTGCGTTTTCCTGCTTGTATTTTCAGTTATATAGGTAAAAGTGTTGGGCTGCTTGATCTCGTAACATCTTTATTGCGGCAATATGCCAAAAGGTAGTCTGAGAAATCACTGCTAGCTATGTTAGAGCTCATATCTGATGTGGGATGTTTTGTGATTGATGTAGCCACACGGATTCTTAACCTATTGCAACTTTTGTCAAAATGCTAAACCTTGTTTCTGAACCTGCAATATGTGCCAAAATTTGAGTACTTATGTCCTATCATTAAATTAATTTTATTTGCAGGAAAAGGAACTTGGAAGGCCAATAACTCAGGCTGAGGCATTCAAGGTTACACGCACAAAAAAGAAGAAAATTCCTGAAGATCCTGATGTTTGGGTTGATCCACGAGCTCAGCTGACCTATGTAAGCCTCTATTTCTAGTAGTTATTACTTTATTTTCTAAATTTATATTCTAATATAATTATCATTAAATTCTGATTCGATATATGCAATGCATAGAGGATTTTTGCCAAACTCTGCTAGAAGATAGGCGAGACCTACCACTTAGCCAAAAGTAGAATAAGAGAATAGGTTAGATGCGGTTGGTGGCCCGAGTAGGTATGGATATGCTTATGGATTGCCCCAATGAACCTTCCGTGAATTTCATTTGGAACTAGAAGGCCTCAGTAGTTTCCAGGATAATGAGTCAAGGGAGACGATTTTGGCTTTGAAGCAGCAAATAGCTGAGCTATCTAGAGAAGCTAAGGCCTCGCAGACTAGGAAAAGGAAAAGAGGTATACAGTATGCAGGAATGAAGGCCCAATTTGATGTATTACTTGCTTCAGGGGGGATTCTCCCTTGTCCCGGTGATGTAGTGCACCCTCCTCGACCTCCACAGTCTCTACCTATTTCACATGGAGTATATGATCAATACGGATATGTGACTGAGGAGCCCAGTAGTGATGAAGATAATGAGGATTACGATGTCGACAATACACCGTCGTATTGTTAAAGTTGAATGTTGTCTAGATAATCCAAAATATATATTTTATGGTGGTTTATTTGAATTCCTAGGTGTTTTTGAATGCATTAAAACTTTAAAGTAGTATGAACAATAGTATTGTTAAATAACTTATGACTTTTATGTTTTGTTCGTTCAATTTCAAGGTATTTAATTTTTTTTTATTTTGTGGTTATTAGATTATATTTACTTGTGTTTGTTGTAGATTGATTGATTGGTGGGAGTTCTTGGAGCTCGATTTAATTCATTATATTGTATATATTATTAAATTGAATTAAAATGGTAGGTATTTGTAAAAGCTATTGTTTTGCAAAAAGAGACCTCATGAGGTTGCTATTTAACATTTTTATTTTTTCGTAAATGTACAAAAGCGACTTAATGAGGTCTCTTTTTCACGATTTCATTTTCTACATGCTCAAATAAGAGACTAGAAGAGGTCGCTTATGTTTTAAATAAATTATTTAGAATAAAAAATTAGGAAATAATAGTCACCTCATGAGGTGTCTTTTAATTAAAAAATAAAAATAAAAAATATCAAATAGAGACCCCATGAGGTCTTTTTTTAATAAAATAATAATAATTATAAAAAATAATTTAGAGACCTCACAAGGTCTCTTTTTTGTAAAAATCAAGAAATAACCTAGTGACCTCATGAGGTTGCTTTTAAGCGACCTCATGAGGTTGCTTTTAAGTGACCTCATGAGGTCTCTTAGAAAAAGCGGCCTATGTTTTAGAGACCGTCAATTAAGGTCGTTTTTGAAGTCTCTTTTTGAGGAAAAGAGACCTCATGAGGTCTCTTTTTAGCTCTCTTTCTACAGCTTTTTTAGTAGTGTTCATTTTAATGACTTTTCTTGGTTGCAAACTTGAAAAGTGAGCCCAAGAACACCACTTGTTCGAATAGAAAAGTGTTTGTTGGGAAAATAAAGGGTTTACACAAATCTAAAGACTTTAATCTTTGGATAGAGGGTAGATGCCTTAACCGGAGCAATCCATGTGATAATCTAATTGAATAAATAGCTTGTTCCTTATGTTTGAAAGAATTAAGGGATAAATTACTCATTTTGGGTTGAGAAACTAATGGGTAAATCATAGAATTCAATTTATCTTGCAATTGAAATTGTTTATTGGAAATCCAAAATAGTCCACAACCCTAGCTGCTTAAGCATCTTGGTGACCATAGCTCTAGTTTGACTACTCTTATTGAATTACTATTTGCAATACAATCAATATTTAGATTACTCTTTGTGACAAACATTTAAATACAATTGATAAATCAAAACCCCCTCTCTATTTTGGAGCCTTCAATCAACAGTCTAATAACAACGACAACACTTAGTGAGCACAGTATTCCCTGTGGGATTCGACACCCAACCCAGTTGGGTTCTATATTTGACAACAACCGCTTGCTCTCTCGTAAGAGAGGTGTAATTTAGGCGTATCAAATTTTGGCGTCGTTGCCAGGGAATACGGTTGTCAATTAAGTTTGTGCTTGTTAATTGATCTTTGGTCAAGTTTCCCAAATTTTACATTTGTTTATTGTTTTTGTTCTGTGTAGGGGAGTTATTGTGTATGCCATGTACATGGAGATCGGGTGCACCATTATTACCAATACATCCAGAACCGCAGCTAATTGGCAGAATGGAAGATCCCCAAGATGATGAAAGAATAGCTGCTTTGGCTAGAGCTCAACTAAATCAGCAGAATGATGGTCACCAGACACGTCATCCTAATCATGTTGACGATGATTTGGGGGATGACGACTTGTTAGATCCTATTAATCCAAGGCACGCAGAAAATATAGATGCACTAGTGAATCAGAATGTAAACAGAAATCTCCCCTTTAGGGCAAGGCAAGAGTGTCAACCAGTGCAGTTTGATCTGAACGACGATGAAGATGGAATGGATGGAGTAGGTTCAACTGGAGCTATTATTCCTCCACCTTTAGCACCAGGAGCTAAATTTAATATTACCAGTACGATGATTCAACTCATTTATCTTAAGGGGTTGTTCGGTGGTCTTCCTGGAGATGATCCAAACATGAATTTGGTGAATTTTGTCACCATTTGCAAGTCTTTTGATAATCTAGGAGTGGGTCAAAATTTTATCTGCCTGCGTTTGTTAATCCTGATTAGGAGAACAGTTAAAGATAGGAAAAGATGCCGACACTGAACAGTTAAAGAATTCTCTTTCGCTTCAATACTGCCAGCCTATGCGCTTTGAGACGAACCAGGCGCTGCCCATGGAGAGCCTTTTCCTTTGTAAACATGCTTGACTTTCGTCTTTCACTCGTGCAGTTGGACTGACTAGTGACAACAAATTCAACCTTGAGATCGAGCCCTGCCTCTCACCTTTCGGTTCATTGCAAGGAAAGACTAAAAAGAAAAAAAGAAGCTTTCGGCGGACACAAACCCTTATTCTCAAGTACACTCATCTTCTCCATCATCTCCATCTTCCAGTGAGGGGCACACAAGGCTTCTCTTCTAGTCTTTGGTATGGATACCGAATTACAAGTGGATATAAAGGCCTTGATGCCTTCCATGTATTGCATTCTTTCGTCAGGGAATCCCTATGTTCACTCCCATCAGGGGAATTTTCCTTGATTTCGATTCTATTACGTATAAGTGGGCCATACAGTCCGTCTGGTAATTGATTCTATATTCAAGGTAGGTTATTTCGTCCTAGCTTTCCAATTTATCTGTCCTAACAGCGTTCGAAGCCTAACATCCTTGGAAGCTTTGGATTCTTTCCTATCTCTGATCGGGCGTTGGATACGATCAAAAACAATTTATCCCACCCAAAATGAAGGTGCCTCAAGGTATACAGTTTGGTAAATAAAAGATAAACAACACCAAGACCCCGAGGGCATTGTATATCCAAGAAAATTAGGTGTACAGACCCTAAATCAATTTATATTCAAACCATTTAGTTTCTCTGTTTGGGAAGGCGATACTATGGTTGAATGAACTGACTCCCGATTCTATAACCAACTGGAGGCAGTTGAAAGAGGATTTCCTAGAAAGGTTCTTTCTACTCTCCAGAAGGGTACAGTTGAGGGATAAAATCAGTAACTTCCAATAACTTCACACTGAAAATCTTCATGAGACCTGGGGGAGGTTTAAAAAGAAGCTATACAATGTCAAACCATAACATGACAGATATTCATCTGATGGAGACTTTTTATTGGGCTTTGAATTCTATTACGAAGCCAGTTATGGGTAATACTGAAGGAGAGTCGTTTGTTGACCTTACTTTCCCAGAGGCCTCAGAGATGCTTGATCGGATGACCAAACAGAGTAGAGATTGGCATAACAGGGATTCTGTGGTAGCAAGCTCTACTGTGTCTGGTAGTATGACTGCAGAGCAACACAAGAAGAAGGAAGAACGTGACCAGGATATAGCATATTTAAAGACTCAGATAGATTTGTTGACTAAGCATCTATTGTTTGGAAAAATAGAGAAGGTGAAAGCTGTTGCATCCAGGAAAGAGCTGATTCTTCAGAAGAAGAGGAAATTATCTAAATAATCAGGGGGGTTTCTGAGGCAGTAGCTAAGAAAATTAAGGTCGGAACTATTACGATAAAGATGGTTACAAGGATAGAGATCAAGGGAACTGGAAGAGCAAAAGTGATAGGAGTGGACTATATGTACCACCTAGAAGCAGAGATAATGCTGCAACTAGCTCTGGCAAGATGTCCATGGAGGACATGATAAAGAAATTATTAAAGGAAGTTGAGACTACCAACTCTAGGGTAACTACTATGAAGAGTAATTTGTCCTCCATAAGTCAGTTGGTAAACTCACACTCTACTTCTATCAAACAGTTAGAGAAGGAAATGAGCCAACTCTCTGCGGCATTGAATCAGAGAAAGAGTGGAATACTATCAAGTGATACAATTCAGAACCTACGGAATGATGGCTCTTGCATGGCTATTACCATATGGAGTGGTAAGGTGTTATCTGGCCCTTCTTTGGGAAAAGTTATGAATGAAGAAGTGATTGAAGAAGATATTAGGCTTGAAAAAGTTAATCCAGTGGAGTCTGAAAAGCTGGATGACATTGATAACCCTTCTAATCAACAGCAGGTTGATGAGTTAGGAAAAGGGAAAGACAAAGAAAAGGAAGCAGTGGTGAATACTTTCCCAAAACCACCGCCTTCCTTTCCTCATAGACTAAAAAAGAAGGTCGATGATACAAAGTTTAGTAAGTTCATGGCAATGTTGAAACAGATGACAGTGAATGTGCCTTTGGTGGAGGTACTTGAGCAAATGCCAAGATATGCTAAATTTATGAAAGATCTTGTAACAAATAAAAGAGCGGTAAGATATGAAATGGAGGATAATCTCCATCATTGTAGTGCTATTTCTACAAGATCTTTGGTGCAGAAGAAGGCAGACCCAGGAGCCTTTACCATCCCTTATACGATTGGGTCTTTGGATTTTGCTAAAGCCTTATGTGATCTGGGTGCGAGCATAAATCTAATGCCACTAGCTATTTATAAGAAGTTGGGTTTGGGAGATCCCACACCCAGAAACATACGACTTGTGATGGCGAATAGGTCGGTAAAATGACCTATTGGTATTTTGTATGATATGTTGGTGAAGGTGGCTAGCTTCATATTCCCTGCGGATTTTGTAATCCTAGATTGTGATGTGGACTTCGAGGTGACCATAATCTTGGGTAGACTCTTCCTCGTAACCAAAAGTGTGCTTATTGATTTGTGATCCAATGAACTATTATTTAGGCTGAATGATGAAGTGGTGCAATTTTATGTGTGCCAATCAATGAAGCAACATAAAGAAATGAGTGAGTTTTCAATTTTTGATGTATATTATGAGAATGAGCAGGAGGTGGCGATAGAGGAGAAATTTGTTGTCGAGCCATTAGCTGCAGTGCTGATGAATTTTGATCATGGAGGTATTGAGGAGTATGAGGAGACTGTTTGTGCACTGACTGGAATAGGATATTATTTTTATGCTCCCAAGAAGGTGGATCTTGATCTTAAAAATTGCCCAACACCACCATCTAAGCCATCCATTGAAGAGCCATCGATGTTGGAATTGAAGGAACTTCTATCCCATCTCTGGTATGTGTTTCTAGGCAGTGTAAACACTCTACCTGTAATTATTCCAGCAGATTTAGGCGAGAAGCAGGTGGAAGCACTTATTTCGATGCTTCAAAGGTACTTATTTCGATGCTTCAGAGGTACAAAAGAGCAATAGGATGGACTATTGCAGATATTATTGGTATTCCCCCTGACATCTGCACTCATAACATACAACTTAAGGAAGACTGTACTCCAACCATTGAGCACCAACGACGTCTTAATCCACCAATGCAAGAGGTGGTTAAGAAGGTAATTATTAAGTGGCTGGATACAGGAGTAGTTTACCCTATTTCTGATAGTA
The DNA here is from genome assembly GCA_030864215.1 of Capsicum pubescens. Lineage (NCBI taxonomy): Eukaryota > Viridiplantae > Streptophyta > Magnoliopsida > Solanales > Solanaceae > Capsicum > Capsicum pubescens. The sequence goes on along the minus strand of CM061541.1, from coordinate 228,419,522 downwards.
AATGGATAAGCCCAGTTCAATGTGTGCCCAAGAAAGGGGGCATGACTGTTGTTGCAAATGAAAAGAATGAGTTAATTCCCCTTAGGCCTGTGACTGGGTGGAGGGTTTTCATGGACTATCGCAAACTAAACTCATGAATATTGAAGGACCATTTCCCTATGCCATTTATGGATTAAATGCTTGATCGGTTAGCGGGAAGAGGTGGTATTATTTCTTGGATGGTTATTCTAGCTACAATCAGATCTGTATTGTTCCTGAAGATTAGGAGAAGACTACATTCACATATCCGTATGACACTTTTGTATTTAAGTGGATGCCGTTTGGGCTATGTAATGCACCTGCTACCTTTCAACAGTGCATGATGTCTATTTTTCAGATATGGTTGAGGACACCTTGGAGGTGTTCATGGATGATTTTTATATGGTTGCAGATTTATTTGAGTTGTGTTTGGTGAACCTGAGTAGGGCCTTGCAAAGGTGTGTGGAATTCAATCTTGTGCTTAATTGGGAGAAATGCCACTTTATGGTGAAGGAGGGCATTGTTCTCGGGTACAAAATTTCAGCAAAAAGGATAGAGGTTGATCGAGCCAAGGTAAAAGTTATTGAGAAGCTACCACCTCCCATCTTAGTGAAGGGGATGCGTAGTTTTCTTGGTCATGCTGGCTTTTATCGGAGGTTTATAAAGGACTTCTCTAAAATTGCAAATCCACTTTGTAAACTTTTGGAGAAAGAAATTAAATTCTTCTTTGATGATGAATGTGTGAAGGTATTCGAATGCCTTAAAAGGAAGATGGTTGAGGCTCCTATCATTGTTGCACCAGATTGGTCAAAACCGTTCAAGATTATGTGTGATGCAAGCAGTGTTGCCCTTGGGGCTGTGCTGGGGCAAAAAAAGGAAAAATTATTTCACCCAATTAATTATGCCAAAAAACCACTGAATAGAGCTCAAAAGAACTACACCATCACAGAATAGGAACTTCTTCCAGTTGTTTATGCTTTTGAGAAGTTCCGGGCTTACTTGCTAGGTACCAAGGTGGTAGTCCACACTGACCACGCAGCCTTGAGATATTCGATGGTGAAAAAAGATGTGAAACTAAGGATGATTAGATGGGTGTTGCTACTGCAAGAATTTGACTTTGAATTCAAAGATAGGAAGGGTTGTGAAAACCAAGTTACAGATCATCTGTCTAGGTTTGAAGGTGAGCAAGAAGTTATAGATGAAATTGAGATCAATGGTGTATTTTCAGATGAGGAAATCTTAGCTGCTGTTATGGATAAAATACCTTGGTACGCCAATTTTGCAAACTATGTGGTGAGTGAGGTAATTCCAGAAAATCTTTCTTTTCATCAAAGAAACAAATTCCTCCATGATGCCAAAAGTTACTTCTGGGATGATCCATATCTATTCAGGAGGTGTGCTGATAGTATTATCTGAAGATGTGTCCCAGAAGCTAATATGTTGAGTATTTTGGAAGTTTGTCATGCTTCACCAGTCGGGGGTCACTATGCTGGTGATCGCACCGCAAGGAAAGTGCTACAGTGTGGATACTATTGTCCAACCATATTCAAGGATGCATATGAAATTGTGAAGAGGTGCGACCAGTGTCAGAGGCAAGGGTGAATTTCGAAACACCATGAGATGCCCATATCAAAAATGTTAGAGGTTGAATTATTTGACGTTTGGGGTATAGATTTATGGGACCCTTTGTAAGTTTTTACGAGATGAAATATATGTTGGTTGCTGTAGATTATGTATCTAAATGGGTAAAAGAGGTGGATCCGACTGACAACGAAGGGAAGAGATTACTGCATTCCTCAAGAGGAATATTTTTTCTCAATTTATGGTGCCACGCACCATTATAAGTGACGGTGGATCTTACTGTTGCAATCGAGTATTTCGTACTGCATTGTCTAAATATGGGGTAAAGTAACATAAGGTGTCCACTCCATATCATCCACAAACTAGTAGACAAGTAGAGGTTTCAAACAGAGAGATCTAAGCCATCCTTGCTAAAATCGTAAATACCAGTAGGCAAGACTGGTCTCAAAAGTTAGATGATGCTCTTTGGTCATATAGAACAGCATTCAAAATGCCTATTGGTATGTCACCGTATCAACTGATTTATGGAAAGGCATGTCATTTTCCAGTTGAATTGGAACATAAGGCGTTGTGGACACTTTGGAGGTTGAACTTGGACTGGAATGAAGCAGTGAAACTGAAACTGGGGCAATTGAATGAGATGGATGAATTCCGTCTTGGGACTTATGAAAGAGCAGACCTACACAAAGAGAAGATAAAGAAGTACCATGATCGGAGGATCAAAAAATGAGACTCTCAAAAGGGCGTTTGGTTACTCCTCTTCAAATCCAGAATGAAGCTCTTTCCAGGTAAACTTAAGCGAAATGGTCTGGCCTATTTAAAATTAATCAAGTCTACTCATCTGGAGTAGTCGAACTTTAAAATGAAGATGGAAGCATCTTCAAAATCAACGGGCAATGAGTTAAACTGTACATCAGTCTGATGGACCCAATAAGAAGTATTGATACCATCTATCTCGATGAAGTCTGAGTAATCGAGATAACTGAGTCGTGCCGCAATGATAAATCAGGCGCTAGTGGGAGGCAACCCACGGTGTGTTGTTGTAAGGCATTAGTTAAATTATTTTTGTTATTTATGTGCATTTTTTATGTATTTGTGAAGTGTGCAGGATGAAAAGTGCAGCAAAAAGGAGTGGTAGAGTTTGAAAAAAAGGTGAAAATTAGAGCTACTGGAGAAAAAGTGATGGTTGATTTAGTGGACCACCAGTCATCTGACGGACCACCATTTCTATTGTCGTAAAAAGGCTAAAAAGTTCATTCACTGGGTAAAGTTGACGGTCAAAATGGTGGACCATTGGAAATTTGGTGGACCACTAAATCGACCGGCAAAACTCAATCTGGTGGCCTAAGTTCTAGTAAGGAGCGACGTTCAAAGTGGTGGACCGTCACCAAATTGGTGGACCACCAAATTGACCGTCGCTATTAAACTGAAGTGACCATGTTCTGGTAAGAAGCGACGGCCTAATTGGTGGTCCGTCGCATGTCCGACAGACCGTTGCTGAAGCCGTTGAAGTTACCCTATGCTGAGTTAGGTTGGGTTAATTTAGAAGCCTATTTAAAGGACCCGTACTTGAACCAAAAGATTTTAAAGAGGTAAAATAAAGTGGTTACAACGTTTGTAACCTCTTTCAACTCTTCAACTACTTAACTCTCTTTGGATTCAATGTATATGAAAGCAGTTACTCTATCTAGGACTCTCCTTCTTCTTTCTTTTCCCTCCATTTAAAGAAACCTTCTATGTTTGTTCTCTTTACCACAAATAAGTTGTAATTAAAATTAAAAAAGTGCTAAGTTAGTCTTGCTCTCTAAAAGTTGCAAGTTATTTCACTGCAAACTCAAGGAATGAGTGTGACCCTATTCTTCTTTTATTGAATTGCAATAACCTGAATGGCTGATTTATTGTTAAAATTCCATCTTGTTGTTTCTTTTAATTTGTTAGGTATAAGCACTGTTGAATGAAGTCTGAGTAACTCGTACGTGTAAAAGTGAGAAATTATGTGCATAAACGTGAATTACGTGTCAATTATTGCTTAAAAAGATGGGGTGTATGCTAAATGAATGAAAAAATGTCGAATCAAAATCTGAAGCTGAAGAAGGGAGTGCGACGGTTGAAGTGGTGGACCATTACTTTTGCGATGGACCACCAAATTAATCGTCACACGACTGCAGATGTGATTCCCATTGGATAAGATGCGGCGGCCCAAGTGGGGGACCGTTCAATGGACCACCAAATGGACCATCGCAAGACTCTAAAATTTTAGGCCTTCTGCATAAGACCTGACGGACCACCTGGTAGACCACCAATTACCTGATAGACCACTAATGTGGCCGTCAACCCAAAATTTTCACTATTTTGTCCTATTTTGTTCTGTGAACTCATCTCTTACTTCTTCTCCAGGCGTTATGGCTCCCAAACTTCCACTAAATAGAGAAGGAAGATCTCAAAGGGGTAGAGGGAAACCAGCACCCGGTTACAACACCAGGCAACATGAAAGGGAAACTCTCCGTCTCTCCCAATTTGAAGAAGAGAGCAACAAAAGTACAAGCAGTACCAGCTTGTGCCCGAATGAGGCAACGGTTGCTACAAACCAACCCGAGCCTATTGAAGGTAAAACAGAGGTTTTTGACGTAAGAGAGAAAATAGAGCCGACTGAGGTGGAGAGTGAACCCGAGGATGTTAACGTAATTAAATATAAGGATCCTCAAGTTTGAGAAGCGATTAGATGGTAGATAGATGGAGCAAGAGAGAAGTTCTATGATGGATTGACATCTACAACAAGAGGGATAAAAAGTCATGTCGCGGAGGAATATCAAATTGTGACAACGGGGCTTCATGAATACCCTGAGTTTGAACGTCGTTTCAACGAGTATGAGCTAGAATGGATGAGCAGACCACCAGGAGCGTACCAACTGAATTGGGTAAGAGAGTTATTTGCTAATTATCTTGTGTTAATAGAAAAGGACCGTATAAAGGGGACATCAGTCTCCAGTTTGCCAAACAGGGAGTCTGTGCCTGTTCGAGGAGTGACTATCGATATTTCAGCCCGAATAATCAATAGGATGCTTTTCGGGCCAAAATATGAGGCTCCACTTGCTATAATGAATCTTGAGTTTAGGTTGAGGACTGCATCTACTCAGAGGCCTTGGGTGTCTTCGTTATTGACTGATGATGGCAACCCCTCTTGATTGACAAATCCACGGAAGTGTATTGCAAAGTATTCCATTAACTTCAAAGCTAAGTTCTGGTGGGCAGTTGTTCGCTTAAGGGTGATGCCAATAAAAGGTGACGGAAATTTGGATAAGCATAGAGTTGTATTGGTGGCAAGCTTGGTTTCGGGGCTGCCGGTTGACTTCGGACAGATTATTGTGGATGAGATATTCGTAAGAGCACATAAGACAACTAGCGCATTGTCATTCCCCTACTTAATCACTGATTTATGCAAACAAGCAGGTGTGCCTCTGATTCATGGAGTTGACAATGAAATCTTGACTACACATAAAAAGGACACTGAGAAGTCGAATCATAACTCAAAGTTCAAGATGCGTGTTACCAAGCTCCCTGCTTACCATACTCAATCTGCACTAACTCCCGATGCTACTAAAATGCCTACATGTATGCCTCTAACCATCACCACTTATGTGCCACCCGAGTATGTGCCTCCAAATACATCTACAGGGTTAGGTTCTGCACAGTCTATGGGTGAAACAAAATTTGCTGAATATAGGTTCACACCAAAAAATTTTGCTAAATCGGTGAAGACGCAAAAGAGGTTTTAGAGACAGCTAGATAAGTGGGTTGCAGACTTCAAGCCCTTTGTTGAAGAAATTATAGCGAGGAACTCCATCCATTTCAAACCATTCAAGCTAGGATAGAAAGAATGGAGCATCGTATTAACAAAAGGCTAGATACATTATCTCTCTCTAATCTTGCCAAGCTCATGGCCGAATTTAAGCAAGTGAAGGCTGATATAGCAGAGTTGAAGGAAAGGCAGCCACAATAACCTGTGTTTGACCCAACTTTTATGGTGAGAAATGATGATGAAGGTATAGTAGACCTGATGGGAAGGGCCATGAAAGACAAAGGAAAGCAACAGATGGATGAGAAAGATGCAAAAAAGGAAGAAAATAGGAGAAAGAGATAAACAGTGACACGAAGCAATAAGAACAACATGATCTGAAGAGAGATCAAAAAAAATCAAGGAAATATGAAGAAAAGAGAAAGAAAAGAGCAAAAGAGGAAGCAACAAGAGTGTCCACGAGTGCTGCCCAGTAAGGGGGGAAAGTTTTGCATCGGCCCGAGAGATGATTCATCCGATCCAGGAGGCGGAGGTTTTGAGTGATCCTACCACCATAGGGGCTAACATTGCACCAGGTGAGGACGTATAAGCCTCACCACACTTCACAGATGCCTTAGATGATTGAGAGGAAATATAATTATAACCATTCCTTTGTACGTCATTTAAATGCTTTGAGGATAATGCATGTGATTTTCTGTGGGGGTGGGGTACTTGTACCATGGGGGATTGTGTTTTCGACATTTTGGACCCCTACCATGTGCTATCTAGAAGAAGTGGCATATCTAGGTTTAATTTCAGATTTGCATTTTCTTGTTTTTAAGTCTTGTTATATTGCTAAGGTTGGTCCATGAAACATAAATGATGGTTTTGTTAGTATTTTGTTGTGAGTATGGGTGATGAATGATGTTGGCATCTAACTATGACTGTTTCCATTTAACTATTTATTTCCCCTCCTAGAATATGTGATCAACTCTTAGTGAATCTGTATTTGGCATTATTCTGTAAATACACATGATTTGTGATGAAAATCTTAAGAAAAGTAGAATAGGTGTGACTCAGTTGCCATTATGTGTGCAAGTATTTGTAATAGTTCTTACATAGTATAGTACCTAGAACTTGCTTGGTTCAATTGATGTTGTTCTGTAGTTGATGGGATAAGAAGTGATGGCGGCCACCTTGTGCTTTTAGTCCATGTAGCCAAAATAATTGACCCCGCCAAAAATAAGTTTCCATTTTTTTGTACCCTTCTTTGAGCCTTTGTAAATTTTCTTTATCACCAAACATTCTAGTTAACTCTCTTTCAGCTGTTGACCCCTAGATCTGGATGGGCAATGTATACCTAAACTTAGGCAAAACACCTAAGTTGAGGGTGGCTATTATAGGGTTGTTAGCTGTCTAATGGAAAGTTGGATGGAAAGTTGGTCTAGTATTTTTGAATTAAGAGCATTTGGCCCTGGTTTAGTTAAGACAATATGCACTTTGACTAATGGCATCAACCTAAGTTGAGGGTGGCTGATGCTTGTATATATATATAACAAAAAAAAGTATACTATAGGGGGTCTACTGTGGTAAGAATGAATGAATGTAAAAAGGGTAAGTGAGCTAGCAAAGCAATAACCTGGATAAGAAGAGTTTGTAGGTAAAGAGAGTTAAAGTGTAGTTCTTAGTCACTTTTGTCCAAAATCCCCTCCTGACCTAGCCTGATACCTCAGTACTAGCCTAGAAAAATCCTGCTTGATCTTTAAAATCATCTATAAGGGGGCATTGGATGATAAGGGCAAGCTTATGGGTGCAGGTACCATGTTTGTAACTTCTTTGATGAGTGAGAAAGTTGTAATCTGTATCCACAAAAGATATTGAGTGGTGGATCTCCTTGACTGTGAGGGCAACTCGAGTCATACTTAATTTGGCTGATGTTGATTTTGTATCCATTTTGTGTAGATGAATTGAACTTGAAATGATGCCGGCTATAGACTCTGACATGTTAAAACATATGATTTGGGTGACAAGTGAATGGTTGTGTGAGAATTGGTTCAGTGGTAAATGCCTGTCATTATATTGTTCATATTTGTAATTTGATGCTGAGTTGCTTGAGGAAAAGAAATGATCTACGGTTGAGGGTGTTGATGTTCCAGTTTTTATGGTATATTTTTCATTTTTTTCTTAGGAAAATTGCATATTTTCAAGCAACTAAGGTTGTATTTAATGCTGGTTTTTAGTGTTTCAGGGTAAGGAGCTGACTGAAGGAAAAGACTCAGAAAATCTGCTAAAATACACTTCTGACGGTCAAAATGGTGGACCATCAACTTTGCGATAGACCACCAACTCAACCGTCAGCTCGAGGCAGAACTCATGACCTCTGAAGAGCCAGCGATAGGCCATGTGGTGGACCGTCAGTTTTGCGACGGACCACCACTTTGGCCGTCAGCATAAAGCAGGGACAGACATCTTAAAAGGCTCAACGACAACCTATATGGTGAACCGTCAATATTACGATGGACCACCATTCCAGCCGTCAAGACTATCCAGAACCTAACTCTAAAGGGTCGTCAGCGAGGGTCCAAATGGTGGACCATCAACACTACGACGGACCACCACTTTGGTCATCAGTCTTATCCAGAATGTACCCTCCAGTATCAGCAGTGACGATTCAAATAGTGGACCGTCAACCTTGCGAAGGACCACCACTATGGCTGTCACTTTTGACGCGGGTTTTACAATATTTGAATTTTAAATTATTTTTACCTGGGAGCATATAAATACCCAGTTTCAGGTTTTATGAGACATCTTTTAACCCTCTTTTATCTTTTATTTAGGGTTTCCAAGACTTGAAAAATATTGTTACATAGTGTTGCTCTAAGATTCAATTCTAGAATTGGGGATTAAGATCTAATTATTATAGTTTCTATTGAAGATTGAAGAATAACAATTGTGACTTTTGTAAGTAAATTTTGAATTGATTCATGAATAACACAATGTCTTCTTCTCTTTCTATGGTGGAAATGTGTGGCTAAGCTTCCATAACTAGGGTTATGGGAGCCTTGATGTGAATAGTTGAATTGGGGTTGTGAATCTGGTAAGCTTCTATGTTCAATTGATGTTGCATAAACCCTCCTTCATTTTAATGACTTTTCTTGGTTGCAAACTTGAAAAGTGAGCCCAAGGACACCACTTGTTTGAATAGAAAAGTATTTGTTGGGAAAATAAAGGGTTTACACAAATCTAAAGACTTTAATCTTTGGATAGAGGGTAGATGCCTTAACTGTATCAATCCATGTAAGAACGTAATTGAATAAATAGCTTGTTCCTTAACTTTGAAAGAATTAAGGGATAAATTACTCATTTTTGGGTTGAGAAACTAATGGGTAAATCATAGAATTCAATTTATCTTGCAATTGAAATTGTTCATTGGAAATCCAAAATAGTTCACAACCCTAGCTGCTTAAGCATCTTGGTGACCATAGCTCTAGTTTGACTACTCTTATTGAATTACTATTTGCAATACAATCAATATTTGGATTACTCCATGTGACAAGCATTTAAATACAATTGATAAATCAAAACCCCCTCTCTATTTTGGAGTCTTCGATCAACAGTCTAATAAAAACCACAATACTTAGTGAGCACAGTATTCCCTGTGGGATTCGACACCTAACCCAGTTGGGTTCTATATTTAACAGACCACTTACTCTCTCGTAAGAGAGGTGTAATTTGGGCGTATCAATGAGTACGATCCACTTGTACTCAGTAGGTAGCATAGGCCGACCAAGCAAAGTAGTAAATAAACCATACAAAATATACACTAAAGGCGCGTTACTGCAATTAGAAAATGTCTCACAACGGTAGCCTACACTGCTTGCACTAATAGTTTTAATATATCACATATATTATAACATCACACCAAGATAGAACGCAAGTATGCATTATATCATATATAAATAGAAAAAGGGGGAACATGCATATACAAAATCAATAAATACAAGTAAAAAATGATAAGACAATTACATAAATGACAAGTTAATATGGCAATACAACACAATATAAACACAATAAAGTAAGTGCAATGTATATGATGATAATGATGATAATAATGATGATGCACGAGGTCGTCGCATTACCTCCGAAATCGTCACACAATCCCCGTATACACCTACGGAGGCAAGCATCCCAACGCAGAACCCATAGGGGGTTCGTCAGCCCGTATAAAATCCACATATCTCATATATCCTTTCCAGCATATCCCTCTAAAAGAATTTTATAAGGTGTTACAATATCTCCTCCCCAGCACATCCTACTGGGAGGGTTTTAAAAAGGAATTGCTAATGTTTCTCAGATGTTGCCACGGTGACACCAATGTTTTATGAATGAGTATGATATGAGGATGTAATGCTCACAACCAATCACAATGAGTATTTTCACAACCAACCGCATGATATATTTTTACAACCAACCACAATGATATATTTTGATAACCACGTGAGCCAATATCCACTCATTATTTCAGTTTCATCCACGAATTTCCACATGTCTCATATGACAATAAAGTATGAATATAATCACAATACACTAATTGTACCATATTAATCATCTTAACAACACAGTACAATTATTCACATGTATTCAAGACTATTAATATCACATAGGACCCCATACGGTTACACATATCACATAATAACTCAATTTCGATAATTACATCACATATAGGCCCCCACATGGGAACACCACACAAATACTCATTTTTTATGATTAGTTCTCAACCTAAATATGCATTTTGTATCATCATTTACTACCCAACATAGTCTGAAAGAGTTAAGCCATAACCTACCTCAAAAGCCGAAATCGATCTGCTACACTTCGAACCCACAACCTTAATTTTCAAGAATGATCCCAAACTTCTCTAAAAATATCAAATATGGAATCTACACGTAAAAAAAAAAACCAACGACACCTATATTGACTACTTTTGGTTCAGGGTCAAAACGAAACTCAAAAATGAGTTTTCGAAAAACAAAGAGAAAAATAGCAACTTTACTTCAAAAATATGTTTCCTATATTTTTAGAAATCTACAGCTGAAAACCCAAGTCAAATCGAGTAAAAAATGAGGTTCAAATCGAAGAAAAATTATTTTTAAGCTTTATCGGGTAAAAAACTTTGAAATTCGGATTAAAATCAAGAATCAGAGTTGTTTTAAGGATTAAATTGATGAAAACTAGTATTATAAGATAAAAAAATATTATTCAAGTGAAAAGGAGTGAAATTTGAGTTTAAAATCAAGCCCTAAGATTTTTAGATTTTGAGAAATTAATTAAGAAATTACTAAGAAAAGGATGAATTCTTACCTTAAATCCGTAATAAAACCAAGAAATAGATGTTAATTTATCTTCCCAAGCTCTCACAAACTTTACTTTTAAGCTCTCATACCATTTTAGGGTTTAACTCTCAAAAGGCAAGATGAAAAATGAGCAAAATAGGTCAAAAAGAAGAAAAATCTGCTATAACAACAGTTTTTTTCTTTTTAAAGTTCAACCCGCATTTCAACGGGGTGCCCAGAATTCGTTCAGAGTCTGATATATGCAAATAAACTATGCAACCATACTAAATTTGATGTTCCAAACGCATTGGCGAAGTTAGATTTTCAAAAAACATCATTTTCACAAAGTTGACCCGCGAAACCCGAAATCACAATTTTTCAAATCGAGAATCGAAATGAGATTTAAAAGTCATAAAATCACACCAAATAAGCTAACACCCTAAAATTGACATTTTGAATCTGCTGGCAAAGTCTTATTTTCCATCCGAGGTCGTTTCGATCAAATATGGGTCCCACACTCATATTTTTAATTTTTCAACTTCTCGATCAATAGGTCAAAATGAGCTCGGGTGCACCGGGACTCAAACCAAAGGTCTACCTAGTCTAAAATCGATATTCCAGAGTTGTTGGTGTAATTCGTTCGGCCATCCATCGCACGGATCAAAAGATATTCACATAAGTCCAAAATAAGGCTCTCGAAGCTATCAAAAATCACAATATCGCATAAATGGTACCAAAATGCATCGAAAATCATGTCAATCACTCTCACACCCCAGAAATACCATAATGCAACTACGAGGAGGGATAAAATAGTCAAATCACATAAAATCACAAATTTCACATATTTCATCAATTTTTTAGGTCGTTACATGCTCCACCCTTAATCAAAGGTCTCAGATTTTAGCCTTAGGAATGAAGAAAATTCTATTGGGAGCGTCATCCCCTGCAATACGCGATCCAAATTAGTCGGTGCTTCAATACGAGTACCAGACATTGAGTGAAAAATCAAGAAAATATCTTTATATTTTTACATTGGTCAAAACAAAATTTAATTAACCATGATAAATTATTTTTCTTATTTTTTTTATTTCTTTTATTTTAATATCAATAAATACTTAAAATTATGCCAGAAATAGTCTTTCTACCTCTGAGAGTGGAGGTAAGGTTATTTACATTCTACTATTCTCAAATCTATTTTGTGAAATTATGTATTGAATATGTTGTTGTATCAATTAAAACTTAACATTATTTTAATATTGTTAATATTGTACAAGTAACAATTCATGTGCAAAGAATAAGGAAGAGTACTAGAACCATGTTCTTAATAGATCTTCCAAAGGAAATAAAGGAGTCAGGAACACTCTAGGAAATTCATTAAATGTACGATGTTATTTTTAACTTCCTTGAATAAAGTATGTTTCACGTATAATTCAATATAATCTAACAAATAAAATTATATCTTAAATCATAATAAATTTAGTCATTATGCGATTTTGCAAAGCAAATTAACTTTTAGATCCTTAGTACTTTAGAATAGTAAGAAATGAATGTTTTCATAATAGATACCAATAATACTTGAAATATTTGTGAGTTAGGTCACTTTGCATACAATATTTTATTTATGCTAAAATTTTAGTGGGTATCAGAAGAATGTCGATCAAAATACAATATCATGTTTTTGTTAATAATTTTTAAATTTTAATTTAATAGGCAAATAATAGCGAAGACTTAAACTGTTTATCATATAAAAAGTAAATTCAAAGTTTATAATAAGTTACATTGGGCCCATATACGGGCGTTAGAATTATCTAGTTGAACTACTTCCTCCGTTTCATATTTATTGGTCCCTATGGACTTGGCACACCCATTAAGAAAATATTAATTAGGTAGTTTATTTTACCAAATTAGTCTTATTAATTATGCTTTAAAAATATAAATTTGAGTAAATACACTTTATTTAGTCATTTAATATTAAGGATAGTATTGGAAGAACATAATAAAATTCTCTTGATTTCATCACAGGGACAACTAAATTGAAATAAATATTTTTAGAAAGAGGCTAACTAAAACAAAACGGAGGGAGTAATAAACATAGCTTTGGTATCCTAGCTTGCTAGAAAAGGACAGTCACCTAACAGCCTGTTTGGATGGTGGTTTGCCATGGTATGGTATGGTATGGTTACCATGGGAATCATGTTTGTTTCCATGGTTTTCTAAAAATGGTGGTATGGTATGTTATTATTCCATGGTAAACCATGGAATGAGGCAATTTCTTGAACCACCAATTTGGTGGTGTGGTATGGTTCTCCCTTTTTTTTTCCAACTTTGCCCTTATATAATTTTATTAAAACCCATTATACCCTTTTACTTTTCTTAACCTTATATACTCTCTTCTTCAACTTAACTTTCTTCTTCACTACAATATCCATCTCCGGCACCACCCTAGCATTTAACATAGTAGTATTCTCAGAAGAAATAAGAGACGCTGCTACCCCATTGATGCCTTTTAGGGTTTTTCCATTTTCGGGGTTAGAATTTTCGGATAGAATAGATATAGGTATAGGTATTTTGTGAGGCCGGCCACGACGGGGACGGTGGGAAGTGGAAGAAGGAGGTGGGTCGATGAGCTCAACGTAGCTGACAGAGAAAACGACGTCATCAATACCCTTATTGAAAATTTATAACAAGTAGGGGCATTTTAGTAAAATTACCCGTTAACATACAATACCATACCATCAATCCAAATAAAAAAAACTATTATTAAACCACAGTAAACGATACAGTCCATCCAAACATGGTACAAATCATACTGTACCATGTCATACTATACCATACATTATGAAACCATGGCAAACTACCATCCAAATAGGCTGTAAATGACCAAGCAAAATCAAATCTATCCACAAGTTGAACCTAACAAAAGTATTTAATGTGAACAATCGTGGCAATATTGTCCACAAAAACTAACAAAATGTGCATACGTCTCTATTCAATATTGCCTAATCCAGTATTTAATGTGAACAATCGTGGCAATATTGTCCACAAAAACTAACAAAATGTACATACGTCTCTATTCAATATTGCCTAATCCAGTAATGCAACTTCATCTTCTTTTCCTCCTCTTCTGCCCGACTCTTTGGTTTTAAGAACGATTGTTTTTAAGAATGAGTATGGCTATTGACTATAGATATATGTAGGCAAATTTACTCTGAACCACCCATATTTTGCAAAATCTTTCAAGTTTAAATCTTGAATCCGGCATCATGGGGAGTAGCAACACTAGTGAGCCCCTGCTTGATAATCATGATGAACTGGATAGAAAAGAGACACCTAATGGGAACGACAATGATGTTGGATTTTTTAAAGAATTTGGTCCAGAATCGAAGAGGCTATGGGAGCTAGCTGGTCCTGCCATTTTCACTTCAATATGCCAGTATTCACTTGGTGCACTCACTCAGACTTTTGCTGGTCAAGTTGGCGAACTTGAGCTTGCTGCTGTCTCTATTGAAAATTCTGTTATTTCCGGCCTTGCTTTTGGTGTCATGGTAATTATGTCTATATTAACCCTCGGGTGTGTTCAGTATCCAGAAAAACGTTTCTTTTCTTACTTCTTCTCTTGTGTTCGGCAGCAAGTAAATTTTTCTTTTCTGAAAGTATGGTGAAAGACAGGGGATTGCGGCGGGAGGGGTAGGAGTTGGGGTGGGGTAGGAAAAAATATTTTTAAAAAAAAAAATTGTGAGGGGGTGGGGAAGAATTTTTTCCTTAAAATTTGTGAGCCTAGAAAGTGCTCTTTATTGGTGTTCTTTAAGATGGAGGGAAAAGAGAAAAAGTATAGTACCTGACTTAAGGATCAAATCCGTATGTAAATGTTTGTGTTTTTTCATGTTAAGAAGGTATCTTTTATACTTTATCCAATACTTTATTAGAGTATAAAATGGACTCCTTTAATCATAGCATATCTATCTAAAAAATGGCATGCATGCAGCTGGGAATGGGAAGTGCACTGGAGACATTATGTGGGCAAGCATTTGGTGCAGGACAAATAAGGATGCTTGGAATATACATGCAAAGATCTTGGGTCATTTTGCTCACCACTGCTTGTGTTTTGGTTCCTATTTATGTCTTTTCCCCTTCAATTCTCCTTTTTGCCGGTCAAACCACTCGCATCTCTAATGCTGCTGGTCAGTTCCATATATATACTAAATCTCTCATAATACATAAATGTGCCATTTAGCTTGGGTATAGGTTGCGTTTATATATGCCCTCCAACTTTAAGTGTGCACAAATTAACACTTAAATTTGTATAAAGTTGAACAAGTAGCCACACTTGTCCTACGTGGCATAACGTGGCAATTCTCATGAGATTGCCATGTAGATGCCACAGAGGACGCATGTGTCTACTTATTCAACTTTATACATGTTTAAGTACCTTGTACATGTTTAAGTGCCTACTTATACACACCCAAAGTTGGAAGGCATAAATGCAACCTGAAGCCACCTTAAAAGGGCATGGTTATGTATTATGCCTTTTTTTATCTACCTCCTTTCTTTTGTTGTTACATATGTTGATATCAGCAGTAAGTAGGATCTGTTTCATACAGAGAGAGTTTATTCATCTAATAATTAATGGTTGCAACTTACAGGAAAATTTGCGTTATGGATGATACCGCAGTTGTTTGCTTATGCAATGAACTTTCCAATCCAGAAATTCTTACAAGCTCAGAGGAGAGTCTTAGTGATGGCATGGATATCTGCTGGAGTTCTGGTGCTTCATGTCCTTTTTAGCTGGTTGTTCATACTGAAATTTAAATGGGGCTTAGTTGGAGCAGCTGTAACTCTCAATACCTCATGGTGGCTCATAGTAATTTTGCAGCTCTTCTACATCTTTGTCACCAAATCCGATGGAGCTTGGACTGGCTTCTCATGCTTGGCATTTCAAGACTTGTTTGGCTTTGTCAAGCTCTCTTTGGCCTCTGCTGTTATGTTATGGTAATAAATATCTTTTATACTACATATGAAGTCATTTAAGCGGCAACTACCGTAACAAGTGGATTAGGGTTCAGGGTTTAGAGTCCAGGTATTAAATTCAAAACAGAGTTTAACTTCTACTGACTGTATAAAGGTATTTTTTGTCTATCACGAGTCATGACACCTAAAAAGTAACTACAAATAATTGTCCTTAATAAATGTAGCTAGGAAAATGAGGCAAGTAATTTTCCGTAACTATTAGCTAACATGTATAAGTTAAATCCATCAACAAAATTTCTTTTGAATTGGCTTTCTTGATCAGGATAATTGTTTATGGTCTGTTGCAGCTTGGAGTTCTGGTATTTGATGATATTGATCATAATCACAGGTCTTTTGCCAAATCCATTGGTGCCAGTTGATGCCATGTCTATCTGGTATTTTCTCATCTGCTCTTTTCTATTATAAATATATGTATGTCCAATCCATTCACTAAACCATTTTTGAATGTCTTAATTTTCTGTTATTGACTAATAACTTTAATGTTTGTTGTACTTGGATTTGTTGAATTTGAGCTGAGGGTCTTCCGGAAGCAACCTCTCTACCTCCCCGAGATAGATAGTGGTAAGGTCTGCGTACAATCTACCCTCTACAGACCTCGCTTCTGGGATTTCACTGAGTATGTTGTGGTTGTTGACTAATAACTTTAATAAAGATATTTTAATTTTGATATAGAAGCCAAAACTTGATCTGTATTAATAGAAAACAAATCTGTGGCTGTCAACATTACTAATTTACATTTTGTTCAATCTACGGCCTTCAAATACAAAGTTGTAACAAAAGATTAGTAAATTGAGCCGATTTAGTAGTCTAAAATGGAACAATTGGATTTTGGACTCACTAGGGGTTGCATGTCCTTTGGACCCTTCACCAGTCCGCCAGTGGAAGCAAGCTAGCCCCCTATGTTGGAATAAAGTGTCCACAATAAAGGTGTTCTTGATTCAATACACTTCCACTGAAGTGTCCGAGTAGATACTGTTACTTTCTCTCGTATCATAATACTATTATTTGGTTAGATCATCGAATCTTTTGTTTCTCTTGATTTCTTCAATGTTCAGTTCTACACACGTCTTTTTTCGGAGGTCTACAACCATTGTGGCATAGGAGTTACATCCCTGTATGAAAGTTTATAGTATGCCGCTTCCATGAATAGCTCATAATGCTGCATCTCTTCCGAGACCGGGACCTTTTATCATTACTTCTGCTCATTGCATACCTAGATTTACATTGTGTTCAATCCATGGCCTTCAAATACAAAGTTGTAACAAAAGATTAGTGAATTGAGCTGATTTAGGAGTCTAATATAGATTAGAACATAACTGGAGTTTTTGCTATAAATTATCCTAAGCTGACGAGGATCAACAAATATATCGCCGAATCCATACTCTGAAGAAAACAAATCTATTATTTTTCATTTGATTGATGGAGAATAGCTTTTTATGTTTCTAGACATCAAGCATGTGTATGATAGGGCCCCCCATAAGCACAAAAGATTGGTGATTTTGTCATGATAAGTGTGGGAAGCCGATAGTGTACTCGATGATTGAAGGGTTTCTTTTCTTCTTCATTGTACAATAATTATGAGATTATGGAGTATAAGTGCATCTGCTAACAGAAGTCCCTAATTTTTCTTTCCAGCATGAACATAGATGGATGGCAGGCCATGATTTCCATAGGATTTAATGCTGCTATTAGGTAATAACTCTGTTCCAAATCAGAGGGAAATCACACATGAAGTATTTGCTAATATTTCCATCACTGTTCCTCTAGACTTTATTTTGACAAACCTTTGATTGTAGCGTGAGAGTATCTAATGAACTTGGGGCTGGCAATGCACGTCTGGCAAAATTTTCTGTAATTGTAGTCTCCTTAACATCAACTACTATAGGAGCAGCTTGCCTGATTGTCGTGCTTGCAACACGAGAATATTTTCCGTACCTCTTCACCAACAGTGACGCAGTTGCTAATGAGACGAAGAAACTGGCAATAATGCTCGCATGGACAGTTCTATTAAACAGCCTTCAGCCTGTCTTATCTGGTAAGCATGTTAAAATATGCTCCTCAACCATGGCTAATTCAAATCATACATAGATTTTCCAACTTGTTTGAAACTTGGAAGAACATCTTAAAAGACCTGGATATTGCCTCTCATTTCGTCATTGATAAATTTCTAAATCAGGTGCAAGTGAATTAAGTTTGTCTGATTCCTTTGTCACTATGAATCATTATAACAGCCATATGTAACTATTGACTTCTCACAATTATCATGACAACTTTACGTTAAATATATTTGGCACGTATAGAGGCCGCATTAGGCAAGAAGATAACACGATGCAAGAGAGCTATCATTTCTGATAAAGAGTTGCTGCTCTCCTTTCTTGTTTTTGTTGTAATAAGGTGTTGCTGTAGGAGCTGGATGGCAGGCTCTTGTAGCATACATTAACATTGCATGCTACTATATTGTTGGTTTGCCTGCTGGAGTACTTTTAGGCTTCAAATTGGATTTGGGAGCTATGGTGAATTTCTACAACCTTTTCCTTTCCCATACTTAATTTCCCTCTCTGTGAACACTGTATTGTCTAACCTGAAGGAGAGCCTAGGAGTAACTGTAAAGTTGTTGTCATATGACCTAGAGGTTACGGGTCAAACCATGGAACAGTAAGGCTGCTTACAATAAACCCTTGTGGTTCGGCCCTTCCCTGACCCAAGTTTAGTGCACCAAACTGCCCTTTTTTACTGTATTATCTAACTTGGTTTAAATTGCTTCCAGGGAATATGGGGTGGGATGATCGGAGGTGTCTGTTTGCAGACAATTATCTTAATAGCTATTACAACAATGGCAAACTGGGAGAAGGAGGTATGCTTTTATCCTTTTACTCTCTTCGTTCAACAATACTTGTTCACTTGACACAGACTTAAAAAACAATAAATAATAAGGATAATTTTATTATATCACCCTTTATATATACTCTCTCCGTTTAAAAAAGAATGATCTAGTTTGATTTGATACGGAGTTTAAAAAAATAAGAAGACTTTTGAATCTTGTGGTGATAAATTAAAGTTATGTCATGTATCAAATGTCATTTAATTTTAAGCATGACATGTGGAAAGTTAAAATTAAAGTATAGCCCCCTCCCAAAACAAATAATAATAATAATAAAATTAATCATTCTTTTATAAATTAATTAAAAAGGAAAATAGGTCTTCTTCTTTTTTTTAATATAGGGAGTAATAAATTTAATATTTTAAAAAGTGCATTGAATAATGAATAATATTTAATAACATGGGTTAAATGAGCACAATGAATAAGTTATCCATCAATTTTCTAAACTAAGTATTGTTAGACATTTAACTTTAATAACATGAACAAGTACTCTTGAAGGGAGAGAGCACATTCTATGGGTAAGTTTTTCTTATCCTTCGAACAATTTTGAAATTTGGGAATTAAAAAGAAAAAAAAAAAGGCAGAACACATACGCGTTCCCTCATTTTTTCACTTAGACACTTGTACTTAGCTCTGCGCCTATTGACTACTTATTTATGTAGAAAGTGTGTCAATTAAACACT
The DNA here is from genome assembly GCA_030864215.1 of Capsicum pubescens. Taxonomy (NCBI): domain Eukaryota; kingdom Viridiplantae; phylum Streptophyta; class Magnoliopsida; order Solanales; family Solanaceae; genus Capsicum; species Capsicum pubescens. Next base: position 228,400,223 of record CM061541.1, on the reverse strand, counting down.
TGAAAACAGCTAATCAAAAATATAAATTATGTGTTATACACACGTGAATGATATGACAAATTGACAAATCAAATAAAGACATATGACATTTTAATTTAAAATAATCATAAAAATAAATTTCTAAATAAATCTAAATTCAAAAGATAAAAAAAGAAAAGAAAAAACACATTTATACACCCCCACCCTCACTGCCTTCTCTTTCCCCGAAAATAACCCCTTTCTCGTGGTCGTCGTCTTCCTCTTCTTCTTATTCTCTTTTAATAGTTTCTTTATATACAAATTTAATGTAATTAAACAATCTTCACCATTTAAAGATAAGAAGTAGGTAGAAAGAAAAAAGTGAATTCAATAGAATGAAGAAAATTGGAAGAGTAACGCATAAATGGCCGGAAATGGGTGGTTGAACAACAGCAACGAGAAAGAAATCAAAATTTTTGGTTGGTTGAAATTCAATTTATATATTGAAATTTTTGTCCTCAAAACTAGTCTACACCAATCTACACTTAATTATACAAAAAATTTCAAATTTTCACACTTATTTTGATAAAAATCCAATCCCAAAGATTATTTTTTTTCAAATGTTATCTAATTTCTCACACCATTTCATCATTAGTTTAATGCCTAAAATACAAATTTGTAATTTCTAAGAGACCCATTGAAGTAGATTATAAATATATGGTGGTGGAGTGATGAATTTGTGGCGGTGAAGGAGTGGCAGAGAGCAGCTCATAAAGAGGAAGAAGAGAAAAAAAATTAGAGAGAATACATAAAGGCCTCCCTGATCTTGTTCGAGTTTTTCAAAAAGACACTTAAGCTTTACTTTCGACCTATTACCCCACGAATCTTACTTAAATCGTTGCAAATACACCATTTGAACCCTTTGCGTGTATACATGCACAACAGACGCGTGAAAAGGCTCAAAGTTGACCTTTTTTACCAACTAAAAGTTGTCACGTGTTAATAATTTGATATATAATTTATTTTATTTTTAAAAAAAAAAATCAATAATAATTTACTTTTTAAAATTATTCCATATACCCCCCCCCCCGCAACATCCCCACCCACCATTGTCTTCTTCCCAATTGACAGCTTCTTCTTTATCACCATAACTCAACAACAACACCAATTACAGCAACAACAACAACATCATCATCACTGTAACTCTCTTTCTCCTCAATCCTCTCAATCATCACCATAACTCTACTCACCTTTTACCATCACCATGTTTACTTTCTTCAATTTCAAGTTCTTATTTCAGGTTTTTTTTTATATTTTGAACAATTTTATAAAATCCAATATATATCCTCTTAAGAAGAATTATAAAGTTCTATTTTAATGGAGTTTTGATCTCATCATTAGACCATCAACAAACACATAAATAAATACAAAATTAGGAAGCAATACACAATTAACATAATTAACATAAGAAGAATGGAGAAATCAGCAGCTGGATGGGGGTGGGGGTTTGAGGGAAGCTGCTGGACGGGGATGGGGAGGGAGATGTTGGACGGGGTGGGGATGAGGGAGAGGGGGTGGGGTGGGGTGGGGTGGGGTGATAAATAAAATAAAAAGGAAAACTTTATTCAAAAATATAAATAAAATATGAAATTAAATTATTTAACACGTGGCAGCATCTGATTGGTGTGTGCATTCACTCTCTTTCTTGTGACTGGAATTCAGTGAAAAATGGTGTATTTACAACGATTTAAGTAAGATTCGTGAGGTAATAGGTCGAAAGTGAAGTTTAGGTGTTTTTTTTAAAAAAAAAATGAACAAGATCAGGAGTTTTTTTTATGTATTTTCTCAAAAAAATATTTTTTAAAAAAAATAATGAGAAAGAAGAGATTAAAAGACAATGAAAAAGATAAAGATATTTAAGAAAAAAAAATTAAAAAATCTAACATTTCACACTTCCAAATTAGTGTAGTGCACGAACTATGCTACATCAGCAGATTGTGTCTAATTGACATATTTTCTTCAGAAATTAAGTGTTCAATAGGTGCAGAGCTAAATACAAGTATCTAAGTGGAAAGATAGAAAAAAAATTAAGTAGCTATGTATGTATTTTGCCTAAAATAATGCAAAAGGAGCCTAGAAATCTGAATTAATTTTTGAGCCACCTTAAAACACTAGAAGCTACCCTTATATGAAGTGAATTCAACAATTTATGTACTCTGATCCGTCTTATACTAGTTATCCAACACCTTATAAGTAATTATCTCAAATTGTAATTATCTCAAATTATTTATACATTTAATAAATCAAGATAAAAATAATTAAAATTTTCATTTTACCCCTATAATTGTTTTTGAAAGTCTAAATACAACTGTTGTTTTCAATGATTTCGGGTACAAGAATCTGTATTTAGGCACAACAACTTCAACACAAGTTCAAGTCTAAAAACAAGAACACCTATGAAGTTATATAACACCCTCAACTAAAGATCAAAAAGACCTTTCAAAGAAGTATTTTTTTTTCTTTTCAAAAATTTAGATGAAACAGAAAAGGCCAAGTCCTTCGACTTCACGGAGTGTCCTTAAGGAAATAATTCCCCTCAAGTATCCGAGGTTGCGGAATTTTCCTCCCAGGATAAAATGGCCTAACAATCCGACTGTAGTGGTACATCAAACGATCGAATTCTCTTTGAACTCACTCAACGATTAGATGATCACACAGAGTATATTTTCAGAAAAAAAGAAGAGCTTTATTGCAGAAAATTTTTTGTTACTAAACCTGTGGATAAATGCAGGTTTATATAGTCATTAAGTGCCCCTTCCGAAAGGTGGCAATGGTTCATCCGAAAAGATGTATCCTTTGGAAGATTCATGTCTGTTCATTTGAAACATTATGTCTTTTTCTGAACAGACACAAGTATCTGAACAGTCACTCCTTTTTCAAAACAATATATCTTTTCCTCAAAGGTTGTGTCCCTCTATTTTCCATTCACACCAATTGAACTCAACAAACCCCCACATGAATGGGGAATGATTATTCTTTGTAAAATTTTATGGACAAATATGTGATCATCAAGCAAAGACTGTTTGCATCTGTATAAGTGGGTTTCCCTTTGAACTTTTCGTAGTGAACATGTATCGGATGCACTCGGCCAATCGGTAGATTTGATATCTTTGAACCGTTGAGCTTTAATGTACACCTACACAACACATATTATATAACCAGCCTTTTACCATTTATGGTTCTCACGATTTTGTTCGTTTCAGCCATGAACACGTCCCGGTCTCATGAGAGCTTAGAGAATAGGCCTTTACTGACATTCTCCTTGAAACGGCTTCGACTTCGCCCTCACATAGGTGATTTCTAAATGTTCAATCCTATAGATTAAACTATTTGATCAAATCTACCAAATTTAGATAATCATTAAAAGACTTCTCACCTTAAGTTTTATCCTTGTTTACTAAACATTATCTACATCATAAGAATGAGTTGGGTATATTGACAATGTTGGACCTGTCAGGCATAACTTTGTTTGATCTCCTTGAACCTAGATCTTAGGATCTCCAGTCTTCTCCATGCTGACTTGTCCTAGGCCTTAAACTCATTCCATTGGATGTCCTCTCAATTCCTTCTCTAGACAGGCCTTTTGTAAGTGGATCCGACACATTATCCTTTGACTTCACATAGTCAACAGTGATAATTCCACTAGAGAGAAGTTCTTTAACGGTATTATGTCTCCATCTTATGTGACGAGATTTACCGTTGTACATCATGCTCCCTGCCCTACCTATTGTCGTTTGGCTATCGCAGTGTATACATACTGGTACCACTGGTTTGGGCCAATAAGGAATATCTTCCATGAAATTCTAGAGTCATTTTGCTTCTTCACCGGCTTTATCCAATGTGATAAACTCAGATTCCATTGTAGAGCGAGCAATACATGTCTATTTGGATGATTTCCAAGAGACCGCTCCTCCACCGATAGTAAATACATATCCACTTGTGGATTTTACTTCGTTCGATCCGGTGATCCAATTTGCATCACTATATCCTACAAGTACCGCGGGGTATTTATTATAATGCTAAGCATAGTCTTGAGAGTATTTAATATACCCCAAAACTCTTTTCATTTTCATACAATGAGTTTTACTGGGATTACTCTTGTACCGTCTCAATTCACTAATAGCACATGCTATGTCTGGTCATGTACACTTCATGATATACATTAAACATCCCAACATTCTTGCTTACTCCAACCGTGAGTCACTTTCACCCTCATTCTTTTGAAGTGTGAAGCTCACGTTCAATGGAGTCTTGAATTTGTCAAGTACCTTTTCTATGTACTCCAAAATTCTAAATACTTGAATTTGTCAAGTACCTTTTCTATGTAATGAGACTGTGACAATGCCAACCCTTGTGGAGTTCTGTGAATTCTTATTCCTAAGATCACATCCGCAACTCCAAGATCTTTCATATCAAACTTGCTCTCGAGCATTCGCTTTGTGGCCTTTACGTGAGAAATGTCTCTACTGATGATCAACATATCATCTACATATAAACAAACAATGACTTGGTGATTTGGAGTATCTTTAATGTCGACGCATTTTGTAGCATCTCGAGGAAAAAAATTTGAATTAACAACTTAAATTAAGTAGAACTTTGGCTTACAAAGGTAGTTGCGGTACGAAACAAAAGCAAACGGAATGGAATATTTATATACTTAGTATTTGTATGTAATATAAGTGTGCAGTTGTGGGGGACCACCCTTTTTAAACAATTTCCCTAATTAGTAGTAAAAAAAGGGTCAAATATTTCCCTTGTTCACTGGAAACTGTTTCCAGGAAACTGAAAGTAAGGTTACCCCTCTTTTGTTTTCTTTCTTTTCATTATCGATTAAGAAATCAAAACCAAGCCTTCAGAGAAAACATTAGGCGACAGCAGGGGTATTGATACTCGACTTCTTCTCCTTCTCTTGGTATTCAAGAATTCACTAGAAGAAGAAAGGGAGGAAAGGATTCTTACGATAATTTTGAAGTAATCCTTGAGGGTTGACTTCAATAACCTAGAGTTGGAGTTGAATTTTAGAAGGTAAATTTTCTACCCTTTTCTTGAATTTGGCTATAAATAAGTACCTTGGAGAAGTTTAATTTGTATCTTTGCACTACTACTTGAATTGGGTTCATGAAAGAAAAAGGGGGGAAATGGAGAATTTTGGTTAAAGATGAGCTTTTGGAAATTTCAATCGATTGTGTAGTTTTACCCTTGAATTGTATAAGTTGGAAGAATTAGAATTTACTCTGGATTCGTGATAAGAAATTCAATTAATTTTGGCATAAGTGAAGATTATCAGAATAAGTTACTAAATGCTCCTACGGATTACTTACGGACATATATGTTATCCTTGAAGCTAGTGAATCACGTAGCGGCTAGAAGGAACTAGTGTTTGAAAGGATAAAGGATTCAATGTAGCGGGTTGAATTATTTGAGGCTCGAATTACTATTGTAGCTAATAAATCATTAAGGTATGTAAAGCTAAACCTTCCCTCGCCGCTAAGGCACTACCTTACGTCATGTGCTCCTTTCTATTAATATTAATATAGTTCTCATAAATTGTGTGAGTAAAACCTTTACATTGCCTTACGTATTACTCCCTCGTTCTACCATCAGCCATACAAGTACTTATCTTTCCCTCTTTGTGTTAAGTTTCTCTACCTGAAGCCCTTAGACCATAATATATACACATATATCACACATCAGGAGTAAAAGTAAATAGTAGTAGCATAGTTGTACTTATATATGCTATCTAGATGATCAATATCGTAACTGACATGTCATAGGCCTTCAAGGCATTATTTGATAAACATTAACGACGAGAGGGTACATAGGTTTGGCTTGGCATATCGCTCGACGTGATTCTGTGCACAGGGTCGAGACCAAACTACTATAGTGAGCCCAATCATTGGGCGTACCCGCCTTTGTGGCATTATTTGTATTTGAAGTCAGCTGGAACATCCTTTATTGGTTTCCCCTGACTCGAGCCATTATATAGCATATATGGCCTGCGGGCAGACCCTCATAGTGAGCCCCTGGGCGGGGCGTACCTGGATATGATACAGACTACGATTACAGTTACACATATGATATCATAGCAATGAGTATGAGAGCAACATATTCTTTATACTTGCCTCATATCACCTTCGGAAGGCCATCTTGTGATCATGTGTACGACTTATAGGATAAGAGCATCACCTAGGCATGGTATAGGCCCTAAATTATAATTGAATGCTTTTATTTAAATATTGTATAAGATCCTAATAAGGTTGGTGCATAAGTTATCAGTTCATATCGTACATGTGTTATTTGTTGGCTCATACGTTTTTCACTTGGCCATTTGACTCATATGAGCTTCTGTATTTGTTTAGTTATTTTTCTGTCTTCTTTCATACCAGTACATATTGTATATGTACTGACATCTCAGGACCACCATGTTTTACTAATGCAAGCTCAGACCCTCAGGATAGCAGACGTCCACGTTAGGCTCTATTGTCGTTTTAGCTGATATTTTGGTGAGCTCCAACTCTCTCTGGAGCCCATCAATGCCTAGTATAGTATTGATTATAGGTACAGGTCTCTGGTTAGGCATGACGGTCTTAATTCCAATTAGTCATTTGTAGTATAGTATGTTAAACTGACTAGAGGCTTTATAGACATCGTCTAGTATTATATAGTTTTGTTAATGTAACTCCCTCGTGTACATATACAATGCTTATCGAGCATCCTACTCGTTATTATCTTATAACCTCGTATACATCATAATGTTTGTAGAGTAAGTGTACACGGTTCTTGTCCGTCATTATTATTTCGAGGCGTGAAAAACTTGGTATCAGAGCGCCTAGGTTTAGGTGTCCCTGGGAGTTTATGAAACCATGTCTAGTAGGGCCTTAGTTATCGATATGTTGCGCACCACATTTATAATTAAGAGACTGCATGGATATTTAGGATTTTGACCCTCGTATATAATCTAGATCGTGCAATAAAGTTAAGTTGTAGAAAGTTACTTCTGACTACTATTCTGCTTATTTGTGATACAGACCATGTCTTCTACAAAAAGGGATAAAGCGGCCCAGCAGGCTGCTACAAGTGCTAGTCAGGAGGCAACCACTACCAGGCCATCTCCCGTATTGGTGGATCTGAATAGGACTCAAGAAAGTTTGTTGGGTTCTATGTTTCCAGGTTCTCAAATGCCCGGAACGGAAAGACCTACAGGGGTTTCTACACCACCAGTGGTACCAAAGGTAGTTCCTATCCCACCACCAAGTGCCTCAGACCCAGATAGAAAGGGAGAGATACAGCTGCTTACACAATTGGTCACCGCTCAAGTCCAAAGACAGAGTGTGGACGTACCTGTTGCTACTCAGGGAGCGATAGCCGAATCTAGGATCAAAGATTTTCTCCATGTGAATCCACCAGAATTCACAGGTTCTAAGCTTGCAGAGGACCCTCAACAGTTCATTGATGAGACTCATAGAATTTGTAAGGTGATGCGGGTCTCGGATACAGATACGGTTGAATTGGACGCCCATCAACTGAAAGATATTATTATTGATTGGTATGAGATGTGGGTTGCCTCGAGGGGAAGGAAGGTCTTCCAGTGGTCTGGGCAGAATTTTTAGAAGCCTTCATGGATCATTTCATGCCATTAGAGCTCCAAGAGGCGAAAGTGGATAAATTTCTATCTTTAAAGCAGGGTAATCTTAGTGTCAAGGAATATTGTTTGTGGTTTACACAGTTGTCCAAATATGCTCCAGAGGTGGTTAGCAAAAAAGCAAAACGGTTTCATCATTTTGTGAATGGCCTTGCGGGTCCCTTGAAGGACCTTCTTTCTGTTCCTGCTATGAATAAAGATTTGGATATAGCAAGAATCATGGCATGTGCTCAGCAGATAAATGAAGATTAGTGTAATCGTGAGGCAGATGGCGAAAGAGAGCAGAGTAAGAGGGATAGGACGGCCAGCCAGTATCAGAAAAGCAGTGAAGCTACCATTAGTAGAGGACCATCTAGGCAAACCCATCAGCTGTGCGCTCCATATCTAATGCTCCAACTCAATTCTTGAGGCACATGTATGAGCAGAGTCAGACTTCTAGATCACCAAACTTACGACCTCAGAGGGCTGTTAGTTGAGGGTTACCACTTCGTCCTACATGCAGGCAGTGTGGCCGAACGCATAGAGGAGAGTATCGGTGTGGTTCAAATACGTGTTACTGGTGTGGTATAGAGGGTCATATGGTATGTGATTGTCCATGGGTCAGAGGTAAAGGTAGAGGGGATCGATCACAGCCTATAGGGTCTGCATCAGCTTCAGCTTCATCAGTGCCTTCTTCTTTTCACGGTCCTCAGGCATCAGCAGGTAGAGGATCTAGTAGAGAAAAAGGGCCCGGTTTGAGCGCAGGCCCAAACCGTATGTATGCACTAGCTGGTCGGCAAGATTCAGAGGCATCTCCAGATGTGGTCACAGGTACCTTAGCTGTCTTTTCATATGTTGTTTATGCCTTGATAGACCCAAGATCCACCTTATCATATGTTACTCCATTTGTTGCTGAGAAGTTTGGAATAGAACCAGAGTTATTACGTGAACCTTTTGTGGTATTGACTCCAGTAGGAGATTCTATTGTAGATACACGGGTCTATTGTGATTGTGTTGTGACAGTAGGTGGTCTTGTTACATTGGCTAATCTGATTGAACTTAAAATGGACGATTTTGATGTTATTATGGGCATGGATTGGTTATCATCCTGTTATGCTACAGTTGATTGTCGAGCCAAGATGGCTCATTTTCACTTCCCTAGAGAGATAGTCTTAGAGTGGAGGGGTGATTCTATGATGCCTAGAGAAAGGTTTATTTCCTTTCTTAAGGCACGAAAGCTTATTACAAAGGGGTGTTTGTATCACCTAGTCCAAGTAAAAGACATTGAGGCTGAAAAACAGGCACCAACTTTAGGATCCATACTAGTGGTAAATGAGTACTCAGATATGTTTCCTGATGAACTTCCTGGATTACCTCCTGTTAGAGAGATCGATTTTGGTATTGATGTGGATCCCAGCACACAACCGATATCAATTCTGCCTTACAGAATGGCGCCTGCAGAACTGAAGGAGTTAAAAGAGCAGTTAAAGGACTTACTTGATAAAGGTTTCATTCGGCCCAGTATATCACCTTGGGGTGCGACAGTGCTTTTTCTATGCAAGAAAGTATATCACCTTGGGGTGCAACAGTGCTTTTTGTGTTCAAGAAAGACGGCACATTGTGAATGTGTATAGATTACAGGCAGCTGAACAAAGTAACAATAAAGAATAAGTACCCTCTCCCCCAAATAGATGACTTATTCGATCAATTACAGGGAGCTGGATGCTTTTAAAAGATCAATTTGAGGTCCGATTATCACCAGCTAAGAATTCGTGAAGCAAATATTCCTAAAATATTTTTTCGTACAAGATATGGGCACTTTGAGTTTCTTGTCATGTCATTTGGACTAACGAATGCTCCCGCAGCCTTTATGGACATGATGAAAAAAATTTTCAAACCTTTTCTTGATATGTACGTAATTGTATTTATAGATGATATTTTGATATATTCGCGTAGCGAAGTTGAGCTATAAATCATTTGAGGTCAGTATTGCAGACATTGAAAGAGCACTAGTTGTATGCTAAGTTCTCTAAGTATGAATTTTGGTTGACCTCGATAGCCTTTCTTAGTCATGTGGTATCTCGAGAAGGCATTAGAGTAGATTTTCAGAAGATAGAAGATGTGAAGAATTGGATAGAAGATATGAAGAATTGTCCTCGACCAACCACTCTTACTGTGATACATAGTTTCTTGGGGCTAGCCGGTTATTATAGGAGATTCGTAGAGGGATTTTCCTTTATTTCTACCCCATTGACCAAGTTGACGCAGAAAGTAGTAAAGTACCGGTGGTCTGATGCTTGTGAAAGGAGTTTTCATGAGTTGAAACATAGATTGACTACTGCACCGGTATTAGCCTTACCAGAGGGCACCAAAGGATATGTGGTGTACTGTGATACTTCAGGTATTGGTTTGGGTTGCGTCCTAATAAAGCATGGAAGAGTTATAGCATATGCATCTCGACAATTAAAGAAGAACGAACAGCATTATCCCACTCATGACCTAGAGCTTGCAGCTGTGGTCTTCGCGCTTAAAATATGGTGCCATTATTTATATGGAGTGCATGTTGATAGCTATTCTAATCATAAGAGTCTTCAATACCCATTCAAGCAGAAAGAGTTAAACTTAAGGCAAAGAAGGTGGCTAGAGTTACTGAAGGATTATGATGTCAATATTCTCTATCATCCCGGTAAAGGTAACATTGTAGGTGATGCTCTTAGTCGACTATCCATAGGTAGTCTAGCACACTTGCCACCTATTCAACGGGAAGTAGTGAGAGATGTTCACAAATTAGCCAATATTGGCATTCGCCTTGTGGATTCTGAAGATGGTGGCGTTGTTGTACTTAATTCAGCCGAGTCATCGCTCGTGGCATTAGTTAAGTAGAGGCAGTAAATGGCCCCTTATTGTTCCAATACAAAAAGGGAATTTGATAACATCGAATCACGATATTTGAACTAGCAGGTGATGGCACCTTAAGGTGTCGAGGTAGATTATGTGTGCCTGATGTAGATGGGTTGAGACAACAGATTATGGCGGAGGCACATTGCTCTTGTTATTCAATTCATCCTTGCTCTACAAAAATGTATCATAATCTTAAAGAGATCTACTGGTGGAATGACAAGAACAAAGATATAGCAGAATATGTGGCACAGTGCTCTAATTGCCAGCAAGTGAAAGCGGAACATCAAAGACTCGGTGGCCTAGCTCAAACCTTTAGTATTCCTGTGTGGAAGTGGGATGCTATTAATATGGACTTTGTTGTAGGCTTACCTTTTTCTTATCGAAGGCATGACTCTATTTGGGTAATAGTTGATCGGTTGACGAAATCAGCCTATTTTCTTCCTGTTAAATCTACCAGCACAACTGAAGATTATGCCAAGCTTTATGTAAAAGAGATTGTCCGCCTACACGGGACCCCAATGTCCATAATTTCAGATAGAGGTTCCCCATTTAAAGCTCAGTTTTGGAGATCATTCCATAAGAGCTTAGGTACTCAGGTGAACCTTAGCACGATATTTCATCCACAGACAGATGGCCAAGCTGAGCGCATCATTCAGACGCTTGAAGATATGTTGAGAGCGTGCGTGATGGATTTTAAAGGTAATTGGGATGATCATTTGCCTTTTATAGAATTTTCTTATAATAACATCTATCACTCCAGCATTGGCATGGCTCCATTCGAAGCTTTTTATGGGAGACGATATAGATCACCTATTGGTTGGTTTGAAATAGGCGAGACACAGATATTGGGCTCGGATCTAGTCCATCAAGCTGTCGAAAAGGTTAAACTGATACGAGAGCAGTTAAAAACTTCCCAGAGTAGGCAAAAATTGTTTGCAGATATGCGACGTAGAAATTTAGAATTTTAAATTAATGACTTCATGTTCTTGAAGGTGTCGCCTATGAAAGGCTTTATGCGATTTGGTAAGAAGGGTAAGTTGAGTCTCAGGTATATTGGGCCCTATAGAGTTATTCACAAAATTGGTCAGGTAGCCTATGAGTTAGAATTACCTCCAGAGTTAGTTGTTGCATCCTATCTTTCATGTGTCTATGCTACGTAAATGCTTAGGAGAACCATCTCGCGTCATCCCTATAGAGAGTATTGAACTTGCTGGAGACTTATCATTCGAGAAAGTCCCCATGGCCATATTAGATCGGCAGGTTAGGAAGTTAAGATCTAGAGACATAGCTTCAGTAAAGGTGTTGTGGAGAAACCAGAACATATAAGAAGCCACTTGGAAAGAAGAAACGGATATGAAACATAAATACCCATATTTGTTCCAAGACTACCTAGAGGTTCTTAAACTACCTGTCCCTTTATGTGATCGTTAGTATCTACTATATTTTATTCTGTTGATATCTGATTCTTACCTGACATGCTTAGGTACATGATATGTGCCTATGAGCCTTGAGATTAACATGGAAACAATATGCAAATGTAGAGTATAAGGTAAGTTACATGGTTGGTTATGACTTTTCAATTATGTACAAGGCCAAGAGAAGCCTCGTGTACTATTTCTTGAGTTTAAGGACAGGCGGAGCCTCGTGTGTTATTTGTTGAATATTATATATATATTGTGACGCTCTGTGAAGCGCATTTGGATGTATCCTGGCTGGCTGACAGGTACCCGATAATCCTATTTATAAAGAAGACTCTGGCAAAAATTTTGAAAATTTAGGGAGTTAGTCAAATGTAAGGCCTTTTGACGGGTTAAGTGAGAACCGAAGTTGATTAAATGATCTTAAGAATGTCTTGGATAGTTATGGGATGAAAAGTAAGGTACAAGCATCATTCGAGGAAGAATGATCCTAAGTATGGGAGATTGTAGCATCTCAAGGAAAAATTTTGAATTAACAATTTAAATTAAATAGAACTTTGGCTTATAAAGGTAGTTGTGGTACGAAAGAAAAGAAAATGGAATGGAATATTTATATACTTAGTATTTGTATGTAATATAAGTCTGCAGTTGTGGGGGGCCACCCTTTTTAAACAATTTCCCTAATTAGTAGTAACCAAAAGGGTCAAATATTTCCCTTGTTCACTGGAAACTGTTTCCAGGAAACTGAAAGTAAGGTTACCCCCCCCCCCCCCCCTTTTGTTTTCTTTCTTTTCATTATCGATTAAGAAATCAAAACCAAGCCTTAAGAGAAAACATTAGGTGGCAGCTGGGGTATTAATACTCGACTTCTTATCCTTCTCTTGGTATTCAAGAATTCACTAGAAGAAGAAAGGGAGGAAAGAATTCTTACGATAATTTTAAAGTAATCCTTGAGGGTTGACTTCAATAACCTAAAGTTGGAGTTGAATTTTAGAAGGTAAATTCTCTACCCCTTTCTTTAACTTGGCTATAAATAAGTATCTTGGAGATGTTTGATTTGTATCTTTGCACTACTACTTGAATTGGGTTCATGAAAGAAAAAGGGGGGAAATAGAGAATTTTGGTTAAAGAGGGGCTTTTAGGGATTTCAATCGATTGTGTAGTTTTACCCTTGAATTGTATAAGTTGGAAGAATTAGAATTTACTCCGGATTCTTGATAAGAAATTCAATTAATTTCGGCATAAGTGAAGATTATCGGAATAAGTTACTAAATGCTCCTACGGATTACTTACGGATATATATGTTATCCTTGTAGCTAGTGAATCACGTAGTGGCTAGAAGGAACTAGTGTTTGAATGGATAAAGGCTTCAATGCAGCGGGTTGAATTACTTGAGGCTCGAATTACTATCCTAGCTAATAAAGCATTAAGGTATGTAAAGCTAAACCTTCCCTCGCCGCTAACGCACCACCTTACGTCATGTGCTCCTTTCTATTAATGTTAATATAGTTCTCATAAATTATGTGAGTAAAACCTTTACATTTCCTTACGTATTACTCCCTCATTCTACCATCAGGTTAACAAGTACTTATCTTTCTCTCCTTGTGTTAAGTTTCTCTACCTGAAGCCCTTAGACCACAATATATACCTATATATCACACGTCAGGAGTAAAAGTAAATAGTAGTAGCATAGTTGTACTTGTATATGCTATCTAGACGATCAATATCGTAACTGATATATCATAGGACTTCAAGGCATTATTTGATAAATATTAATGATGGGAGGGTACATAGGTTTGTCTTGGCATATCGCTCGACGTGATTCTGTGCACAGGGTCGAGACCAGACCACTATAGTGAGCCCAATCATTGGGCGTACCCGCCTTTGTGGCATCATTTGTATTTGAAGTCAGCTGGAACATCTTGTATTGGTTTCCCTTGACTCGAGCCAACATACGACATATATGGCCTGCGGACAGACCCTCATAGTGAGCCCTTGGGCGGGGCGTACCTGGATACGATACAGACTGCGATTATAGTTACACATATGATATCATAGGAATGGGTATGAGAGTAACATATGCTTTATACTTGCCTCAGATCGTCTTCGAAAGGCCATCTTGTGATCATGTGTACGACTTATAGGATAAAAGAATCACCTAGGCAAGGTATTGGCCCTAAATTATAATTGAATGCTTTTCTTTAAATATTGTATAAGATGATAATAAGGTTGGTGCATAAGTTATCAGTTTATATCGTACTTGTCTTATTTGTTGGCTCATACGTTTTTCACTTGGCCATTTGACTCATATGAGCTTCTGTATTTGTTCAGCTGTTTTTCTGTCTGCTTTCATACCAGTACATGTTGTACATGTACTGACGTCTCGGGCCCACCATGTTTTACTAATGTAGGCTCAGACCCTCTGGATAGCAGACGTCCAGGTTAGGCTCTATTGTCGTTTCAGCTGATATTTTGGTGAGCTCCAACTCTCTTTGGAGCCAGTCTATGCCTAGTATAGTATTGATTATAGGTACAGGTCTTTGGTTGGGCATGACGATCTTAATTCCAACTAGTAATTTGTAGTATAGTGTGTTAAACTGACTAGAGGCTTCATGGACATCGTATAGTATTGTATAGTTTTGTTAACTCCCTCGTGTACATATGCAATGCTTATCGAGCATCCTACTCGTTATTATCTTATAACCTTGTTTACATCATAATGTTTGTAGAGTAAGTGTATATGGTTCTTGTCTGTCATTATCGTTTCGAGGCGTGACACATTTATCACATTCATTTATCTTGAACCCGTTTGCCAACATGGTTTGGTCAAACTTCTCATGCCATTATTTAGGTGCTTGTTTTAGTCCATACAATAACTTTACAAATTTACACACCTTATTTTCTTTTCTTGGAACCACAAAACCCTCGGGTTGTTCCATATAGATTTCTTCCTCCAATTCTCCATTCAGGAATGCTGTTTTTACATTCATTTGATGGATTTCAAGACCATATACCATCGCCAAGACAATTAACATTCGAATCGACCTTATCCTTGTTACTGTCGAGTATGTATCAAAGTAATCAAGGCCTTCTTTCTATTTGAAGCCTTTTACTACAAGTCTTGCCTTGTATTTGTCAATAGTACCATCCGCTTTCATTTTCCTTTTGAAGATCCATTTAGAACCTAAAGGTTTATTTCCTGGAGGAAGATCAACCAACTCCCACGTATGGTTGCTTAAGATTGAATCAATCTCACTATTGACCACCTCTTTCCAAAAGGATGAGTCCGACGACGACATCATTTTTTTAAAAGTTTAAGGCTCATTTTCTAAGAGAAATGTTACAAAATTTGATCCAAATGAAGTTGACATTCTTTGACGTGTACCACATCTTGGATTTTCATCATTATGTACATTCTCACTTGGTTCATCTCGAGGTCGTTTAGACCCCCCACTAAACTGTTCATGTTTAGTTTTATACGGATAAATGTTTTCACAGAATTCAACATTATCTGATTAAATTACCGTATTTTCATTAATATCCGGATATTTGAATTTATGAACCAAAAAACAACATGCTTTGCTACTTTTAGCATATCCTATGAACACACAGTCCACCATCTTAGGTCCTATCTTAACCCTTTTAGGCATAGGAATTTGGACCTTCGCTAGACACCCTCACATTTTGAAATATTTCAAGTTGGGTTTCCTTCCTTTCCATTTTTCATAAGAAATTGATTGTGTCTTACTATGGGAACTCTATTAAGTATACGGTTGGCTGTAAGGATAACTTCCCCCCACCAGTTTTGCGGTTAACTTGAACTTATAAGTAAGGCATTCATTATTTTCTTCAAAGTTTGATTTTTCCTTTCTACAATTCCATTAGACTGAGGTGAATATGGGGCTGTAGTTTGATGGACAATTCCATTCTCTACACATATTTCGGCGAAGGGAGATTCATATTCTCCGCCCCTATCACTTCTTATCATTTTTATCTTTTTCTCTAACTGATTTCAACTTCATTTTTATATTGCCTAAACGCATCTATTACTTCATCCTTACTATTTAGCAAATAGACATAACAGTATCTAGTGCAATCGTCAATAAAAGTTATAAAATACTTTTTCCCACCACGAGATGGTGTTGACTTCATATCACAAATATCAGTATGGATTAAGTCTAAGGGATTGAAATTTCTTTCAACTGACTTATACGGATTCTTAGCATATTTTGATTCCACACACGTTTGACATTTTGTTTTATTACACTCAAAGTTTGGCAAAACTTCTATGCCAAACTTTTAAGTTAATCAGTTTTCACAATGTTTTGGAATTAAAATGGCCTAATCATTCATGCCATAAATCATAAGACTCAAGCAAGTAAGAAGAAGCAGAACTTTTATTGATTTTAATATTCATTACATTCATCTTATATAGGCCCTCAGTGAGATAGCATTTTCCTACATACACTTCTCCTTTGCTAATTGCAACTTTTCCAAAAAAAAATTACACATTTGAATCCATTTTTATCTAGAAGTGATATAGAAATCAAATTCTTTCTTAACTCCGGTACGTACAGGACATTGTTGAGTGTCAATAATTTGTCTGAAGTCATTTTCAAGCATACTTTTCTTGTTCCTTCTACTTTTGCAGTAGTTGAGTTAGCCATGAAGATTTTTTCTTCTCCTTAAGCTGGAGCAAACATTGAAAACAACTCCTTATTAGCACAAACATGGCGGGTGGCACCGGAATCCATCCACCATTCACAAGGATTTCCCACCAAGTTGCATTCGGAAAGCATGACACATATATCATCTATTTTTTTCTTGGACTCAGCCACATTTACTTGATCTTTTTTCTTGCCTTTCTTAGGGGCCCGACAATCTATTGATTTGTGGTCAATCTTGCAATAGTTGAAGCATTTTCCCTTGAATTTCTTCTTGGGTTAGTTGCTTTCATTTTCAGCCTTCTTTCGCTCTTTGGAGTTATAGTCATCTTCTACAATATTTGCTCCATTCATTGTAGAATTTCCTCTTGACCTTCTTTCCGCAACCTTATTATCTTCTTCAATGCAAAGTCGTACAATTAGATCTTCGACTGACATCTCCTTACGTTTGTGTTTCAGATAGTTCTTGAAGTCCTTCCACATAGGTGGTAGCTTCTCTATTATTGCTGCTACTTGAAACACTTCATTCACGATCAGACCTTGTTCAAGGAGATCATGGATGATCACTTGCAGTTCCTGCACTTGGGAAACAACAGACTTGTTGTCTATCATTTTATATTCCAGGAATCTTGCAATAAAGAACTTTTTAGTTCCTGCATCCTCTATCTTGCACCTCTATCTTGCACTTCCGTTCTAGCGCTCCCCATAACTCTTTTACTGTCTTTGTTCCACTATACACATTGTATAGGTCATCTTGGAGACCACTCAAGATGTAATTCCTGCAAAGGAAATCTAAGTGTTTCCAAGACTCCACAATCACTAATCGCTCTTGTTCAGAGGTTCCCCCGGGCACCTCCGGAGCTTCCTTAAACGTGAACCTTTGAAGATAAAGTGTTGTGAGGTAGAAAAATATTTTTTTCTGCCACCTCTTGAAGTCAATACCCACGAACTTTTCGTGTTTCTCCGTCGGTGCCATAGCTTGCGGAGCATTAGTACGACTCGTCATGGCAATACTAGTTGCCGCCATAGTCGTTCCAACATCATGCATTTGACTATCCGTAGTCATTTTTCTGTCACAACAAGACAAAAAATTTAGTATATCAAAATACTAATCAATAAAGTTGCAGCAACTTTAAACACCATTTGTTTCTAGTTTAACGATGAAGTTTTTATGACTTCCAATCGTCAACCGAGTGATCTTTAACTTCTGATGAAGAATTTATTTCTTCAAATCACTAATTAAGTTCAAACGGAGTAGAAAGCAAAAAACTTTAATCTCCAGAAACCAAGCAATACAGATTCCGAAAAAAAAAACTTCAGTGAAAAGAAAATTTCACCAAACAAGCAAAAAATAAAAATATTTTTTCTTCAAATTTATTTTCTTAAGATTGTTGTTTTCAATGATTTCGGGTACAATAGTCTGTATTTAGGCACAACAACTTCAACACAAGTTCAAGTCTAAAAACAAAAACACCTATGAAGTTATATAACACCCTCAACACAAGATCAAAAAGACCTTTCAAAGAAGTATTTTTTTTTCTTTTAAGAAAATTAGATGAAACAGAAAAGGACAAGTCCTTCGAATTCACGAAGTGTCCTTAAGGAAATAATTCTCCTCAAGTACTCGAGGTTGCAAATTTTTCTCCCAGGATAAATTAGCCTAACAATCCGACTGTAGTGGTACCTCAAACGATTGGATTCTCTTCGAACTCACTCAACGATTAGATGATCACACGGAGTATATTTTCAGAAAACAAGAAGAGCTTTATTGCAGAAAATTTTTCGATACTAAACCTGTGGATAAATATAGGTTTACATAGTCACCAAGTTCCCCTTACGAAAGGTGGCAATGGTTCATCCCAAAAGGTGTATCCTTTGGAAGAGTCATGTCTGTTCATTTGAAACATTGGTGTCTTTTTCTGAACAGACACAATTATCTGAACAGTTGCTCCTTTTCTAAAACAATATGTCTTTTCTTCAAAGGTTGTGTCCCTCCATTTTTCATTCACACCAATTAAACTCAACAACAACTAATATGGAATGGAGGAAAAAAATAATTGAAACATATAAGTTTTAATGTTTGTAATTATGTGTTTCAAGTGGGGGGGGGGGGGTTTCAGTGCGCACAAAGTGCTCACTCGAAGGGCAAATACTGTGACAGAAGTTGTACCGATTGCGAATTATTCTGAAATTTAAAAAATAATAATAATAATTATGTGTATTAACTAATTATAAAGTGTCTAATTCGAAAAGGATATGTGTCTATATGGATCAAATCTTTCCCATATTTTTTGCGCTTCCAAGAGTGTACATATTTTACACTTCAAAATATTTCAATGGCAATAAAACCTCTGTAAAATTAAGATGTGTTCCTAAAATTTCGATTATAGTTCATGGATGTGTCTTTTCCAATGCTTAACCTGAATTGATACCTTAGTTTTATAATTTTGCAGGCCAACCTAGCTGTAAGTCGTGTAAAGCAATGGGGAGGAACTGCTGCAAACGACTAATATGTTTTTGTAGTAGCCATTAGTTTATCATTAAGAGTTCTAAGTTTGATGAGTAATACTCAATCCATTCATTTTTACTTATCACATTTTCTTTTATGAAAATCAATTTTACTTCCAAGCCAAATTGAAGCAAATTAATTGAATGTTTTAAATTTTAAATTTAGATTTCGAAAACTATATGAAAAATGCTACAAGTTTCAATCATTTTTATCTAAATATGATGAAAAAATTAAATCTTAAAATATTGATCAAAATTTATGTAGTTTGAATCTCGAAAAGTGTAAAGTCACAAGTAAAAATAAATGAAGGAAAACATACTATTGCTTGTTGAATGCAACCCCCTCCCAGTCCCTCATTTTTTTTTCAATTAATGCATTCTGTCAAATTGAATTCACAACTTGATGAAGCTCTTCAACTGAAAGACTGATTTTTATCTAGGACTATTTGAAGATTTTCTTTGTTAATATCGACCTACATTAATAATTATCTAAATATTCTTGAGACAAGCGCTGGAAGAGCAGAAAAGGAGTTATATATATTATCAAAAATGGGTTTCAGTGATACGATAGATGAAGGAGCTTTTGAGGAATACTTTCAGAGAGCTTCGAAAGGAGCTACTAAAGGAATCCAAGTAAGTAATAGCAAACAAGAGCAACTAGCAATATCCCAATCCAAGTCGTAAACGGCTAACTTGCAGGTACTAAAGCCTAACGATAATACTTCTATTATGATTCCTAATTTAATAAATGTTCCAGTTGAGGTGAGTAATGGAGGAGAAGATAAACTTATAGCTGCACAACTGAAGAACAACATTGCTAGTAAGGGAAAAAAAGAATTGGAAAAGAATAGATAAAAGAATAAAACCGACAGGTTGTACGCATAATAGCATAACGACAAATTTGAAAAATAATTTATTTGAGGTGGTAGTGATTGATTTATGTACCAAAAATTGAGGTAATAAAAGAGAGGGGGAGAATAATGAGTTGTTAGAAGTAGAGTCTAAAAACTAAAAAAAGTGGTGGAACAGGAGGCCAGACCGAAATGGCTCCCTTCCCCCAAATGAAGACGATGGTGTGGAATTGTCGAGGCCTAGGGGGGTCCTAAACAGTTCCCTTTTTGAAGGAGACAATAAGTCTCCACTCTCCAAGTATGGTGTTTCTAAGCGAGACTAAGAATCAAGAAAACGTGTTGCGAAGAGTTCAGAGGCAGTTGAATATGCCTCATGCAATCATTGTGGATCTGATTGGACTAGCAGGAGGGCTATGCTTACTTTGAAATGACGAAGTGCAGGTATCTCAATATCATTCTAATTATTTTTACATTGAAACGTATATGCATGATATAACGGTGAATAGTAAACAATGGTATGTGTTTGTTTACTTAAGTACTGATAAGGCTATTCGTAGAAATCAATTACCAGAACTTTGCGACAGATATAATAGTTGGGGATCAATGTGGGTTATGGATGGAGATTTTAATGACATTAGGGATAATTCTTAAAAAATAGGTGGTAGAGTTCGAGAGGAGTCTTCATTTACGGACTTTAAAAACTTCTTATGGGAGATTGGCGCTATTGACTTAGGATTTAATGGGAAACCATGGACTTGGTGGTGTTATAGAGAAAACTATGGGATTATCCCTAGAAGACTTGATAGAGATTTATGTTCCCCTGACTGGAGACTTGAATTTAATCAAGCTAACATCCATTATTTAGAAACAGAGGCTCCTGACCACTCGGCATTACTTATGAACTCTGAACCTAGCCCTACAAAAAAGAAAAAAAGGTTTTTTTTTTATAAAAGGTGGAGCGAAAAAGAAGAAGTAAATATAGCGATAGAGCAAACGTGGAATAGAAGTGTAAAAGGTACTAATCAATGTATAGTGAGCTTCAAGTTTAAAAAATATAAATTGCGATACTAGCTTGGCTTCAAGATGGTAAGGGTAATTGTAGAAAAAATATTCAAGGGATTAAGGATAGGATTGTTGATCTTAAAAATGACAATAGACTTTTTGACATTAATAAACTAAAGGAGCTTAAGAGAGAATTAGGCAAAGCTTATAAAGATGAGGAAATCTACTGGAAACAAAAGTCTAGAGCATTATGGCATCAGAAGGGTGATAAAAATACTTCATTCTTTCATATAAGACTATCCAAAGACGTAAGTGTAACAGAATTAAAGGTTTTCAACTAGAAGATGGACAATGGATCTCCGAACATAAGGAAATTATGCTAGAAGTACAACGGTTTTATAAGAATATCTTTACTACTTCTAGACCGTCCAACTTCGACCCTATCTTGACCTTGATTCATCCAGTAGTTGATAACTATTTGAATGATAATCTAATTAGGGAGGTTACGAGTGAGGAGATTAAAAAGGCAACATTTGATATGAATCCCCTAAAAGCTCCAGGAGTGGATGGTATGACTCCTTTTTTCTTTCAAAAGTATTGAAATATTTTATCAAGAGATATTTGTGAAGCGGTTAAAAGTTTCTTTCGTTTGAGGCGTCTAATTCACTCTTGGAATCAAACTCTTATTACATTAATACCTAAAATAAAAAATCTTAGTTATATTAGCCAGTACAGATCCATTAGCTTGTGTTTAACTGTTTATAAAATTATTGCTAAGATTATAGTTGCAAGAATCAAAAGATACCTTCCTACTATTATTTCTCCTAACCAGTCGGCTTTTATTGGCAAAAGACAGATTGTGGATAATGTGATTATAGCACATGAGTTCATTCATATGTTGAAAAATAAAAGGCGAGGCAAGGATAAGATATGGCTCTTAAGTTAGATATGGCCAAAGCATATGACCGAGTGGAATGGACTTATTTACAAAAACTAATGACCAAAATGGGTTTTCATGAAACTTTTGTTAGTTAGATTATGCAATGTGTTACTACTCCTACTTATAAATTTAATATTAATGGGGAGATAGCGAAGGAAGTGACTCCTACAAGGGGCTTAAGACAAGGGGATCCTTTATCTTCATATTTATTTCTTATATGTGCAGAAGGATTATCTAGAATATTAAACCAAGCGGAAGCGAATGGAGATATTCAAGGGTTAAGTTTGATTAGAAATGGACCGACGGTTAATCATTTATTTTTTGCTGATGATTCCTTTATATTTTGTAATGCTAATATTCAAAATGCTTCGAATATTTCTGATATTCTTAAAAAATATGAAGATTGTTCGGGTCAAAAGGTAAACCTTTCTAAATCAGCTATATTCTTTAGTAAAAATACTCCTGAAAGTGAAAAGGATGAAATTATCGTAGCAATAAGGAAACTATGATCTACTGAGCTTGGGATGTATTTAGGCTTACCGGCAGTAGTAGGGAAATAAAAAAGAAGAATGTTGGATTTTATACAGGATAGAGTTAAAGCTAAAATCAAATGTTGGAAATATAATTTCTTGAGTCCTACTGGAAAGGAAGTAATGCTTAAATCCGTTTTATCGGCGATACCGTCTTATGCTTTATCATGTTTTCAATTCCCTGATAATTTGTGTAAGGAGATTACTACTATTTTTTCCAATTTTTGGTGGGGACAAGATGAGAGTAAGAGAAAAATGCATTTTAAAAAATGGGAAAACCTTTGTATTGCTAAATCTTATGGGGGTATAGGATTTAAAGAGTTAAAATCTTTTAACCAGGCTCTGTTGGCAAAACTAGCTTGGAGAATCTTAACTCAGGAAGATTTTCTTATTTTTTAGAATTCTTAAAAGTAAGTATTTTCAGAATACTTCCTTCCTCAAAGCTACTTCCTCTTCTACTAGCTCTTGGGTTTGGAAAAGCATCATTTAGGGAAGAAACTTATAACGAAAAGGTATTAGATGGAGGTATGGGTGTCAAGTGGGCCAGGACGGGTCAACCTGGAATCGACCCATGAAATTTAGCCGAGTTGTAGGCCAGTCCGGGCCAGGTTGTGGTTAGGTGGGTCGGGCCTGGTCCGGATTCAACAGTAATTTTTTTAAAAACAACCCTGAACCGGCCCACTTAGCCCAACCCGGTCTAACCCACCTAAACCCGGTCAAACCCAATTAAAAATCTGATCAAAACCGGTCAAAAAGAAAAAAGTTTTTTTCCAATATACGCTATATACACCCACCTATATACATTTTAAATACATTAAACAATATATATACACTATATATATAGTATATACTACATTAGAATTTAAAAAATATATACACATATACACAATTACATGTGTAATCGTGTATACGACTATACGTTAGTTAAATATATATATTACTCTAAATAAAACATATACACATGTATACGTTAAATATATACGTCTATAGAAGATATATACACATATATACGTACCATTCAATATATACGTACTAATTTAAATAAAATATACTACATAATATTATACTACAATACATAGACACACTATATATATAGTTATACACTAATTTATAAAACATATACACATGTATACGTTAAATATATATGTCAATAGAAGATATATACACATATATATGTACCATTCAATATATACGTACTACTTTAAATAAAATATACTACAATATATATATACTACAATATATAGACACACTATATATATAGTTATACACTAATTTATAAAACATATACACATGTATACGTTAAATATATACGTCTATAGAAGATATATACGCATATATACGTACCATTCAATATATACGTACTACTTTAAATAAAATATACTACAATATATAGACACACTATATATATAGTTATACACTAATTTATAAAACATATACACATGTATACGTTAAATATATACGTCAATAGAAGATATATACACATATATACGTACCATTCAATATATACGTAATACTTTAAATAAAATATACTACAATATATATATATATATATATACTACAATATATAGACACACTATTTATATAGTTATACACTAATCTATAATATATTAAAAGTGAGAAGACCCTTATAAAAGTGATTTGAACTTTTTGTCCTTCATTAAAAATTTCCACAATAGACAAAACTGTCATTTACTAATTTTTTTATTTAATAATTTAAAATCACTTAAAATTAAATGTAATAAATTAGTAGTTCTTTATTTTAATTAGGTAAGAAAACCTAATATTTTGATATTCTTTTAATTTTGGTCACAATCAAAAACATAAACGGACTAAACAAACAAATATGTACGAACTGGATAAAACAAATTAAAGAAAATAAATTAGAAGTCCTATTTAAGATGAAATTTGATTATTCAAACAATTATTTGAATAATTGTAGAAATCTTCATCCTAAAGGTAAAATAAATTAAAAGTCCTATTTAAGGTGATTTAATTATTCAAACAAGTATCCAAATAGTTGTAGAAATCTTCATTATTTTTTTCTATGTAATTTGATGGTTACGTTCTTGACACTTTCAAGTTATTTTTATTTTCTTCTTTAACCTAATTATGTGATTTTTATATGTGTTTTATGGTATTTTGAGATTTTATCCTTAGCTTATGTTTAAATTGGTTCATATATTATTATTGTCATAATTTATGTTTGCTAGGTTGTGACTTAATTCAAAACAATGCTACAAGACTAAAAATTTCAAGTAAGCTTCGAAGCTTTATTGTATTTAGAAAATAAAATAAAATAAAATAAAATATTTTAATATTTTGATTCATAAGATGCACACGCTTACCTTCGGTTTAATTTCATTGCTTTGATTTTTTCTTAAACCTAATTATGTGACTTTTTGTGCGTATTTTGTGGCATTTTGAGATTTTATACTTAATATTTTTTTAAAATTGATTTATATTGTTTAATTGTCATAATTTATGTTCATTAGATTGTGACTTGATCTAGAAGAATGCAACGAGACCGAAAAATTCAAGTAAGATTCGAAGCTTTGGTGTATTCAGAAAATATAATAAAATTTAAGTTTTTAATTTTTGTTATTATAATTGGTTAGGAGTCGTGATAAAAGTGCTTTATTTTTTGGCATTATATTAATAGATTA
Source organism: Capsicum pubescens (assembly GCA_030864215.1). Lineage (NCBI taxonomy): Eukaryota > Viridiplantae > Streptophyta > Magnoliopsida > Solanales > Solanaceae > Capsicum > Capsicum pubescens. Next base: position 228,375,107 of record CM061541.1, on the reverse strand, counting down.
TTAATATTAAACATAAATAAATAAAGTGTGAAGGTCCTTAGAAAGAACTTTTTGTGAATTATTAAAAAACTCTACAATAGATAAAATTGATATTTATTATTTTTCTTAAATTTTTATTTAATTTTTAATTTCAATTTATGTTATTATAATTCGTTACAAGCCGTAATAAAAGTGTTTTCTTTTTTTCTTTTGCATTATATTAATATATTATTAATCTTAATTATAAATTAATAAAGTTTGAAGGTCCTTAAAACAATAGATGAAATTGTTATTTACTATTTTTCTTCAATTTCTTATTTAATTATTTTATAATATTTTCTCCTAAGATGTCTAGAAAGAATTGTGATAAAATAAGGACTCTGAAATCATGAAAAATTAAGGATTTGTAAAATATATTATATTAAAGGGTAATTAATGTCAATATGAAGTAGTTGATTCGAAAAAAAAATTGGAGACACATTACACATAAAATAATTAAACCCATAAATAGAAATATAGAAAGACAAAATTAGAAGGTAGTTTCTAAGGGCGGGCGATTTCTTTTTCACTTTTAAAGTTGAAACATTGTTGTCTAAGGAATGACTTTATGGTACAATCAAACTTATGTACATTGTACAACATAAATATGATTATCTAGAATTATTTAGTTAATTAGATCTTAGTATTTTGCTATTTTGTTATATATTTATTTTTTTGTAATTATGTGTCTCACACTTTTTTTCTTTTTCAATCGAGGAGGGTCTATGGAAAACAATATCTCTACCTCACAAATATAGAAGGTAAATTTTTTGTACATTCTATATTTTTCAAACTCCATTTTAAAATTAAATTGGATTTATTGTTCTTCTATATTATATTCAAATTAAATTCTGTATTTTTCAAACTCCATTTTAAAATTAAATTGGATGCGTTCTTCTTCTTTATTATGTTCAAATTACCGATATTAAATATTCTAATATTTACTTTTATTTTACAAAATTTATTTGTGTTTCATATTTTATTGATTAACGTTACACATATATTCAATATATGTACACTTTTATATTTAACTTTTTTATATCGGTGTGATACATTTGTTGGTTACTTAGAGAATTATTGTACTTTTAATTATTAAGGATAATGTTAGATCAAATAATAGATTAGTTATTTTCAAAATTGAAATTTGTATCTGCTGTAAGCTTCATTTTTATTACACATAAGTTAGATAAATTTTCTTTTAAGTTACGTATTATAGTAAAATATTATTATTTTAAATTTGTATGTTACGGAATGAACGTCGGCAGTCAATTTAGTTACTCATGTTAACAAATTAGGTAATAATCTTGTGTATGACAATGACAGAAAAACTTAAAGAAATTTAAAGAGTACGTCAATCACCTCTCAATCTTACATTAAATGAATTTTATTTTATATAAAAAAATATTTGGATTCTTTATTATAGTTAAATCCCTAATTAAAATGTTGATTGACGTTTTTTCTAAAAAAAAATAATTATTTACTCGATATAAGTACACGCGCAAAGCGCGTACACTAAATTAGTAAATAGTAATAATAAGAAAGACAATAGAAGTTGCATATGAGTTTAAACTTATCTTCAATTAGTAGCAATCACCTGTGTGAATTCTTTTATTGTGACTTTTCGTTTAACTAAATCTATATTGATACCAACAAATTGTAGCTTTTTGAAACCGCTTTCGTTCATATAACTTTTGGTCTATCCCCTCCACTTTTCAAATTTGTTAAAAAATTATACAAAAGTCATAAAATTAGAGTTTTGGCTTTCGTTTAAAAAGATGCTGAGCAAATTTCATTTTTGGACGATTGCACTTCGTATGACATTTTATTAGAAAACTAGATATGGAAGGGGCCAATATTGTAACTTTAATATATTACATGTTCTAAAATTGATATCAAGTATAAATGAGAAAGTGTGATTTGATCATAAATTTTGAACTCGAAATTTTAAAATTTGAGTTTTTAAAACTATGACTTTATGAGCTTGAAGCAATGTTTGGATATGCAATTTACTTACCAAATAATTTAATTTTTGTGATTAAAAGTCTTAAAATCCCCCTCCCCCCCCCCCCCCCCCAAAAAAAAGAAAATTTGACCTAAGCTAATTTTTGGAGCTTAATATTTGTAGATTAAATTTTCAAAATTTGATAAAATTTCTTAGTTAACAGATTTTAAAAATAATTTTTCCGAAATTACTTCCAAAATCTATGACCAAACTTTAACTTAATCCTTGATATTTTAGGCGGTATGATAGGAAATTAAAATGACGAACACACTTTATAGTAAATTGTCTTTTCTATTTTTATAAAATTAAACATTAAGGGGTCGTTTGGTTTGAAGACAAGTTATGTTGGAATAAGTTATGATGAAATAAGTTATTCTGAAATTAGTTATACTAGATAATCCACTATTGACTGTAGTTTGTCATATTCAAAATAATATGCATTGCATGATTGCTAAGAATAAGTTGTTTGTTTTCAAACATACCCTCTACCTTATTCAATTTTTTAACATTTTCTCTGCAGGCTTTAGTTATTCATTCTTGAAAACTAAATTTTCATCTTATTTAGCTTAAATATTTTTATGTGCATTCTCATGATTGTGCCGTGTGTTTTTAAAAATAAGATTTCTATGTTATTTGGCTTAAAAATAAAACTTCCATCTTAAATTTATCAAAATAAAAGAGATTTTATTATTTATGTCACTTTATTTAAGAACATATCACTTTATTGTAAAATATTAAAATTTATAAATATAAATGAACATACGAATTAGTCAAATAAATTTAATTTATAAATTAAAATTATGTTTATACAGTGTAATCTCTTAATGGAAAAATATATCATCATAAAAAATTTATGAGTAGTGAAGGTTGTGATTAAAAATTATGTGAATATACATGAATGTGAAAAATGATGTATAAAAGAGGGTTTAAGGAGGATATTTTTGTTATTTTATATATTTTATTCCGATATTACTATTTCACCCACATGTTGAAATAACTTATCCCAGTATTAATTAATAATCCTGGGGTAAGTTATCCCACACTTGGTAGCCAAACAAGGGATAAGGATGTACTAAAAACTTATCCAAAGATTACCTCCCCTTATCCCTCACACCAAACAACCGCTAAGAATAGTGATGGATATGGTGTATAGTCTTGTTGGAATTAGTAATGTTGATATTATTTCTCATCAGTTGTTTAACTTGGTATATTGTTGTAATGACTTAAATTTGTAGTCTTTTATTTCTATGTGTTTTGATCATTTTATCCTTCTCCGTAACTGCTACATATTGAGTTTGATGTTCGGAGATAGTTGACACAGATTCCGATACAATCGAGAATGAGTTGTGTGAGTTTGTGGTTTTAGAGGCTTGAGAAGCCATACAGTTAACTTTGATCAACATTTATTATTTGAGAGTCGGATGGATAAACAGACTGTGCCAGCAGATTCAAAATGTTGAATTTTGATTAGTAGCGCGATTGGTTCAGTTTTGAGACTTTTATAACTCATTTTGATCCTTTGTTTGAAAAATAGAGAAACTGAACTTGGAGGTTAATCTATTGATAATGTCCTCATTTCAAAAATATGATATCGCTATTGAGTCTGAAACATCAAAATTAGTCCAGTAGCATATATGGTTTACTTCTATCGAACTCCGAACAAATTTCAAGGATCCGTTTGAAATATTCAAAGCCACGCAAAATCACCTGGTGCACAACTGATATCTAGTGCATCAGACCCTGCATCACGATTGCATCATCACGTGTCATGATTGCAGGCCTTGACGATTACCTTTATCGAGATTGAATGGTTGTGGTATCATAATCGCGATGAGTATTCGGGTTGACCAGGTCGTCTTTGTCCATCGCGATAGCGAGGCTTTTTTCTCGTTGTCATGATGACCAACTTAAGCCTCACTCAATGTTGACCCTTGCAATCGCAAAGTGGGGCCCGCAATTGTGAGGTATCACTAAATAGGACAAATACTCTATTTTTTTTATTTCACTCCATTTTTGGGCTCTAAGCTTTGGAAAAGACAATTTTCAAGGGTTTCAACGTTGTTTTTTGTGTGGGTAGCTTTTAATTTGACTGCACTATTATTTTACTATTTTAAAAACTTTTCCTTAAACTATTAGGTAATTCTAAATTTTCTGAAAGATGAGTCCATGTATATATATATATATATATATATAATATAATATATTAAAAGTGTGAAGACCCTTAGAAAAATGATTTGAACTTTTTGCCCTTCATTAAAAGACTCCTCTTTAGACAAAACTGTCTTTTCACTATTTTTTAAAATTTATTATTTAATTATTTTTCATTATATTCTTTAGACTTCCTAAAATATACAAGACTCCTAAAACATATGGTAGGAGAATTAATTAATATTTTTCTTTCTACTAGACTTCCTATAATATATGGGACTCCTAAAATATATGATAAGAGAATTAATTAATATATTTTTTTCTACTATTCAATTAGAAAAATACTCCTAAAATAGGACTCTATTAAGGAAATACTTCTATAAATATTGAGATGTACGATAAACTAGAAAACAAATCAGTTTGCCTGTTGGGAGAATATGATTGATGCTCATCTAACTTGATTCGATTGCATGTCTAGATTGGTGGATGCTTGATTTTCTAACCCTCAACTTCTTCATTGTTTTTGTCAGCATAATAGAATTCAACATGTGTGTGTGTGTCAATATATATATATATATATATATATATATATATATATCTTCTTTGTTTTCATTCAAAATCATATTTTAGGGTAAAAATTTTCTCTCAGACAAGAATTAGTTGGATCAAAAATCAAAGTTTTGTGATCACTATTATATTTTTTTTAGAGTTTACAAATCATAGATGAATGTCGATTTGCTTTGAAGAATTTCTTGTGTAAAGGTTAGGTTTAATTATATTGTTTTGATATCTTTATTATCTTATTGTTTTATTTTAATTTACAAATGTTAGATGAATGTGGGTTGGCTTTGAAAAAAAATTTTAGGTAAAAGTTAGGTTTAATTGTATTATCGTAATATCTCTATTAGTTTGTTATTTTGTTGTAGTTTATAGTTCGTAGATGAATCTTGATCGGCTTTGAGAAATTTTTGTGTGTAAAATTTAAGTTTAATTGTATTGTTTTGATATCACTTTTATCATATTATTTTATTGCAGTTTACAGGTGATAGATAAATGTTGGTCGGCTTTAAGGAACATTTTTATGTAAATGTTAGGTTTAGTTGTATTATTTTGATATCTCTATTACCATATTATTTTGTTATTGTTTACAAGTGGTAGATGAGTGTCGGACGACTTTGAAAAAAAAAATTGTGTAAAGATTAGATTTAATTATATTATTTTGATGTCTCTATCATTATATTATTTTGTTGCATTTTACTGATGGTAGATGAATGTCGATCGACTTTTAAAAATATTTTTGGTAAAGATTAAGTTTAATAAATAAATTCTCCATCTCTACATACTCAAAAGATATTAAATTAAATTATTATATTCATCTTTATTATTTAAACAATATCCTATTTAGTGTAATGATTGAACTCATTAAAATGAGGGACACACGCACGGCGCGTACACCTAAACTAGTTTATAAAACATATACACATGTATACGTTAAATATATACGTCAATAGAAGATATATACACATATATGCGTATCATTCAATATATACGTACTACTTTAAATAAAATATACTACAATATATACACACACTATATATATAGTTATTTACTAATTTATAAAACATATACGTTAAATATATATGTCTATAGAAGATATATACACATATATACGTATCATTCAATAAATATGTACTACTTTAAATAAAATATACTACAATATATAGACACACTATATATATAGTTATACACTAATTTATAAAACATATACACATGTATACGTTAAATATATACGTCAATAGAAGATATATATATACACATATATACGTACCATTCAATATATACGTACTACTTTAAATAAAATATACTATAATATATACACACACTATATATATAGTTATACACTAATTTATAAAACATATACACATGTATACGTTAAATATTTACGTCAATAGAAGATATATACACATATATACGTACCATTCAATATATACGTACTACGTTAAATAAAATAGACTACAATATATATATACTACAATATATAGACACACTATATATATAGTTATACACTAATTTATAAAACATATACATATGTATACGTTAAATATATACGTCAATAGAAGATATATACACATATATACGTACCATTCAATATATCCGTACTACTTTAAATAAAATATACTACAATATATATATACTACAATATATACACACACTATATATATAGTTATACACTAATTTATAAAACATATATACATGTATATGTTAGACATATACGTCAATAGAAGATATATACACATCTATACGTACCATTCAATATATGCGTACTACTTTAAATAAAATATACTACAATATATATATATATATATATTGTATATATATTCTACAATATATACACACACCATATATATAGTTATACACTAATTTATAAAACATATACACATGTATACGTTAAATATATACTATTTTAGAAAATATATATACACTATTTTAAATAAAACATATGCTACTTAATATAATAAATTAATAATAGTATAATACTTAATAGTAAATTAATAATATATTAAAACTAAGTTTTAATTTAAACTAGAAATTCAATTTAAATCATTAAATGAAAAAAAATTACAAAGTAAGGACTAAGGAATGAATGAATGTTGAATTTTATTTATTGCAAAATTATCCAAAATTTATAATTTACATGAATGAAAAATCTACAAATTTTGCATCATTTTCTCCAACTCATTCATATTAATATTAGCGGGAACTTGCATAGGATAGTCAAAGTCAACGGGGGCAAAACCATGCATTGAACTTGATTCTGTTGAGTTCTCCCGTGAAGTCATTCAAGTCTCTGCTCGTCGTTCGGCTCCGCTTCCATTCCTTGATTTCTTCGTTCGGCTCTAATCCAATCTCTGAGGCAAACGATAACATTTATTGCATTGCTTTTCAATGAATGTCGGTTGTCTCCAAGTTGTTGTCGTCCTTGACTAAAAGCGTTCTCCGATGCAACGGTTGACATTGGAACATTCAAGGTATCTCTAGATAATCTTGAAAGTACAGGATATTATGTTTCATTACTCCTCCACCAATCCAACGCATTGATCCGTCGTCTGCGATCCTCTAGCGGGGACCGAAGATAATACTTAAGCTCTTCTCGATAAGTTGATGTGTAAGCTCCCTCCTCAACACTGTTCCAACAATTTAAATCATAAAAGTGATCAGAAAAATCATTATATGCCGGCCTTTTAGAAGATGATGGCTCCTCGGGAGGATGAGGAGCGACCGTTGGAGTGATATTTGTAGGTACGACTAAATCAATTAAATCAGCATAATGATTATATAATTTATCTATGTATTCATTCGCATCACCCATAGCCGTCCACAAATCAGGTTGTACTTGTTGAGAATCATTGTTAGTATTTATTTCTAAATTATTATAAATAATAGTACTAAAGTGGCACATAGTATTATATTTCATGCACGGATTATGCATAGCACCAACCAAGTAAATAGGGGGAATCGGAAAAAAATATTTTTTAAATTTAGCAAACATGGCACCAACAACATCTTTGTAACCTTCTTTATTTTTACATTCTTTGAGTAAAGCAGAAATATCGGCTATATATGTCAAAATATTACAAACAGTAGGATAATAAGCACTGAAAAATTCAACCGTAGCTATATAAATTTTTTTCAAAAACTTAATAAGATCATTAATTACAACCCAATCAAAATCATATAACATGCAATCAGCAGAATCAGTAGAATCAGCAAACGAACCACAATATTGGTTAAAAGATAGTGTAATAAGAACTCTATATTTCTAACAAGTTTTTAAAAAATCATACGTAGCATTCCATCTAGTTTCACATTCTTTAGGCATCAATATCGGTGCAAGTTCATTTTGTTCACATTTAAGTTTAAAGTCTCTAATTCTACTTCTACGGTTATTTCCTTGAATAAAATCAACGGCAAGCCGATTTTTTTCAATATAAAACTCAAAAAACTCAAGACCATCTCTTACAATTAAATTATATATATGACATGCACACTTAATATGAAAAATTTCAGGTAACGGTGGAGATAGCTTAGATTTTAATTTTGTTATAGCAGTTTTGTTGTTACAAGCATTATCAAAAGCAATACATAATATTTTATTTTCGATACCATAAAAATCTGCAACTTTAGCAATCGAATCAGCAATAAAATCTCCAGTATGTTTACGATCTTCATCATATAAAAAAGTAAGAATACATTTTTGCATAATAAAACTACTATCTATCCATTGACAAGTAATAGTTAAATAATCATTTTTATTTACAGCACACCCAAGATCAGAAGTTAGGGACATTCTACATTGAATATTTTTTAACAATGTTGATAAATAAAAACAATATTGTGAATGAAGTCTAAAAATATCGCCCCGACAAGTACTTCTAGGAATACCATTAAACATAGGATTATAAATTGCTTGAATATAATGAATAAAGGAATCAGAAGAAGGAAAACTAAAAGGCAAACAACCCACAACTACCATTTTAGCTATTTCTTCCCGGTCCCTCAATTTATTATACTTCTTCATTACTTGATCGGTTGCTGGGTCCATTCTACTTTGCATTGGCCCACCAACATCCGCACCACCTCATGTAATATTTAACTCTCTTTCGTGAGCATCACCTATATGTCTCATTAACGTACCCGTTACCCCTTGCTTGCCTCCGCTTTTATGCTTATATATTTGTTGACAAATATTGCATTGCATCTCAGTATCTGATATACGTTCAAAAAATTATCATGCAATACTAGTTGTTTTACGAGCTCTTGGGGCACGGGGAGGACGGAGAGGGAGATTAACAAATTCAGATCTAATGTTAGCATTTACTACTGCGGGTGTCTCATCAATATTTTTAACATCTTCGTCTAAATTAACCGCATCTACTTCATTTTCTTCTTCTATACCGTAATTTTTCTGAGCTTCTACATAATCCATATTGTGGGCACCTACACCTAAAGGTATGCCTACTTCTTCCTCAAAAGGTTGACTAAGTGGTGCCGGAAACACACGGGTATATCTACTACTTGAAGTACCTCTACCGCTAGTAATCCATTTTTTACTGCCACTACCGTTTTCGAGACAAAAAAATTTAACACCTTTAGTAGCGAGGTTTCTTAATTTATCCATAATATAAATTAAACTAAAAAAAATTAAAATACACAAATATAATAAAATTAAATATTCATACACTAAATAAAAATTAAACGTAAGAGATGGAACGACAATACCAAATTTTGGATGTATCCGAAGGTTGCAACTTTAGAAACTTCCACTCGTACTTTGTAATCGCAAAATTAAAAACTTAAAGTGAGCACTTTAGGAAATTAAATATATAGAATGTTTGAGAATTGAGAATTGAGAATTGAGATTTGAGAGAGAATGAGAATAGAGAGAATGAAAAATTGTCTGGAAAATGATTTGAAAGTGTAGAGTATTTATAGGATTTTTTTGGGGTTAAAAAATAATTTTAAAAGTATTTTTTTTTTTTAATAAAAAAGGCCAAACTAGACGTTTAGACCCAAAAACGGTTATATAGTCGTTGGGCCAACGGCTAGTTTGGGCCCAACGGTTCAAAGCCTAACTTTAAAAAAAAAAAAGTAAATCGGGACGGTTAACCGGCGGGCCAGGACCGGGCTTGGTCCAGGCCGGGTTAATCGAGCCCAACCAAAAAAATAAACCGGCCCGAGACCCGGTGTCGTACAACCCATGGGTTGATCAGGCCGGTTTTCTTAAACGGGTCGGTTCAGACCCGACCCGTTTGATAGGCTTAGATGGAGGGTAGGATCTGGAGATAGTATAAAAGTGTGAACTGGCCCTTGGATAACCAACGCATATGGTTTCAAACCTAGGTTCTTGAAGCTCAAATGGAGCTAGAATTACAAGTGAATGACCTTATTGATCATAGAAACCACACTTGGAAGCTTCAAGAACTTCAGAAGAGGTTTGTTATAGAGGATATCAATGACATTTTGTCTATTCCGATCTCTAATACCGGATCTCCAGATAGGATTATTTGGCATCACACTAAGTTGAAAATCTATGAGGTGAAATCGAGTTACCATTTGGTGAGGGAAATTGATAGAAGTAGTATATCCAATAGTGATAGACCTCAATAAAGTTACCAGTCTTTTCCTAAAAAAATTTAAAATTTTTTATAGTCTATGAATGTTAAAAATAAGTATAAACATTACATTCATAAATGTATCCTAAATGTGCTTCCTGTGAATGATGTTATTTCTAAAAGGGTAAAAAATAACTTTAATGTCCGTAAGAGTTGTGGTGAGAAAAGGGAAGCTATTGAACATATGCTTTTTAGATGTACGAAGGCTCAGATGGTAAACATCGAAAATATTACAGATTTTGCGAGATGGTGGAAAGAGTTATTTGATAATACTAATCAATATCCTGATTCTATTGAGCTTATCAAATTAAGTGTCTCCATAATGTGGAAAATTTGAAAGACTAGGAACGATAGGAACTTTAATGGTGTAATCTCTGATTCTAATGAAATTGTAAAAAAGGACTTTTTTTATTTTCAGGAATATGAAAGTTATTCACTTGCTATGCCTTCTCTCACATTGGATCCTGACCATACAACTAATAATACAATTATTGTAGTACAAGGTGTTGTGATTATGTTTGCAGATGCTAGTTTACAAAAGGAGAAGAATATGACAAGTATTGGAATGGCAGCTATGGATAGCTCTGAGAATTTTCTTCAAGCCCTTGGTACCCGAATTCAATTTGTTTGGAAGACCATCATTGCAGAAGCACTTGCAATCAGAATTGCATTGGAAAAAGCTCAAGAAAATGAATGGACAAAGGTGCAAATCTTATCAGACGCAAAGAATGTAGTAGATATGGTTCTGAAGAGGACTGTAGCTTCATGGGAAATAGATACCACGTGCGAAGACATATGGAAGCTAATGAGAATGTTTGAAGAAGTTTCAATTACATATATTCCTAGATCTTGGAATATGATAGCTCACAATATGACAAAATTTTCTCTTACATTGTTAGACAAATTAGTGTGGACTTCTTGTTTTTCTAGTTGGATTGTCAAAGATGTTTCTGCATCTTTTAACTCTTTAAGTTTGGTTTTGCATTAATAAAAATAAAGGTAGTGGTTGACCAAAAAAAATATATATATATTTTTTGCTTTTTAACAAATACATATAGTGTTATATGTGAATAAATTATTGAATTTATGATAAAATTCGATTTAGTCACCCTGTGTACATAACTATGGACATTTTTAGGCTTGATAAGGATGACTTGAAGGCCTTCGGGAATCTTGCTTTATCTTAAATTGTTCTCAGTTTTGGTTGTACGAAAAAAGACGGGAAGAATGTACGAATATCATTGTACATATTGAGTTTATTTCCACTGACTTCTTTCTAGATGAAAAGAAATTATGAGATGTATTCAATTTTATTTTGTACATGTAGGCATCACTGTGGTAATTTCGTTTCGTTTCGTTTGTTAGTTAGTATATTGATTAGTTTGTTAAGTCTCAAATTTTTAACAACTTTCAGGCTTTTAGATGGTTAAAATGTCGATTAGGCTAGATTTGATATTTTCATTCCTTTGCTTTGTATCTAATTTAAAGTATTAGGGCCTCTATGGAAAGTCAGGTTTTTATTTAGTAAGCGTCCAATTGTTAACAATTTTCTGTTTTTTAAATTGTTAAAATGTCGATTAGGCTAGATTTGATATTTTCATTCCTTTGCTTTATTAGGGCCTCTATAGGAAAGTCACCCTGTTAATTAGATTTGGTGTTACATAGTTTGACAATGTTTGATTGACCAGATAGTTGGGTGGAATTGGCGGGGGCAATTGCACTCCAATTAGGAGAGCTCTGAATTGCCGGTAATTACATGGTGTAATTATAATCTGATTACTTTTTAATTTTATTTTTTATTTCTATTTTTATATTTTTTCTTTTTAATTTTTATAATTTTAAATTCTTTGTATTTTTAATATTTTAAAAAATATAATTTAATATTTTTTATATTTCATTTCCTTTTTGTGATTCCAGACAATTTTTCGTATTATCTTGTAAACACCTAATTTTGACCCTCCCCTAACGCTTGCCTAATTTTTTAGCATCAAAAAATTATTTTTTGTCTAATGTTTATTTTAACTTTTATTTTCATTTTTAGTAGGTTTTATTTAAAAAATTGTGAAAAAGGATTCAAAAAATAAAGTTACATTTAGGATATGTTTTAATTTTAATTTTTTGAATATTTTAAAAAATATATTTTTCTCTTAATTTTGATTTTTAAGCTATTAATTTTATTATTTTCTTAATTATATTTTATTTTAGGCTAGTTATAAACTTTTCTTATATTTTCTTTGTATAAAAATCAATTAGTCAATATTTTTATCATTACTAAATTTTTATTTTATTTTTTCATGCAAAAAAAAAAAAAGAAATCTCATCCTAATCTACCCACACACCCTAAAACCATCTCCACTAATCATTTCCCCACTAACCTTAACTACCCATTCCCACACCCTAAACCACCCCCACTTTCCCCTCACAAACTCCCTTGAACCACATTATATAACACACAAAAAAAGAAAGGGGATGTACACACAATATATATTTAAAAAGATTAGAAAAAGATAGACGGATAACAACACCAAAAGAAAAGAACAAAGTGAGAAAAGAGAGATAGAGGAGAAAGAAACCAAGAGAAACTTACAAAAACCTGAAAAAAGAAAAGAAAAACAAGAAAAAAACATCACTGGAGAAGTTTGAATAGAAAAGGGAAAGAAAAGAAGGAGCGAGTTTGATTTCAAGGCTTGTTGAGTTTCCGATAATGTAGTTCTTGCTTCTGTATTTGATTTAGTTTATCATAGGTAATTTGATATCATCTTATACTACTTATTTTATAAATTTAATATCAAAGCATGAACGAAACAACTTGCATGATTTCATGTCGATATGAACTGCATTCCAACATATTTACATATATCTCTGTGATCATTTTAATCCATTTAGTAAGTATGTACGGACATAAATATTGTGGCTTATATCAATGATTCAAGAAATTTAACGAGATGCTTAGTTGATTCTATATAATTCTTAAAAGTGTCATTAATTTTTCTCCAATTTTTCTTTCTTTTAATTTCATTTCATTAGCATATTGCGTGAATGTTCTTCATCGTATATGTGTGCATGTTTGGAAAGTTGCCATCTTTTTTATTTTAAATATTTCATTGAGGAAAATCAAATGAGAAAATAACAACATTTCAATCACTGTTAATACATTTTGAAATATATTCATACATATAATGTTAGGTTTTCAAATTTTGTTTATTTGTTTAAGTAAAAAAAATTGAAGTTTCATTAGGTTTGTAAATCAGTGAGTTGTACAACAAATGGAATCTTAAGATTATGTATACGAATCTCAGGAGACTACAATTTTTTTTTTTAATTAATCATTCTAGTTTAGATATGAAAAATTGGTTGTGATGCTTTCGGTAATGGTTGTATGTTTAAATTTACAATATTTTTCGTTAATGTTAGTTGTAAAGTTAAAAATATATATATATATATATATATATATATATATCACATACTCCAGGATTCTGATCTTTAAGTTGAAATATTTTTTTCGAATAACATCTAATTGCCACAAGTACTAGTTCATTATATGACACCGAGTCTTCATATTTCAATAATTTGTTTCTGGGAATGAATGCCTTTAACTCTAGATGAGTTTTAGGCACATTTAAGGTATTTGTCTCGATTAAGAATGAGGCGTACGCATCTTTCTGAGACGATCAAAATAATTCAAGGATGCAGTTATGCACCTTGGCGAAGATTTTCTAAAATTAACATTCACCGTCTTAATACAAGAGTTATCGATAGATATTAAAAATGAGCGAATCATGGCCTACTAACATAATTTATCCAAAATAATTTAAGTTAAGTATAAGTTGATAAAAACGACCATGCTAGAACCACGAGACTCGAGGAATTCCTCACACCTTCCCCTCGGTCGATAAAATTCCTTACCCGGTCTTCTGTTTTCACAAACCAAAATAAAGAGTCATTTCCTTTTGATTAAGGATTCAATAAGGTGACTTGGAACACCATAACTCAATTTCAAGTAGCGACTTTGTAAAATATAATAATCCCTATTCAATTTGTCACTTTAATTGAAAAAACCCTTTGACTTCCTTGGCAAAAAAAGAGTGTGACATCTTTGAAGACACTGTTGGGGATAACTAGAATTCGAGCTTTTGATATTGGATTTTACTTGAATTATTTAGATAGTGTGTTTGTTGGCCTAATGTGCTACTTGCCACTCATTAATCGCTTTGATATTGTTGAATTGTATTATAAACTGTTTTCTCTTGCACACCCCCTCTGAGTCTCTGAAATATAGGATAGAAGGAATGCAGAGTATGCATCCTACCTTCTTCTTGAGATAGCCGGAGTGTCAAGGCACCTGGTGAAAGATTATTAGTCACACATGTTAGGCGGGGCTTGGATCAATAACGAAGTCGGAATAACACTGTTACCGAATAAGTTATCCCTCCCCGACTCGAGTATCCGCTCGGGTAAGCTTGTCTAGACACCTATCCCTATTAGGATAAACCTAGTATAACTGAAACTCAGACGTGGTTATCCCTATTAAACCCCGCTTTATCTGGGTCATTTGACTTAGTGGGACTCGACACAGAGGTCGAGTCCATCTAGGATAGGTGTCCCTCTTTATAATGACCAACATTTTCATCCTATGTGCTCTTTAACCTTTATTTTGAAGGCCCATTTTGATTATTGATCGGCTTTAGGCAACTTGGAGAAACATGAGAGAGTGTCTTGTCCTCAAGATTTAATGATTTTTTTTCTTAGAAAAAAGAAAAAAATTAAATATTTGAAAGTAAAAAAAAGTTTTTATGATCTTCATGAACTACGACACCTGATTCTCATCTTAGTGAGATACATAGGAAGCCCTTCATGAGTTCGGTGATCTTTAAAAAAAAATTATCTTTCCTTCTCAACAAAAAAAAAGAGAGTTTTGATCCTTATGTAAAATGTAAAAAGAAATAAATTTATTTTTGAAAATATAAAAAAATGTAATTTTTTAATCATCATTAATAAATTTAAAAGAAAATTTTTATTTCTCATTATTCAAATAAAAAAAGTGTGTTTCTTCATATCTCCGATTTCGCGAACTACACACACCTGATTCTCACCTTGATGAGATACGTAGACAACCCTTAGCGTGTTCGATGATATTCTTAAGAACAAGTTTTGAAAATGTGGAATCCTAACACATTTTTTATCTCTAAAGTAAAAATTGTATGAAGGTGATTGGTTTGTAGTCAAGCTGACATCTCATTCATACAACAAAGGTCCAAAAGAAAAGACAAGATGACCACAAAGCGGACACGGAATCCTATAATGAAGAAATGCAAAATTAGTTGATTCCATAGGAATCTGGATTAGTGAAAGAGATAGAGATGATTGATGTCTTTCTCCAACCACAAAGCATGAGTACTTTAGCCAACTGCTTTCTACAGTAGGTAAAACCTTTGTTGAAATAATCAAAATTGGAGAAATGGTTGAATATAAAATCAGATCTAAAAAAATTGCGAGTCAAATAGCCCTTAAGGCTACAACTCAGGCAATTCAGAATAATTCAGGATACTTTGGGGCCAAGAAGAAAAAAGTGATGATGTAGCAATGATTGTGGAAAATCCATTAAGGTCAACGTGCAAATTAGTGGCTAAAATACCGAGTTCGGCAATTTGGAAGTCACTCCGCTCCCCATGAGGAGGGAGTTTTGGTAATCTATTTTATTTTTCTTTCTGCTACCCGAATTATTTTAGGATTGTAGTTCGGGATCTATCTTTTCTTATTTTCTTATCGTTTCTATTCAAGCCCTTTTATCTTTCTGTAAATAAAATGTGTGTCCCTTTTATTTTTATTTTTCAATATATATTATTTAATTGTCTTTGTTTTCTTCAGAGAGCTCTTTTTATGGTGATTCTAGTGATATGATATGCATACTAAATTCACAGACTAATATTTAAACCCATTCTAATCATGAAACATTGAGCCAAGAAATTAAGATGAAAAAAAATATATAAGAAAGTAAGTAAAGTGTTGAGATATTTGTTGATCGAGTTATAGCCATACTTCAATAGATTGATGCAATCATTTTGTGAATCAAAAAATGACTTGGTCTTCAATGAGAGTTTATTTCAAGCATTTTAAATGGGATCAATCAGAAAATATATTGTCTCAACTATCAGGAGAGGCAAAAGGAAGTTAGCTCCAAAAATGCATAATCCTTTAATGGGAGGAATCTGAACATAATTGGACATTTGTGTTTAACAAGTGCATAAGTAGTGACATAGGTGCTCAGTTAAGGTCAATGTTGGAAAAATATGTGCATAATCTTTATGTTCCACTCACAGATTGCATGTTATGGACTTGTATTTTTTAGGATTGATATGACGAAGGCATTCCATTATGCTATTCAAATATTGTATCATCCTTTGTTATCCCTTTTGAGATATATTTTTATTTTCTTTCGTACCCCTTTTTTGGAATCAAAATAGAGATATAAAAGTTATTAAAAAGAAAAAAGAAAAAGAAAACTGCCAAGAAAAATAGAGTCAGAAAGAGTATCTAGAAAAAAAATAGAGTTGAAAAAAGTCTCAAAAAGAAAAAAAGTCAGAGAAAAAGAAAAAAAAAAGACAAAGTTAGAGTAAAAAAATCTCAAAAATATAAAAGACAAAGAAAAAAGAAAAGTGTCAAGAAAAAAAAGGAGTAAAAAAAAAGAAGAAAAAATCAAGCAAAAGGATAAGATGTCTGAAATACGTTTAACCTGATTCTTGCTATGACAAGATACGTAGGAAACCCTACTATGGGGTTCGGTCCAACCAAGTAAAAATTTAAGTTACCCAGTATGAAATAAAACTGGGGCAAAAGTTATTTTCTTTATGAGTCTATTTCAAAAGTCGTAAGTCCCACCCTATATTATGTATATTTTGAGCCTCATGCCGCCCTTTCTTTCTAACCCTATTCAAAATCCAAGTTACAATCAAAGAAAGACCTCCAGATCAATCTTTGAGAATGTAAAGGCTAAGAATGTTATGGGTATATGATGTTTCATATTTTGGGCACTACTTTTCTTTACCAGCATAAAAATATAAGAAAAATAAAAATGAGTCTTATTGATGAAAATTTTCATGGGCACCATAATGCGACAGTGAGTTGTGAGAAAATAAAAATGAGAGAGTTTTATTGGTGAAAACCCTCATGATCACCATAAGACGATAGTGAGTTGAGAGAAAATAAAAATGAGAGAGGTTTGCTAGCGAAAATCCATTGAGGCACCACTAGCCGAAGAAAGTCTGTAATCTAGAGGCAAAAAGCTCAAGAGCAGCTTGGTTTCAAATTCAATAAGTTAAAAATGTTAATAAATGATTGGGATGAAAAGATCAGTTTGCTTAATTTAAAATGCATGTCATAATCAGTGGAATCGGCTACCACATCCAGATAAGTTTTTATTTCTGTAATTTTTGAAAAAGGGCTATCTGTTATCTTTTTCTTTTCTTTCTATATTTTTATTTTTTATTTTTGTGTCTTTGTTGTCAAATGAAAAATCATTATGATCATTTTTCTCTCTCGTATTTTTGAGTCAAATTTATGTCAAGACAAGAGAGAAAGAACTTTAAAACTTGCTACCAACTTCCTCAATTGCAAAAAAGCATGACAAAGGGTCAATGCACAAAGTTAACATGTTTCAAAATAAATTAAAGTACTCAAGAATGCTTGTTATCTGA
The DNA here is from genome assembly GCA_030864215.1 of Capsicum pubescens. Classification (NCBI taxonomy): domain Eukaryota; kingdom Viridiplantae; phylum Streptophyta; class Magnoliopsida; order Solanales; family Solanaceae; genus Capsicum; species Capsicum pubescens. The sequence goes on along the minus strand of CM061541.1, from coordinate 228,357,072 downwards.
TAGTTTTTTAACTCATTAAAATATAAAAGGTGTATTAGAAGTTAAATCCAGATGCATCATGCAGGAGAAATAAGATTTGAGTCAATTACTTCTGGTAGACAGAATTTGGGGTCAATATTAGAAAAAATCAACCATACCTATCAATGATTTGAAATAGAGATAAGCATGAAAAGTACAAGTGCATTCGCCTGCCAAATACCACAAACCAACTACTATATCTTTAAACTCATAATTTTTTTTTGTTTGAAACAGAGATAGAATGTTGTCTTCACATCAAAGGCTTCAACCACTTGATATAACAGGTGAAATTTTGCACTTCCATCAACGTAAGAAGCTATGTTACAACACAGTATGCTGGATTACTGTCATAGTAAATTTTATTCTTCGCGAGATGCACATATCAAAGCTATTCCAGGCATTGATTCATCCTCTTTATTATATTTCTCAAATATTTAAGATTCAAAGACACTCAATAATTTTCCTAGTACAAACTGGGCAAAAGATTTTTTTATGCGTATTGTATGATATTTTATTTTCGGCTCAGGACCCTCCTGTATCATGGGATTTTATTTTTTGCTTAGGACCCTCTTGGATAATGAAATTTTACCTTATGCTCGGGATCCTCCTAGATAATGAAATTTTATTTTCTGTCCAAGACCCTCCTAGATAATGGAATTTTATTTTCTGCTCAGGACCCTTCTGGGTAATGGAATTTTATTTTCAACTTAGGAACCTCCTGGATAATGGAATTTTATTTTATGCTTAGGATCTTCCTAGATAATGGGACTTTACTTTTCTGCTCAGGACCCTCTTGGATGATGAAATTTTATTTTTTCTCAGGACCTCTTGGATAATGGGACTTTACTTTATGCTCAGGATCCTTCTGAATAATGGGATTTTATTTTCTGCTCAGGACCCTCCTGGATAATGGGATTTTACTTTATGCTCAGGACCCTCCTGGATAATGGGATTTTATTTTCTGCTCAGGACCCTCCTGGATAATGAAATTTTGCTTTCTGCTCAGGACCTTCCTGGATAATGAGATTTTATTTTTCGCTCAGGACCCTCCTGGATAATGGGACTTTACTTTATGCTCAGGACCCTCCTGGATAATGAGATTTTATTTTTGCTCAGGACCCTCCTTGAAATAGGACTCTATTTTCAGCTCAGGACCCTCCTGGATAATGAGACTTTACTTTATGCTCAGGACCCTCCTGGATAATAAAATTTTATTTTATGCTCAGGACCCTCCTAGATAATGGGATTTTATTTTCTGCTTAGGACCCTCCTGGATAATGGGACTTAACTTTATGCTCAGTATCCTCCTGTATAATGGGATTTTACTTTCTGCTCAGGATATTCCTGGATAATGGGACTTTAATTTTATAGTTCACTTTTTACTTTGAGTTCAGGAACATGTTTGGAGAATCAAAATTATTTTTCAGTTTTGAAGCTCAGGAACCTGCCTAGAGAATAGGAAGAAAAATTAAAAGTTAAGAGCCCACCTGAAGAGTAGGGTGATGAAATAGAAAGTTAGGAGCTCGCCTGGAGAATAGAGTGAAGATTATCAATTGCAAGTTCAAGCACCAGAAGAATAAGGTGAAGATTTTCAAGTTCAAATTAGAAAAAAGTCTGAAGAATAAGTCAATTTTCAAGTTCCTCTCTAATACCAAGAGTCAACATGGAGGAACATTTCAGTTTTCAAGTTCAACTCAAAATAATGACTGTCTCACCACTTGAGAAGTCATTAAGATTCAAATCAAGATTCCAGAAAAATTGCATAAATAGGATCTTTCACTTGTATCTTCGTTTTCAACTTTTATTTTTTTAGTTGGATGTAAAAGCAGAAGCCACCAACCGGAGACTCGACGGAACCTCACTCGACCTCTAACTCACCGTCTCACCATTTTTTCTTATTGAACTACATGTGACGTAATTCTCTTAAAATTCGGGATATGTAGGCGGTTCAAAACCAGGACTCGATCACATCTCCTTTTTTTGGTATATTTATTTTTGTCCTTTTTCTTTTATTCTTTCAAATAATTGGAGGGTCAAAACTTGTCTCGTTGTCTGCTTCTTTGTATGAAAACACTTAATGTTTTCAAACAAAGAGGGGCAAAATGTAGACACCTAATTTGACCCTCCCCAAACATTTACCTATTTTTTTAACATCAAAAATTTATTTTTTTGTCTAATGTTTATTTTAACTTTTATTTTTATTTTTAGTAGGTTTTATTTAAAAAAATTGTGAAAAAGGATTCAAAAAATAAAGTTACATTTATGATATGTTTTGTTTTTATTTTTCAAATATTTTAAAAAATATAGTTTTCTCTTAATTTAGATTTTTAAGCTAGTAATTTTATTATTTTTTGAATTATATTATTTTTTAGGCTAGTTATAAGTTTTTCTTATATTTTCTTGGTATAAAAATAAATTTCAATATTTTTTTATCATTATTAAGTTTTTCTTTTTTTATTTTTTTGTTGAAAAAAAAATCTTATCCTAATCTACCATACACCCTAAAACCATCTCCACTAATCCTCTCTCCAGTAACCCGGGGCTTTGATTTGCAGGTAACAAAAGAGTTTGAAAATGAGGTGTAGGTAACTCAAGAATTAATAATTGAGTGGATGTGACAATTACTTTATTATGGATTAAGAAAGTTTGAGAAATTTCAAAATAACCCACAAGTTTTTAAATTTATACTTTGATTCAAATGTTAGCTAATATAACGAAAAATAGAGAAAAAAAAATGTGTTTCTCTCTCTTCTCATCCGTTGTTGTTTTCTCTCTCTTCATAATTTTTATTGTTCATTGTTGTTGCTGCTTTATTCATCATCTTCTGTTTTATTATCATCATCTTCTACTTAATTATTATCATCATCATCATCATCATCTTATTCTTGTCGGCCATTGTTGTTGTTTTTACCGTTGTACTTGATCAATTTTTAGGTGAAATTTTGTTTCGTACATCACTTTGCACTTTGGCATTACTTCATAGGTGACTTTGGTAAGTAAAATTATGATTTTTTGTTGAATTTGTCATCTAGGTACACTGCTACTGCTGTTTTTCAACAATGGATAGAACCCGTTCATGAATACAACATAAGAGCCCACAATTTAAACAGATCGCTCAGTCTGTTGCAACATATACATATTTTGTTGCACTAGAAGACTCATATGTTGGATTCATGTTTATGGTTCTTTAGTACCCGTAACATGAATCAAACAGATGTTAATCTATTGCAACAGACGTGTTATCTGTTGCAACAGATAATTATTCTATTGTAACAGATAAATATTTGTTGCAACAGACGAGAAATCTATTGTAACAAAATATTTTTCTGTTGCAACAAACTATTTATCTGGTGCAACAGATCTTTATTCTGTCATAACACAGCTCCTGCCAGAAACCCAACAAACAATCCATATGTTTCAACTCTTGCTATTGATACTGGATTCAAATTATTTCTTAATCGTCGACATGTTTGTTAATAAGAAGAAATAGACAGAATGAAAATTAAATAAGAATTAAAACGTCAAAGTCGATCAAATATAATTTTTTAATAAAAAAAATAAATAAAAATACATAGGCTAAAAAAATTGCCTTTACGAGGTAGGGGTTAAGGTATGGGGATATACCACCCTCCCCAGATCCCACTTGTTGTACTGGGTATGTTGTCGTTTTTATTTTCGTATTTTTATTTGATCAACTTTAATAATTTACTAAGTGCTTAATTAATATGATCTAATAGAGGTCTATACTTGAGTATTAATGTACAAGTTTTAAGTTTCAACTCTTACTATTGCTACTGGATTCAAATTATTCCTTAATCGTCGACAATTTTTTTAGAAGATGAAATAGACATAATGAAAAATAAATAAGAATTAAAACGTCAAACTCAATCAAACATAATTTTTTTATTAAACAAAAACAAATAAAAATACATAGGCTAAAAGAAAAAAATAATCTAATTATTATTATCAGCATTATTGCAGCCGGCCAATTATCAACTGGCATCAGCAGTACCCTCCCCAGCTTCCGGATCTCCCAGAGCATCCTGGCTCTCATTGCAGACAATTCCCATTGAAGGTCACGAACCTAAGTTTGAAGCTCTCGCACGGTTTCTTGTAAAATAGCAATGTTCCACACTGGATCACCCATATCTAGAACACGAACGAATTGACAAAAAACGTTAAAACAAAAGTAAAGAGAAGAATCCGAATATAATACAACATACACTACCAATTGGGTATATTTACACAAAAAGCAAGTAAAGAACTTACCTGAGTCAGGTAAGAGAAAGTGGTTGAAGGTGTAATATGAAAGACAAGATGCAAGAAATAAATTTAGTAGAATGAACGAGTAAGGAGAGACCTATTTATAGAGGGTTGAATTTAAATGAGTTAGACAAAAAGACGCGACTGTTCACCTCCATTTATTAATTACATACAAACTGGTGACTGTTCCATTACATTGAAAAATTATGACTTAATTAAATGAAGCTCCTGACTGACTTTTTAATTATTGTGATAAGTCATGACTTATCAACTTATTATTAGTGATTAGTTCTTTTTAGTAACCATTTTTATTGAGTTGTGGTAACAGATTCTATATCTGTTGCATCAAATAACACATCTGCAACAACAGATATACCATTTGTTGTATCAGATAATCCATCTGTGACAATAGATGTACCATCTATTGTATTAGATAATCCATTTGCGACAACAGATATAGCATTTGTTGCAACAAATCGACAACCTGTTGCATCAAATAATCTATCTGTTGCAACATATAATCTATCCTTTTTAATAATCATCATATCATTAATCCAAAATTTTTATTATATAAATTTTAAAAATCGATTTAAAAATAAAAATGGCGAAAAGTCACTACTTGTCGCCTATTTTATATTAACATCAATTATTCAAATTAAATAACCATTTTTAACGGCTATAAATTGTGTTTATCATTTATTTCCATAAAGGTTTTTGTGAAAAGAAATGACTTAATTAAATGAAGCTGGTGAGTTTTTACAAAAAGTCACGACTGTTCACATTTTTTTAACAATCATCATATACCTCAAACCAATCTTGTGCCTTTTTTATTATATAATAAATAAATAACTTAAAAACAAAAATGGTGAAAAGTCATGATCAGTTATTAAAATTAAATAACCATTTTTTTTACGGTTATAAATTGTGTTTATCATTTATTTCCTTATTATTTATTTACGAACTATTTTTTATATTAAATAATCGAAAAGTCATGATTTTCACCTTCAATAACAACAATAACCTCTTTTTATTAATAACCGCCTGTTGCAACATATGATCCATCTTCCGCAACAGATTAACCATCTGTTGCAATATATGGTTCATCCATTGCCACAAACGCTCAATCCCTACCTCCAACCGTCGACATGTTGAGAATAAGGAATAGATAAAATGAAAAGTAAATATTAAATAAGAATTATAAATCAAAAGTCGACCAAACATAGACTTTTGAATTCATTTTATACAAATATATACAATAAAAAAACATACCCTTGGGTAGATCCGCTATAATAAAAGAAAAAACATAACCTAATTATTATTATTACTATTATTATTATTATTATTATTATTATCATCATCATCATTATTGTCAACCGACCCATCATCATCCGGAAGCAGCAGGGCCCTCCTCAGCCTTGCTCTCATGTCGCCTAACTCCCACCGGAGTTCATGAATCTTCCTTTAGAGTTTCCACAAGGAGTCACGCAAAATTACCTTGTCTAAATTCGAATCAGCCATATCTAGAAGTGGAGTTATGTATAAATACATTCCTTAATTAAATAAAACTGGTGAATTTTCGAATATGTAAATTAAAAAAACTGATCTAAATATAATATTTTATCCTTTATTGTATTTCAGAATGAAAAGAAAATTGCTTTAAAATAAATCTAACAGATGGGTAATCTATTGCAAAATATATTATATATGTTTGAAAATTAACACCATATTGACAATCTGTTGCAACAAATGGATTTATCTGTTTGATTTTTCCAACAAATAAGTCATATATTGCAACAGATTGATTATCTGTCGTAACAGATGTGTCATCTGTTGCAATAGGTTAGTCATCTATTTATTCAAATCAAGCCATAGATGGGCTAGGAAGAATAAGGTGCGTGCAGATAGATGGATCCATTTTCATGTGTGTGAGTAATGTATTACTGATAAGGTCATCGGAACAACACACATAAAGTACAATGATTTTGTGAATGCAGTTTTTACCTGATTAGGCATTGATCATTGAAACAAGATCCCGCATTGTACAATTTAGTTTGATAGGTTTGAATTGATGAGGCCAAGAGGCCCATAAAGCTGGTGTTGATACCCTGTTACGAATTAATGATGGTTGTTGCTCATGTTTATGTGTGTCAAGCTTTGAAAAGGGATCAATATTTGGTGTCATTGTAGAGATCCGATAGCGACTGGACTTAACTTTAAGTGTGCATTGAACTTTGAGAAGTCCTTCGAAGCATCGCACTACATCAAACAAGAAAGGAATACCAATAGAAATTCCCCTCGTCCAAATTTATATGAAAGGGTTGTTCGAGAATATAATTATATGCCAGAAGGAGCCGTAGGAGAATAATTGCAAGGGAAAGGGGGAGTTGATAAAAACCTATATCTTCTAAGAGATAATTGAAGAGGAAAACATAGGGTAGCAAGGAACTTCTAGCTAATTTGGCCGATGTAGCTGAATTAGAACACGGGAAATCTGAATCAAGTGCAACTATGAAAATCTGTCTGTTGTATCTCTAAAAGAAAATTAGTGCAGCTGGGCACATTGCTGGGGAGCTACGACTAGGTAGCGTGGTCGGGATGATCACCTACATAGAAAATAGCAAAACATAAAGAAAGAAGCTTTGCGGGCATCGAGGATTGAAATGATGTACCGTAAGTAAAGAAAACTTAGCCCAAGAACAGATGTATTTAAAATAAGCAATCTAAGCGAAGGCGAAATTTTTTGAATTTTAAATTGCATCCCATGCCTTCTTGTTTGTAGTTCTGGTTAGGTCCACTGCTATTGACCTGATCGAAACCACAAACAAGATTTAGTATCATTACTTCCTTAGCAATATGGATATAATTAATTGTGTTTTTTTACCTTAGCATGCTTTCATCATATCTTGGAGAAGATCAGATGCTTGTTGTAGTATATGAATCCCAATAATTTTCAAGCTTGCTGATTCGGTATTCAATATTGTCAGTGTCGTCTTTGAGGTCATCATAGAGTTCTTGGTCTTTTGTGAGCTGGTCAATTGGAGAGGAAAACTTTTTCGAAGCTGTGGCATTATAAAAAGCCTTCAGAAGGCTTTCAGAAGCCTTTCTTCGAAAGACTTAAATGATACATGGAGGGTCGCTATGATTGTTTTAGGTCAATATCTTGATGCACACTCAAGCAGTGGTCCCAACAGTTGAACAACTAACTTTCTTGTGCGTTTTTCAATGCAGCTTGTTCAACCTGCCTTCAAAGGATTTGATAGGCTATCATTTAGGCTATCCTTTGAAGGTTGGTAGAACAACTTGCATTGAACAACGCTCAGAAATAGGTAATTCTTTGGGCTTTCCAACAACTCAGTCATCTGTCAAAATAAATGCAAATGTCTATTTGATAATTAAATCAGATAGGTAATCTGTTGCAACAAACATCTCAATATCTGTTTGAAACCTTCTAACAGCTCAGTCATCTGTCGCAACAAATGCAAATGTCTATTGAAAATTTTCAACAGCTCACTTTGAAAACTTAATTTGGAGAATACAACTTTATAAAAAATACAACACGGTCCCTTTTTATATTTATTAATTTTTCAAACGTTAATTAAAATCATTTAATAAATTTAAATTTTTTCTCTCCTTAAATCCTCTTCTTCTCCAGATTTTTCTTGATATCTTAGTTGGGTCGTTTTGGTGTTTCGATCTATTTTCTCTAAAACTCAAACCAAACTCCATAACTGTGCTTAAGTTTTAATAATTACGCACATGCAACAAGTAACTCATAGATTTTTTATTTAATAAAAAATAAAAAAATAAATTAACCTCAAAAATAAATTAAAGAAGATGATAATGTTCAACAATTTGCTAAGATAATGTTTGTAAATTCAAACATTGAAATTCCTTAATTATGGTTGTTTAATTTTAGGCATAGATTGTGGAGGTGTGTTATGTATATGGAGGTTGGAGAGAGAAAGTGTAAAAAATGGGATATTTGTAATTAGTTTTGGTAGATGGGATTTTATGTAATAAAATAAAGTTAGGATGTATATTTATGTAAAGTTTTCTTTTTTAATTAAGTATAACCCATTGTTGAATAATGTTATAGATTTTAGTTTTTCTTTTCTTTTGAATCATATTTATGTACGTTATATTAAAGTTTGACATATGTCACGACTCAAGACTACCCCTAGTCGTAATACGATGCTTAGAGTCACAAGTGACCCAAAGCTAACCCATGGCCTGGCATAAGAAATATATACTGGAGAAATGTAAAGAATTACAAAGTGGAAACTAACTGAAGTAAACTTATAAGGAATAATCATATAATCTAGATAAATACTGTCTGAAGATACTAGACGAAATTGAAAAGAAACATGTCTAATTATCTGACTGTCTGTCTCTAAACCTGATGAGTTATTGGGGCAGACCCCAAACTAACTCTGACTAACTGAAATAAGGTAATGTACTGAAATGAATAGCTAATAAGATAACTAGTCCTCAGCTAATGAGGACTCACCAAGACTGCAGCTGAGTGGTGTGTGAATGCGCTAAGAGTGGTTCGGGTACTGAGCAACCGAACCTCTATTATGAGACAATATAGCTCAAAAAGTATGCGATCAGTAATTTGAATGTACTGAGTATGCGATATGAAAACTAACTGATATACATATATACTGAGCATGAATACATGAACATGAAAATTGAATACAAGACCAAGTATAAATATAAGTTGTGTAACTAAGTAACTGAACACTTGGTCACGCAAATCTGAACTGAATATAATTTGAATATTAAACTGAGCACAGTGGGAGCTAACATTGAATCGATATGCCCCCATTTGAGCTAATCGGGGTCCAATCTATAACCTCAGTTGGAAGGGTGTCGGTACCTTGCCAAGGGTACCAACATTGGCTGGAGTGGAACCACTAAACTGATGTCCCGAAGGACTAGGATGCTAGTCCTCCACTGGCGGGTGACCCCTCATAACCTATGGTGGCAATGTAATTTTGGAACTTAGGGACTTTTACTAAAGGTCTCAGTCCACAACTGGCGGTAAGCCTTTATCGCTGGGTTCGCTCAATGCTAAGTACTACTCCCAACTGAACTGACACTGATAACTGATATATGCTCAACATGATATGATAACTGATATATGCTCAACTTCATAATATTCTAAATTTAACAACATAAGCATGATCTGAATGGCTCATAACATGTAAACTGATATATGCATGGATTTCCTAGATATCGGGTGTTCATAACCCACCAACTCTGAATAAACCAACTGAACATAATAGTATTTACTGAGCATGATAATAAGCGAATTTCTCAATTTACATCCAACAACTCAACAACGTGATGAAATAGGGAAAGTCATAATTTAAACATGGGAAATCACTGATCTCATGGGAAACACTACTCATGGTTCAGTTATAAACATAAATTAAAGAGAGTTAAGAAATTCATATTTGACCTGGAACCTAATTAAAGGGAAAAGGAATCGTGCTTGTGAATTTAGAGAGTTCTTGGGACTTAGTGGGTGGAAGGGACTCGCTAATTAAATCTCACATACCTGAAGATAAATTCCTTGGATAATTATTGATTGATCTTGAACTTAAAGAACCCCAATTGCCTTGAAAAGTAGAGAAAATAACCCTTTTTGGTTTCTCTAGGTGGAATTATGACTTAATCATGAATTTGGAGATTTTGGGTCTTTTATACCACCCTTTGGATAGCCCAAACGACATGGGTTTGGTTTTTAAAAGAGTGGGAAAAGACTTGAAATTCCATGAAAAATCATGCAAGAAATTCAGCTCCCGCTCGTTACGACTCACCTCATGACTCGTTACGCCAGATCACGAGTTGTGGTCTGAATCATAACCTGAAATCCTGAGTCCTTGGGTCCTTTTTTTTATGAATAAGACTCCCCTCCTAATGAATCATCACAACTGATCATGAGTCATTAGGTAAATTTGTAGTCCGAGACTGGGTTTTTGGCTATACACTGTTGTGATAACGAGTCTCTTTTAATGACTCATTGTCACTAGTGATGAGTCATAGGATGAGGTTGTTATTAATGGGATAAAAATTAAGGATCCTTACTATTGTGATGACGAATCCTCGTAACGAATGGCTACGGGTCTTCACGTGAGTCGTAGCCACTAGCAGCTGACTGATACTTTAGGAAAAATTTGCATAACATTTTTCCATAATACCAGATTGAGGTAATACTTATGGTGTTGGAAAACTAAATTAATGGCCTATTTTGTGATGGGTATGGAGCTAGAGAATTCTATGGTATTACAATATCTCCCCCTTGGGATCACTCGTCCTCGAATAAAACTGTCTAAGCTAAAATACTAGAGAGAAACTGTGATATTTACACTGAATGTTTATGAGCTGAACTATGAGCTGATATCTGAATTTGTGTCTGGTGCATGAACTGAACTCATGAATGGATGCTATAATATGAACATGTTTGGATGGATAAGATATGACTGAGATAGAAATAAAAGAATTAATTACTTAAGGAAACTATTACCTTAAACTAGGACTAGGTTTGAAGATAAGAGATGGGGGTACTTGGTCATCATATATGCTTCTATTTCCCAAGTAGCTCCCTGAACTAACAAATTTCTCCACAAAACCTTTACTAAAGAGACCTCTTTGTTCCTTAACCTATGAACCTGATGATCAAGGATCTCAGCTATGACTTCTTTATAAGAGAGGTAATTTTCCATGCTAATCCTTTCCAAAGGGACCACTGAGGTTGGATCACCAATGCATTTCCTTAACAAGGAAACATGGAACACTGGGTGTACTGATTCTAACTCTGCGGGTAGCTTTAGCTCGTAGGCTACCTTCCCATGTTGACTCAAAATCTTATAGGGGCCAACATAGCGAGGACTAAGCTTCCCTTTTAACCAAATCTCTTCATCCATTTCATGGGAAAAATTTTTAAGTATACTAAATCACCAATATCAAACTTAAGCTCTGTTCTCCTCACATCTATATAGGATTTCTGATGGTTCTAGCTATTTTCAGCCTTTCTTGAATCTGTTGAACCTTCTCCATTGCCTCATGCACTGATTTTGTCCCTATCAAAGCAGCTTTACCAACCTCAAACCAACTAACAAGAGATCTGTATCTCCTACCATATAGATTCTCAAATAGGGCCATATGAATACTAGAGTTATAACTGTTATTGTCGGTAGATTTGATCAGAGGCAAGTGATTATCCCAACTACCTTTGAAATCTATAACACAAGCCCTCAACATGTCCTCTAAAGTCTGAATGGTCTTCTCTACTTAACTATCTACCTATCGGTAAAAAGTTGTACTGAGATGAACTTGGGTACCAAGACCTTTCTGGAAAGTCTTCCAAAAATAAAAGGTAAACTGGGTAACTCGGTCTGAAACGATGGTCAGAGGGACTCCATTCAATTTCACCAACTCCCTAAGATAAAGTCTAGCATAATCTTCAGCTGAGTCTGAGGTATTAACCAAAAAGAAATGAGATAAATTGGTTGTTCGATCCAAAATGACCCAAATAGTATCATGCTGACGACAAGTATGAGGCAATCGTGTGATAAAATCCATACTCACCACTTCCCACTTCCAAGTGGGTATGCTGAATTCCTAGAAAGTACCACTAGGTCTCTGGTGCTAAACCTTAACCTGCTAGAAATTTGGAGACACAGCCATGAATTCTGCTATATCTTTCTTTATACCATTCCACCAATAGACTTCATACAAATTGCAGTACATCTTAGTGGATCTAGGATGAATAGAATATCATGAATCATGTGCTTCTGCAAACATCTACTGCCTTAAATCACCTTTATTTGGAACACATAACCTGCCCTGATAATGAAGAACACCATCTCCCCCTTTGGAGAAAACCTCAACCTTCTGATTTTGGACTGCCTCCTTTAACTTAAGCAATATAGGATCACTATATTTCTTTTCCTTTACCTCTTCAACCAAGTAAGATTCTAAACTATTCCAAACCCAAACACTACCTTCGATTAAATTAACAAACCAAACCCCCAACCTGGCAAACTGATGTACCTCGCGAGCCAACTCTTTTTTATCGTCATCAATGTGTGCAACACTTCTTGTAGACAATCTACTAAAGGCATCGGACAATAACATTGGCCTTACTTGGATGGTACAAGACACTTATATCATAGTCTTTTAATAATTCTAGCCACCTTCTCTGACAAAGATTTAGGTTTTTCTGAATAAACATGTACTATTAAATCTTGTGATCAGTTAACACATCAACATGAACCCCATAAAGGTAATAATTCCAAATCTTTAAGGCAAAAACAACTGTTGCCAACTCAAGATCATAAGTCGGGTAGTTCTTCTTATGGGGTTTGAGTTGTCTAGAGGCATATGTTATAACCTAGCCTCGCTACATTAAAACACAACCAAGACCAGCCCTAGAAGTATTACAATACACTATGAAACCATTTAAACCCTATTATAGAGTTAAAACTGAAGCTAAAGAGAGTCGAGTCTTCAACTACTGAAAACTTTTCTCATAAGAATCTAACCACTGAAACTTGATTTTTTTCTGAGTCAGTCTAGACATGATAGAAGCGATAGAAGAGAATCTCTCAACAAACCATCTGTAGTAACTAGCTAAACCTAGGAAACTTCTGATATCTAATGGAGAGATGAGTCTAGGCCAATTACTTATAGCTTCGGTCTTTTAAATATCAACTTGAATGCCCTTATTGAAAATAATATGACCAAGGAAGGCTACTGACTTCAACTAAAATTCACACTTGCTAAACTTAGTGAATAACTGATAATTCTTGTGAGTCTGCAAGCCAATTCTCAAATGGTCTGCATGCTCACCCTCAGTTTGAGAATAGACGAGAATGTCATCTATAAAGACTATAACGAACATGTCCAGATACTACTTAAATACCCAATTTATCAAGTCCATAAAATCTGTAAGATCATTTGTTAGTTCAAAAGACATAACTATAAATTCAAAGTGACCATACCGAGTGCTATCTCCAGGATGTCACATTCTCAAACATTGAGTTGGTGATAATCGGATCTGAGGTCTATCTTAGAGAAATAATTTGCATCCTGAAGTTGGTCGAACAAGCCATCAATCTTGGGGAGTGGATACTTATTCTTGATTGTGACCTTGTTCAGCTGGTGATAATCGATACATATTTTTAGAGACCCATCTTTCTTACACACGAAAATAACTGGGGTACCCCACGGGGAAACACTAAGCCTAATGAAACCCTTATCTAGAAGATTTTTTAACTGCTCTTTCAACTCCTACTGGAGCCATTCTATAAGGTGGAATTGAGATAGGCTGGGTATCTAGAAGAAGAACTATTCTGAAGTCAATTTCACTCTCAAAAAAAACTCTGGGCAGATCTTCAGGAAATACTTATAGAAACTCATTCACTATCAAAACTGACTTGAGACTCGGGGTTTTGTACCTTGAGTCCTTGACTCAAACGAGATGATAGATGCATCCCTTGGATATCATTTTCCTTGCCTTAAGGTAAGGGACAAATCGACTTATAGGCACTGAGGTACTACCCTTCTATTCTATAATTGGCTCATTAGAAAATTAAAACTGGACTATTTTATTCCCATAATCAAATAAGGCATAGAAACAGTGGAGACCATCTATGCCAAGAATGACATCAAAATTGGTCATCTCTAATTCTATAAGATCGATTGAGGTAATTTTCGGGGACACTATGACTGGGCAATTTTTGTATACCTATCTAGCTATGACTAAACTGTCGACTGGAGTGGAAATTAAGAAGGGATCTACTAGGATTTCGGGACTGACACCAAAATTTATGGCTATATAGGGAGTCACAAAGGAAAGCATGGATCTGGGGTCTAATAATGCATATACATGAATATGAAAGACCTGAAACGTACCAGTAACTATATTAGGTGAACCCTCTTGATCTTGTTTAGTATGGAGGGCATAAAGTCAATTTTGACATTGTCCACCGGTGGAACTAAAAGTTGCACCCTGCTGAGTCAGGTAACCTGCTAGAGTTGATGAGGAGTTATCCTAACCTTGCTGACAAAGATCCTTACACATCTGCATAACCATTGGGTAATTCCTCATTCTTTACCCTGGATTACCATACCTGAAGCAAGCGTCACTATCTGCTATACAATCTCCCTTGTGGTTTCTACCATATCTCTTGCAAACTGGGTTGGTACGACCACTGTTTATGCTACCTTGGGACTTAGAGACTGGCGTTCTATCATGAGTATCCTTTCTGAACTTAGGCACTGGAGCATTGGAAAACAATGAGGCTAGAGCTGAATATTTTTGGCAAAACTGAGATCGGTTGCCACTATGTTATCTCTGCTGAGAAAAAATAAAATTACCGGTTCTGACCCTCTTATTTTCCCTTTCCTTCTTTTTAATCTTTCCCTCCCCAATCTGCTGAGCATGCATTAATCTAGAAAAATATATCTCCTTAACCAACATGGTTGTCCTGCACTCCTTGAACACATCTTTTCAGACACCCGATACAAATTTTCTTATTCGAGCCCTAGAATCAACCCCCATAGTCGGAGCATATCTCACCAACTGAGTAAACTTGAGTGAATACTCCTTCACAATCATGTTACCCTGATTCAAATTAATGAACGCTTGGCCTCCCTCAACTCGAGTGGGAAGAACCTATCTAGAAAAGCAGTAGTAAACTCATCCTACACTATAGGCCTTGCTTCAACACCCTTGTCCCCCATCCACTCCTTAAACCAAGTATGGTCCACCCCCTGTAGTTGGTAGGTATCCAAATAAGCACTCTCACTCAAACTGACACCCATGATCTCTGTCACTTTCTGAACATTGTCCAAGAACTCGTATGGATCCTCCTCAAACTTGGATCCAAAGAATGTTAGGGGATTTATTCGAGTGAAACCCTATATTTTGGCTGTTGTCGTACTCACCACTGGGTTAGATGGGGCAACGGACTATTGGTTATTTTGAGCAGCCATAGATTGGGATAATAGCATGAAGGCAGCCCTAAATTCAGCATAAGAAACCTACTCATTTAGAGGGTCGTCGAGAACAAACGCTGGTGCTAGTTGGTCCCCATTCCTTCTTACCTTAACCCTTCTAGAAGGCATTTTCTATAAATGATAGAGAATGAATCAGAAGAGAAAGTTTAACTATAAGACCCCATAAGTTCCTAGCTCATTTCAGCTTACTATTGCATGTTAAAAGGGTCCAAGACTTAGAAAATATCATTAAGTGTTAAGACTTAGTCATTTCCAATCCCCTTACACTTCAATGATTCTATTTTCGACTTTTCCAACCATGGGACATTAGTTTTTATTTTTTTTCATGATTGGGGTTTTTGATAGTTCATTCCAGGTGAGTTTTGGATTTTTTAGACGATATTTGAGCCCTGTTTGGAAGATCAAAATAGCGAGGCTCGGCGATATGGTCGCGAGGCATTAGATATTACGTCAGTAGGGAGCAAGTGGCACGTGCCTATCACGTTGATAGAGCAACGTGGTGCAACGTATTTTGCGTTGGTCAGTCCAATTTATTTTAATGAGTTTGGGTCCACGGGGGGCAGTTGAGTCATTTTCCTCTCCCTATCCCATCCATAACACGAGATTTAGGGTATCAAAAGGCAAAAATTGATCATTCTTTCACAAAATCTATCAAAAAAAAATAATCCTCTCTCAAGAACAAACCCTAGCCTCTTCAAAATTTAAGCTCAAGCTTCAAGAAATCACCAAGAACGTTTACTAATTCTTTAATTAAGGTATGTGTGATGTTCATCCATGAGCCCTTTTCACCCATGGAGTCCAAGAATCCATTTTCAAGTTTAAAGTTATGATTTTTCCATGTTTCTATGAATTATCTACATGAAGCTATTATGAAACTTGATTTCAAATCATGTTTACCATGTGTTTTCATTGGAATTTGTTCGTGACACGTTTGAATGGTGATTTTTGCCTATTGCATCCTTAAACCATGATTTTAGTATTGAAATTATGTTAGTATAACATGTTTTAACTATCCCCATGTTCAAGTCTATGAATTCCAAGTGTTTGATGAAATGCCAAAGAGAATGATTTTGTAGAATGATTTCCCCATTGTGGTTTTGAAGCTTTTATATGCCTTTATTGTTATTTTCATTTAGTGCTGGGGGTTATGAATATCCAAAACTTAGTTGTTTACTCAATTTTCAGAATCTTCATAATGGTTTCAGATAACCCATGAGTCTTGTCATTCAGTTAGTATCATTGCTTAGTTGTTGGCTTAGATAAACTCAGTTAGTTCAGAAATCAATATTTTTTAGTTGGAAGTAGGATTTAGCATTGAGAGAATGTAGGACGGAGGCTTTCCCGTTAGTTAGGAAAAGTCGTTAGTAGCAGTCCCTATATTCTAGAACCACACAACCAGCGTGGGTTATGAAGAGCCAGTCGTCAGTTTAGGCTTGACTACCTCCCAGGGGTCACCCATCAGTTTAGGCTTGACTCCTCCAAGTGATCACCCGTTAGTTTAGGCTTGATACCATAGTTCTTTAGTAGCTTAGTGGATTCACAAAACTATTATTAGTACCCATGACACGGTACTGACACCCTTCCAACTAGGGTCACAAGTTGGACCCCAATCATCTTAAATGGGGCATGTTGATTAGATGATACCTCTCACAGCCTCAGTTCAGTATTCAGTATGGAGGTCAGTTCAGGTTTGCTTGACCATAGCATACAGTTATTAGTTACTCAGTTATCAGTGTTTCAATATTTCAGTTTACAGACCATATCATAACATGTTTTATGCTTGGTCACGCATTCTCGGATTTTATAGTATTCATGCTTTTATACTCATCTATCTCATGCTATTTAGTCAGTCATTATATCATGCATATAACCCATGTATTTCATCCTAAACTCATCTCATATACCAGTACATTTAAAGTACTGACCACATACTCATTTTTTGTGCTATGATATTTAATATCATAGGTTTGGACACTCAGTTTCCTGACCGTGCTTAGGAAGATCAACTTATCAACAGTAGCAGCAGTGGTAAGTCCTCATCCCTAAAGGATGGGTTTATCTTATATTTAGTCATGTTAGTAGCTCAGTCATTTAGTCAGTCGGAGTTAGTTGGGGGTTTGTCCTATCAACTCCACAGTTAGTCAGTTTTAGAGGCTTTCAGCTATTCAGACAGATAGTCAGTTTATTAGTTGTTTTATTAGTATTTTTGGTATGTTTCCAGCATTCAAAACTATGATTCAATATTGTTTTTAGTTTCTTAAACCTTATGGCTTTATCAGTTGATTTTTCGCATATGTCTTCATTATCAGTATACTATTCAGTGCTAACAGTAGGTACCAGCTCATAGGTTAACTTATGGTCACTTGTGACTGTAATCACCGTGTGGAATCCAGGGTGTATTTTTGGGGTGTTACATTAACACATCTTGCACTCCATCACATGACATTAATACTGAAATAAGAGAAACTTTCCTAAAATATTTTATAGCCTCTCGCCCATAAGTGTGGCACGTTTTACACCCATGAGTAAGACTCTACTCAACACGACTTTAAGACACCTAAGATACTTTAAACCATGTGCTATAATACTATGTTTGTCAAGACCTGAGACTATATCCTGATCATTACACGATGCTTAGAGTCACAAGTGACCCAAGCTAACACATGGCCTGGCATAAGAAATAAATATTGGAGAAATATAACAAAATACTGATCGTAAACTAACTGAAGTAAAATGATAAGGAATAATGATATATTCAAGATAAATACTGTCTAAAGATACTAGACAAAATTGAAAAGAAACATGTCTAACTATCTGTAAGCCTCTAAACCTAATGAGTTGTTGGAACAAACCCCTAATTAATTATGAGTAACTAAAATAAGGTAAAGTACTAAAATAAATAGCTGATAAGATAACTAGTCCTCGACTAATGAGGACTCACTAAAACTACAACTGAGTGGCATGTGAATATGCTAAGAGCGGTCTGGGTACTGAGCATCCGAACCTATATTATGAGACAATATATCGCAAAAACTATGTGATCAATACTTTTAATGTACTGAGTATGCGAGATGAAGACTAGCTGATATATATATTTATATATATGTAAATCTAAATTGTTATTATCTGAATACTGAAATGAGGATTGTGGGAGCTAATATATAACCGACATGCCCCAATCTATGCTAATTAAGGTCCAAACTATAACCCCTATTGGAAGGGTGTTGGTACGTTGCCAAGGATACCAATACTGGTTGGCGTGGATCTACTAAATTGACATCCCAAAGGACTAGGGTGCCAGTCCTCTGCTGGTGGGTGACCCTTCATAACCTACAGTGGAAACGTAGTTGTCGAACTTAGGGACTTCTATTAAAGGTATCAATCCTCAACTGGTGGGTGAACCTTCATCCCTAGGTTCGCTCGGTTCTAAGTAATACACCCAACTGAACTGACACTAATAGATGGTATATGCTCAACATAATTTGATAACTGATATATGCTCAACTTGTTAATATTCTAAATTTAACAACATAAGCATGATCTAAATAGTTCTTAGCATTTAGAGTAGTGGTGAGTCCTCATAGTTCGAGGACATGCTTATTATTTTCAATATTTTAGTTTATTTCAGCAGTTGGAGTTAGTTGGGGGCTTGTCCCATCAACTCCCCAGTTCAGACAGTTTAGAGGCTTTTCAGACTAGAGTATTTTCAGACAGTTGTTCAATTTTTCAGTACTTATATTCAATTTTGGTATTTTGATACCACATTTAGATTTATTTTGTAGATTTGAACCTTATGGCATATGTTTCCGCCTATTTTTGCAATCATTACTGTATTTATTACACAGTTATTGCAACAGGTACCAGCCATGGGTTAGCTTGTGGTCCTTTGGGATTGTGAGCACCGTGTAGCGTCCGGGGTACAGACTCAGGGCGTTACATGTATGGATTTTCTAGGTATGGGGTGTTCATAACCCACCAGCTCTAACTAATGTAATTGAACATAATAGTATTGACTGGGCATGATAATAAGAGAATTTCTCAATTCACAACCAACAACATGATGAAATGGGGAAAGTCATATTTTGAACATGGGAAACCACTGATCTCATGGGAAACACATACTCATCGTTCGATTATATACATAAACTAGAGAGAGTTAAGAAATTCATATTTGACCTGAAACCCAATTAAAGGGAAAAAAGAGTTGTTCTTATAAATTTAGAGAGTTCTTGGGACTCAGTGGGTGGAAAGGACCCACTGATGAAATCTAACATACCTGAAGTAAAATTTCTCAGAGAAATTCTTAAAAATTAAGCTTGAACTTGAAGAACCCTTGTTGCCTTGGAGAGAAGAGAAAATTTCCCTTTTTGGTTTCTTTAGGTGGAATTATGACTTAATCATGAATTTAGGGATTTTGGGTCTTTTATACCACCCTTTGGATAGCCCAAAAAACTTGGGTGAGTGGGAAAAGAATTAAAAATCCTTGAGAAATTGTGCAGGAAATCCCGCTCCCAGTCATTACGACTCACCTCACGACTCATTTTGACTGATCACGAGTCGTAGTCTGAGTCATAACTTAAAATCCTGAGGTTTTGGGTCCTTTCTGTTATGACTATGACTCCCCTCCTAACGACTCATCACGATTGATTATGAGTCGTTAGGTAAAGTCGTAGTCTGAGAATGGTTTTTTTTCTCTACACTATTGTGATAACGAGTCCTTCCTAACAACTCGTTGTCACTGGTGACGAGTCGTAGGGTGTGGTCGTTATCAGTGGGATACAAGGGGATCCTTACTGTTGTGGCGAAGACTCCTTAACGACTCATTACGTCTGTCTACGGGTCATCACGTGAGTCATAAACAATGGTAGTTGAATGATACTTAAGGAAAAATTTGCATAACCTTTTGCATAATATCGGATTGAGGCGAGACTTGTGGCGTTGGAAAACTAAATTAATGGCCTATATTCTGATGGATCTAGAGCTTGAGAATTCTGGGGTATTACAGCATAAGAGTATTTATTTATTTTTTGAATTTTGAACTTATGTTATATTTTCACTTTCGATTTATTTGTTTTTCTACTATTGACTTGATATTTCTCACTGCAAGTCATTTATTTTTAGTAAGAATTGATAAATCATCTTTTGTCAAATGTTTTAATAATTTTATGATATTTTATTGATAAAATTAATCTTTTTTTGTCAAACTTGTATTTCATGATGTTCTTAAAATCATGTACTTTATGTTTTTATGATTAATTTAATTAAAATGTACTAGTTTGAAAAATATAAATGAATTACTTTTTTACAAGAACATGTGTTTATTAATTAATATATTTTGAAAGACAATATGTATATAATATATAATTTAATATTCTTTTAGTTTTTGATAACTAACTTTTATTTCAAAAATTTAATACAACAATATAGTTACAATTAAGTAACCAAATAGTACAACTGTAATTACACTATAGTTACATTGTGACAAACATATAGGTCATTGCAATTACCAGATAGTGCAATTACTAGGCTGATAATTGAAAGTAGAAAGGGGGTTGAATTTCTCCTTTTTGAATTAACAGTCAATAAACTTAGACAGATAGTCGATTGTTGAAGAAATAAAGTAAATATCAAAGAATAAAGTGCTGAAAAGAAATGACACCAGATATTTTATACTGATTGGAACCTCTAATAGGCCTTACTCCAGTCTCCTTGGGTTGCAAGGGATTCTACAAGTTCTTTATGAATTAATCAAAGTACAAGGATTGAGTCAAGTGTTTTGGATTTGGCCGTGACTCACACTCTTTTTCTTTCTTTCTCAATTTTAATACATGTCTCACCAACTATGTATTTTTCTTCTATATTTTTTTGAATACACAGTAAACCTCAAGAGAATACAATGCTTGAATAAAGTAGAGCAAAGAACTTGAGAAGGTTTAGACAAAAATATATCTCTTCCTTTATCTTTTAATGCTTTAAATAGTAGTGATTGGACTACTACTATCCGTTGTAAGACAGAAGGCAACCCAAAAATTTTCCTTCTTGGAAATGGGATAAATAGGATACTATTTTCAAGAATAATTAAGTCTACAAAAATAAACCAAAAACCCTAAAAGAGACGTGGAATAATGCATAATAAAATAGGAAGTGATATTCTCTTCCTTTGCTGGAGATGCTGCATTAAATGCTGAGAAAGGTTGATTTCTTTTTCCTTTAGAAGTTGATACTCCTTTTTGTTTTAAAGCGATTAACCAAGAATCTTGATTATTTTTTTTCCCTTAATTCCTGTAAGAAAATCATCAATTAAAATTAGATGTTATCAATATCTCCCTTTTTTTATAGATGACAAAATAAAAGAAATAATATTGTAATACGGTTTCTCTTTCACAAGTGATGCAACCAGCTTCACTTTGATCTCCCCCTATTTAGATGACTTTTTGAATAGTAGCTCCCCTTGAGTTCATACTAGTTGACTTGACCTATTATAAGAATAAGTACACACCTCTCCCCCTTTGACATCAATCAAAAAGAAGGAGTAGCAACTAAAAAAGACTAGGATAAAGACCAAATAAATAGATCATTCATAGGCTTAGGCCCACGTACACAAAAAATTCATCATAGTCTAATCAATTAGTAGAATTGGGGGTGTTCAAATCAATGAAAGAAATATGTGAAGGTCTGAGCAGTAGCATCTTTTAGATTTGAGAGCTGAGTTGAGATGGTAGCTGAAGGAGTGTTCGTTGTAGCCTGAATTTTGGTGGCAATTTTAGTTGCTTCCTTCAACACTTGATCTAGTCGTACTCTAAGCCGGACAATAACAGTTCCTACTTCTTTGATAACATCCTTGATTTTGTCAATTTGAAAGTGTTTCAAAAAAAAGATCCATGGTAACATCGAGCTTAGAGTCAATATATATTAAGATGAAGGAAAACATCAAGAGAAGGAGAACCTTCCAGGGGAAGAGAAGATGCTCTGATTTTGGAAAGGAAGGAGTGCTAGTAGAGCATTTCAGCCCTAGGCACCCAGACATCATAAAAAAAGACATATCCCATACATCCAAAGTCTTTGGAGTTTTAGAGTTTAACACAGCTTCACTGAGGCAGAAGGGACACTATCAAAAGAAATGTTGCTAGCCTTCAAGATATGAGTTATGATCAACCCATAAGGAAAACTGGAGGGATCAAGTGATGCTTCAATTATATAGTTGATGACGAAGGAGGAGAGCATAATTTTATGCTAAGATGCAATATATGGAGGAGAGTATCAAGTTGAGATAAGGTGTAAGTAACCCAGCATGAGGAAGAAGAGTTGTAGAAACAATGTGAGTAATAACATGATTTTCAAAAGATAAATTTTAGGGACAAGAGAAAAGGAAAGAGAGTTAGAGTTCTCAAGAGCAATAAAACATTTATCTTGTTCAAAGGTAACATCAAAATTAAAGGGCCAAGGATTCTTAGAGGATGTAGCAAACTCAGAGTAGTTAATATCAAAAATAACATCAAACACAACATAGTTAAGAAAAATTTGCTTACACATAACAAGAGTTTCCAATTTACTAGATCTAATAGATCAAAGAATTGCATAAAAAATGAATGAGAGGTTCATAGGCATGCTTAAGAGTTGAAGAGAAAATATTTCTGATCCTTCAAAAATAAACAAATATTTAATAGGGCAATGGAGTTTCTCAAGAAGGTCTAGACTCATGATTATACCATAAACAAAAGAGAGTTTCTTCATTGAGTGAAAGAGCGATTCGTTTGAAGGTCTCCAAAAGTCAGTTTTAACATTTAGAGAACAATCAAAATCAAACTTCACTTTCTTCTTGGAACACTCAGAGTCATCCAGAGTAAAATACATTTACCTATCAAAGAGAGAGAGGAGTTAAATGACACTTGAGAGAGATTTTGGTCAGAGAAATAAAAAATGAGAGGGACCGAAGAAGAGGCCTTCCCTTTTTCTTTGAATCAAAAGCTTTTTCTATTTTCCATGAAGAAATTTTTAGAGGCTTTAGCCATGAAGAAGTGAGGGAGAAATAGAACAAATAGAGAAAGAATGAAGAGAGAGTAGTTAAAAACTCAAAAAATATAGGGAGAGAGAAGAAGATGAAAACATAGTAGAAGGGAAAGGTCACTTAGAAAGAAGGAAGGGTGCCACAATTACTTAACATGGTACATTGTGTTGGGGGAAAAAGAAAAACTAATGAATACAAGTACATCAATCAAATCAATATATTAATAAGGGAACATATGCGTACAAAAAAATCATCACACTAAAAAGGAAAATAGCACTTTTAAAAAAGTTTTACAATAATACCAAGAGATTTTCGAAGAAAGCAAAATCTTTCTTCTAATAAGGGTTTGGTGAAAATATCTACTAGTTGAAAATCAGTGCTAACAAAAGATATATCAATGCCGCCTTTTAAAATATGATCTCTAATAAAATAATTTTTAATATCAATATGTTTATCCCTAGATAATGCACAAGATTTTTAGACAGACAAATAATACTAGAGTTATCCAGAAAATTTTTACAAATTTGACAGATACATCATAATCATGGATTTGATGAGACATCCAGAGAATTTTTGCACATAATTCAATAAAAATATATTCCGATTCATTAGTTGATAGAGAAACATAGATTTTTCTCTCTTTTTAATGATATGAGAGAATTTTCCATAAGTTGGCAAGTGTCACTAGTGCTTTTTCTGTCATTCTTGTCACCTGCATAATCTCCATATGAAAAAAAATTTAGTTTAAAATCATTTGTCTTGGGATACAAAAGACCAAGAGATATAGTTCCAATTAGATATCTAATAATGCGTTTGACTGCAGTCAAGTGTGATTCTTTAGGAGCTGACTAAAATCTTGTGCATTTATAGAAATTAAATAGAATATCTGGTCGACTGACAGTAAGATAGAGTAAGGAGTAAATCATGCCACGGTATCCAGATTCATTAACATACTTACTATCATCATTAGACATAAGAATACATGTGGAACTCATAGGAGTGCTAGAGGATTTGGCACCCTTCATATCAAACTTTTTTATAAATTCTTTAGCATACTTACTTTGACAAATAAAGGTCCCTTCAGTTGACTAGTGAATTTCCAATCCCAAGAAGAATATGAACTGACTCATCATGCTTGAATTCACTTTGCATTAACTCAGCAAAGCCCTTGCACAGTTGAGCATTAGTACTTCTAAAAATAATGTCATCAACACAAATTTGAATAAGAAGATTTTCAAAGAAAGTTCTTTTAATATAAAGAGTCATATTAATTTTGTCTCTAGTAAAGTCATGATTTGTTAAAAAGTTGGTCGATCTATTATACCATACTTGAGGAGATTATTTTAGATCATAAAGAGCTTTAGAAAGTTTAAAAACATGATCGGGAAATTCAAATATTTTCAAATCTAGGGGATTGTTTAAAAATACTTGTTCATCAATAAAATCATTTAAGAAAGCACTTTTGACATCCATTTGAAATAGTTTAAAGCCTTTATGAGATGCATAAGCAAGCAACGTTTGAATAGATTCTAACCTTACCACAGGAGCAAGTGTTTCATCATAGTCAACTCCTTCTTGATGTGAGTAGCCTTGAGTGACTAGACGAGCTTTATTTTGGACTACCTTACCTGATTCATCCAATTTGCTTCTGAAAACCTACTTAGTTCCAATGACTGAGGTATTCTCAGGTTTTGGAACAAGAGTCCATACATTATTTTTATCAAATTTCTCAAGTTCCTCTTTCTTTGCTTTGACCCAACTGTCATCTTCTAGAGCCTTATTGACTTTCTTGGGTTCAAGTTAAGATATAAGAGCTACATTTGCATTTCTTTTACTGGAAGTCCTTGTTTTTATGCTTTCTTTTGGATCACTAATAGTAAACTTCTTTGGATAATCAGGTTTATTTCTCCATTCATTTGGAACCATTTTTACTATGAATTATTCATTTGAAGCAGTTGTTTTCTGATTAGTCTCAGTATCAATTGACTTTGAGGGAGAGTCAATTTTAATAGCAGTATATTTACTTCATTGTACCTGTTCAATCTCATCATTTATAGAACTACCATTCTTTACAATATGGTTAGTGCCATAAAAAATATCATGCACAGATTCTTCGATGCAAAGAGTGTGTTTATTGAAAATTCTATAAGATCTACTAGAATTGAAGTAACCCATGAAAATATCTTCATCACTTCATGGATCAAACTTACCAATATTGTCCTTACCATCGCTATGAACAAACCATTTAGATCCAAATGCATGAAAGTACCCAATGTTGGGTCTCTTGTTGTTCCAAAGCTCATAGGGAGTCTTATTCGAAATAGGTCTGAAGACACTTTTCCAATATATGGCATGCAATACTAACAACTAGTGCCCAAATTTATGGGGTAGAGAATATTCATAAATCATGGTTTGGGCCATATCTTGAAGAGTTCTATTCTGCATTCGACCACACTATTTTGTTGAAGTAATCTTGGAGTGGAAAAGTTGTAAGTGTAACCTTGATTGTATAAAATATTTCAAAATCTTTGTCTCTATTCTCCTCCATGATAACTTCCAATAGCAAAGATATAGTAACCTCTGTCTCTTTGAACCTTTTCATAGAAAACTTCAAAACTTTTAAAGTATAATCTTTGTTAGAAAGAAACATAACCAAAGTAAATCGAGAGTAGTCATCAATGATTATAAAGGCATACCTTTTACCACCAATGCTTGCAGTTTAAGTGAAACCAAACAGATCCATATAGAGTAGATTCATTGTTTAGTAGTAGAGATAATATTTTTAGCGGGAAAGGAATTTCTAGTTTGCTTACCAAGTTTATAAGCATCGTAAATGTGAGTCATTTTCAAATCAAGCCTTGGAAGACAAGTAACAAGTTCATGTTTGGCTAGATTTTCAATTTGTCTTATGCTTGCATGACCAAGCTTTCTATGTCAAATCCAAGAATCTTTAGAGATGGAGGCAAAACATATATGTCCTTCTATTCTTTTGATAGATTCTAGGACATTCATATTCCTATATCTATTTCTAATAAGAAGTTGTCTTCCATAACTTTCAATAATGCATCCATCCTTTTTGAATCTTACTTCTAAACCAATATCACACAACTGACTCATACTGAGCAGATCGTACTTCAAGATTTTAACCAAATAAACATTAGTAATATTACATGATTCATTAAAAAAGATAGTACTAATACCTATTACTTTGCCTTTTGAGTTGTCTCTAAAACTTAGATCACTCAATTAAAATCAGCTATAGTTTTTAAAAAAAAAACTTTATTCCCTGTCATGTGATTTGAACATACACTGTCAAGATTATTGAGGAATAAGTATCTATCAAAGAAGAAAAGGATAGAAAGTTAGCTATCACAAGTATCAAGAAATTAGTTAGACTATTGAAATTAGTTACTTAGCTACACTTCTTAGTTAACCTTACTATCTAATAGTCGATCATGTACTAGTACTACAATTCAATTAATGTAATACAATACTCATCTACTATGATTCTTCCTTCTTCTTTCTTATGTACTACTACTATAAAATGATTCTTCCTTCTTCTTTCTTATGTACTACTACTATAAAATGGTTCTTCCTTCTTCTTTCTCTTCTACTTCTTTCTTCCTCTCAACTCATTTGTTGCTACTTTTCTATAATTCTTATTTTTTCATTCTGAAAATTATTATAGTTAATCTTTATGGTATCAAAGCATATATAGAATTGAATCAGTACTTGACTTCGATTCTAGTTTTCAGTTGAATCTGTGTTGCTTCTTGAATTTAAGAAATCAAAATTTGATAATTTTTTTGCAAATTCTCTTTAATTGATTGAAATGGTAGCTGGTGTGGATGGAATTGATACTTTAGCTATACCTCCTGTGAATACTGGCAATTGAAGTTCTGCTTTCCAGTTTACATCAACCAATTTGGATATTAATCATCCCTAGTATCTCTCTATTGTTGATATGTTAGGTACTTTACTTGTTTCATTTCAATTAAAGAGAAGTAAAAACTATGTTGTGTGGAGTAAAAAAAATTAGGATTTCATTGCTAGGTTGAAATAAGTTTGGAATGGTTGATGGTTCTTGAAAAAAAGAATTTCTCTACTAATTTATCTAATCAATGGGAGAGAGTTAATGCAATAGTATTGTCATGGCTAATGAATTCAATGTCTAGTAACCTCCTTGGAAGGGTAGTACATGCCTCGAGTGATTATGATTTATGGGTTGATCTTAAAGAAAGATTTTATAAAATAGATGGATCTACGACTTGCAATTTGCATCAAGAAATTGCAACTATGTCTCAAGAGGTTCAATCTATTCCTCTCTATTTTACTAAGTTGAAAGACTTATGGTAAGAGTTTGAGTCTCTACTCCCATCTTCTTCTTGCAATTGTGAAAAATCAAGAAAGTTCTTAGCTTATGTTTAAAGGAAAAAGTTGTACCAATTTTTAATGGGCTTGAATGATTCATACTCTCAAGCAAGAAACCAAATCTTGTTAATGACACCACTACCAACTATTAACATGGCTTATTCCATGATTAAGAGTGATGAAAATCAGAAGCATGTGGATCAAGTTGTGCATGCCACAGGACTTCTTGGTGCTACTCCTAATACAACTTAAGTTGTTTCAACGTACTCTAAAACTGGAAATAGAGGTGGTTATCAAAAGGGAAAAAAAACTATGTTTCCACCAACAATGCTAATGTTATCTGTGATCATTGTAAGATAAAATGACACTATAAGATGGATTGTTACAAGTTAGTTGGGTAGCCACCAGGTAATCCTAAACATGGATATCATAGAATGCACAATGACTTCAGAGATGGATATGATAGCAAACTTAAGCAGAGGAAGATTGTTTCCAGTTCTCATAATGCTGTTGTTGAAGACTGGTAGATGTAACCTCAATAGACTCAATCACATAGTGTATATCAGACTTCACAAACTTTACCAAATAATGGAATGTTTACACCAAGGTGTACACCTGGATAGTATGATCAGATTTGTAAAATAAACAACAAAATCAAGTTATTCTGTCTTCTACTAGTGTAGCTCATATGTCAGGTATTGGTAGTGCCTTATTGGTATGCAATAAACAACATTAGTAGATTATTCACACAGGTGCTACAAATCACATGACTGCGAACATTGAACTCCTTGATAAAAGATCAATATATGAGTCAGTGCGTCCTCAAAAAATCACATTACCTAATAGTGATTTGTGACTTGTTACACACACTGGTTCTAGTAGTATCTCTGATAATAGATCTATACAAAATATGTTTCATTTACGTCAATTTAAATATAACTTGTTATCAATTTCATAGGCTACTAAACAACTTAACTGCTCTGCCACTTTCTTTTCTAACTTCAGTATGTTTCAGGATCTTTAGAGTGGGAAGGTGAAGGAGATCGACAGAGAAAAGGAATAGGCAAATACTAGAAGGACATAGCAGAGTAGCTGAATGTGTATATAATGTAGAGATAACAGAAAAACCAGACCTTTATTTGAGGTATAATAGGATTAGACATGTTCCATATAGTATACTATGTAAATGTTTCCTAGTAAAAATGGTTCTTTAGATGTTATTATCAATAAATGTAGTGTGTGTCCACTAGCTAAGCAAGTCAGATTAGCATTTTCTACTAGTGTTACCTCTAGTTTTAAACCCTTTGATCTACTACATATGGATCTTTGGGGACCATACAAAGTTCCTACTTGTTATAGTCACAAATCATTCTTAATTATTATAGATGACTTTACTAGAATGACATAGATATTTCTACTAAAACTAAAATCTGATGGTGTGGTTATTCTTAAGTATTTCTTAGTTGATGTGTATAATCAGTTTGACACATGTGTTAAAGTCATTAGAACAAATAATGGAACTAAATTTGTTAACAACTTATGTATTGATTTGTTTGCATACTTAGGTGTAAAAATTAGACCTCCTGCTTATATACACCCCAACAAAATGGTGTGGCTGAGAGAAAACACAGACACCTATTTGGAGGTGACAAGAGCTCTAAGGTTTCATGCTAATATAACTTTAAAATTTTGGGGTTATTATGTACAAGTAACAACATGCTTGATTAATAGGCTTTCATCTTTTGTGTTAGGCTATATGACACCTTATGAGAAGATGTACAATAAAATACCTTTTATTGGAGCATCTGAAGGTATTGGGTGTCTATGTTATGATAATGTTATCAATGAATCAGACAAGCTAATGTCTAGATCTAGAAAGGCAGTTCATATGGGCTATTCAAAACCAAAGTGTTATACCCGATTTTTACCTAAGGTCAAAACAAGCACAACATTATGAACTCAAAAAGAAATGATTTTATACAGAGTCGCCACCTAATTTTTAAGGAAAAATAGGAAGCTTATTTATTTGTTTAACAAGTAAGACTTTATTTAATCTGCAAAACCATTTTAGATTCCAGGTAAGGGTTCAATTTATTTCGAAAGGAAGGGGTTAAGCACCCTCTAGAATACACAAATGTGGTTCTTGGCCAGAGTTAGATATATTAAAGAAAAAAAAGAAAAAATCAATGTATGTAAATACAAATATAACATATGTATTGAAATAATATAATTTGTATGCTTTCGCAAAAATATATATAAACAAAAGTATATAATTATATGTATGTAAAGAAAAGATAAGATTTGAATAAAGAAAATTTTGTTTTAAAGAAAAAGATTACGTAATACTTTTTAGTGTAAAAGTGTGAATTATTTGATTAAATATGTGAATCAATTTAATATAAAATGTTAACGGACTCAATTTACCTAAACATGCGATGAATATTTGTATAAGTAAAAGCATTTCCGCCCAACGCCCCAAAAATAAAGTTTTCATTATAATTGTTATTTGTACAAGTGTAAGAATATAAAAATACAAACACAAAATCTAAAGTTTTTTTGAATGCCATTTCCGACAAATATTCTCAATAACCTGTATAAACACTTGTAGTAAAAATGTTAGTAACAAATAAATAATCAATAAATTGAGAAAGTATGTATGTATATTTGTCTAAAATGATATAATTTTCGTTAAAAAGTGTGGGCTCAGATAAGATTTTAGGTACGCCATGGCTACGAAGAGGTTGCTCAATTTATTGACCGTCCTAAATCGCCTTGCAAAGATAAGAATCATAAAAACTTTTGCGTTGTTATAAAAATTTCGTCATCGCCTGAATTTATTTTGTTACGTACTTATATACGTAATATTCATCTTTTTATTTGCGGAGGCCTCAAAAATTGACGAAAAATTCCTTCATCGGCCAATAGTATAGTATTTGTTCGTTACCAGTGTAATAAATGACAAAACAATAGAAATAAAAAATATTCAAAACAGTCCAAAATTAGCTAAACAGTAGTAAAGCAGAAGTATTTTCAAAGTAAATTTTTGGATAAAATCAACCCTACATTAACAGATAAGTCAGTAAACAACAACAAAATGTAGCACCAACAAATTAATGATGGAGATAGCCAAAACATAAATAAAACCATAGCAATATTTAATATTAACAGTAAGCGAAACTTAGCAAAGAAAATAAATAAATGCACTTAAAAAAATCATGAAAAAAGAAAAGTGAAAATAGTGTCGGCTTTAATGGAGCTTTACCGAAATACAACTAACTCCGGCCAACTCTTCTTAGATAACAGACCAACATAAAAAAAAAATAACAATCAAACTAATAAAAAATATAGATAGAAGCAGAAATTATAGGCACCAAGACATTGCTTCAATGGATTTTCACCGAAGCAACGTCGGAAAACATGTAACTCCGATAGATCTGGACCATTTTGGTGGTGTTTAGGTGGTTGCTGGTCGTCTGGTGATTAAATCTGGTGTCGGCGAAAGAGAAAAGGGGAAGAGGAAAGAGGGGCGGCCTGAGGTGGGTAGTGGTACGGCTGGAGGCGGTTGGAGGGGAGATAGACGGATGAAGATTAAAGGTCGGTGATAGAGAAAGAGGGGAAAGGAGGTAGCGCCAGTGGTAGAGGAGGTTCTCCGGCTGTTCGGTGATAGTAGTGTTGGGCTGCCGGAGAGGCAGTGAAGATGGCTTGGGTGGCGATGAGTTTGTTTTTGCCGGTGGAGCTCTGATGCTGGACGATTTTGGAAACATTGATCATTCGACAGTCAACTTCGGCGCTGGAGGCGGTATATAGGTGAAGGAGGGGGGGTTGGTTATAGAAAGAGAAAGAGAAGAGGAGGGAGAAAGGGGCGTTAGATTTAGAGAGAGAGAGAGAAATCTAATTTTTATCAAGTGTATGTATTCATGTGTGTCTGTGTGTGTTTGTGTCGTATATTTAAAACAAAAAAAAACAAAAAAGTGATTAATCAAATCTACTTCTTTTTCCAACAAATTCCTTAATTTTGGATAGTAGGTGAAACAAAGTCAAGTGTCATCTTTTAAAAGTGACGAGACCTTGACTTGATTGATTTGTTGCTCTGTGTATTAAAATAAGTCGACATTATCTCTGTAGACTGTATTACATAAGTTATAAAAATATAAATATCGATATATAACTACAGAAAAAATGTAAACAAATATAATTATAATATGTAAAAAAAAATATAGTATTATGTTATGTACGTATGCAGACGACTGTGCAAAAATATTAAAATGATAATAAATTGATAAAAATCCTAAAATTTACAAAATTAAGGATAATTATCAATAAATTATGTAAAACTAAAATATGACCATAAATTGACAAAATATCCTAAAATTATAATGATTATCAATAATTTGTTAAAAAATGTAAGAAAAATGTAAAAAAAAATGTATTTTATGCACTTTTACGATCAAGAAGTCTAAATGTGTTAATTTTAGGCATGGAGAGCTATTTGGGTGTCAACACAAAGAAGGGCTACATTCTCTATGACCTTACTAAAAATAATCTTTATGAATAGGGATGTTGTGTTCAGAGAAGATACATTTCCATTAATGACTGATCTAACTCAACCTCCATAGTATCTGTTTCCTCCATATGATCCAGAAGTTGAGACAATTGATACTACTAATGTGACTAGCACATAACCTAGTCCTGACCTTCAACTACAAACCACAAGTAACAACGTTGAAGATCAGACAAGTACTATACATGATCAACCTGTACAACACACTACACAGGATTAACCTATACAAATGCCAGTTCTTTCTACTACAATAAGAAGAGTAATCCAATTAATTACCAGACAACAAGCTACAGAAAATCTTATGTTATATCCTGTCACGACAAGGATGACAACTAAACTACAAATAGTTGCTCAACATGAACAAAGAAAATCTACCAAGGGTTCAAATCCACCTGGATGGATAAAAGATTTTGTCTCATTAACTATCAGTGACTATTTTATGCCCTTTCTCTAATTATGCCTCTTATAATAATATATATGCTATGTATCAAGGTTACTTATCTCATTTTTTTAATCTTGTGGAGCCTAACTCTTATGTAGAAGTTATCAAAGATCCTAGATGGGTAAAGGCTATGCAAGATGAGGTGGCTACACTTCACTTGAAAGCAACAATACTTGAAAGGTCGGTTGTTCAATTATCAGCAGTTATAACAGCTTGTGTTCGGATTCATGTGTACCCTTACATATCCCGTGACGACTGTTACTACACCGATACCGACTCTGTGGTTCTTGGAAGCCCTATTCGGGTTTTAAGTGTCCATTCTCTACTGCAAATAGCGTCAATTGTTCACGAAGAAGATTGTTTCATGGCGCAATCCATCTTTGTCCGGGTTCTTTCACTCCTCAATAATTTGTAGCACGTTCTTTTTTGGGACACATAGGCTATTACAGACGCATCAAAAAACACTTTTCGAAGCGTGGAATCCCAGAATGAAATCATTGCAGAGAGCCTTCTTATCCTTTTAGGTCCGACCTCTCTCTTCCACTTTCCACCCCCCTAAGCTTTTTCTTAACTTAAGGAGAGGGATGAGGGAATTGTTTCTATGCTTTTCTAAGATAATGCTGGTGCGAGAGTGAAGCTATCACGCCTAAGGCGGAGAGATGTTAACCTTTCGCTATTAGTAAGCACTCCCCTAGTTTTGATCTAATGAGCTTTCTTTACGTTGAGTTAATTAACCCGGCGGGTTCGCCCAATGCCAATATCTTGATTTCTAGTGGCAATACATCGCGAACCCATGTATATATCATCTACTAATACACGGCCAATTAATGTTTAACCTTCAAAAGTCCTATCTCGAATCAGAGGCACCCACTAGTAGTAGGGGGCACCCATAATTGACCCGGGTAGGCGAGCTTCACAGCGTTGGGCCTTTTTCTTCAAAATGAATAGATCTCTTTACTTGTATGACTTAGATGTCTCGTATTTTCTCGAAAAAGTGATTCGATTGATGGGATTTGGTATGAGATCGATGATCTCGATGAGATTAATATTCTAATCTTTTTGGACAAAGAAAGTGCGGAGTCACTAGTCCCGCTAACGTGATAATCGGGTTATGAATCCACGGATTTTCTCTCTGTTGTTTAAAATGTATTCTTCGGACAGGCCATCAGATAAAAGGGTGAATTCCACCTTTTTTTTATCAAAAGTTGTTGCCCTAGAATCGAATCGATTTTAGATAAGGGGAGGTTTTCCGCCCCTAAATAGAAGGCGAGGCGCTCATTGAGTTCCTGCCGCCGTAGGGGGTCCTGGAGTAAAGGGTGGAAAACCGTTCTCTTCCCTACCCGGGAAGGGGGATCAAAAAAGGGAAAAAGTATATATAACAAAAATCACAAAATATGAGTATAATACCTATATGATATTAGTATTCTTATAGTATTATTATAATAATACCTATATTAGACAAATAAAAATTTTATAATACTTATTTTATATTATAATACTAATATATATGTTTTTTAAGTATTATAAAAATTTCATTTGTCTAATATAGGTATTATTATAATAATACTATAAGAATACTAATATCATATAGGTATTATACTCATATTTTGTCATTTTTGTTATATATACTTTTTTGAAAAAGTCTTAACAGATGTAGTATCATGTGGACCGGGGTATGTTGGCCGTTACTTTACTCTTATTATGACGGTACTGTCACTGCACAGTAAGCAAAGGATTGGGGATTTAGTGGTGTGATGTTAAGAGGTTCTGGGGTATGCTGGGATTTGCGAAAAGCAGCACCTTACGATGTTCAAGAAGACAAGCAACCCATAGAATGCAAATGTAACTATAAGATCAAGTACAAAGCTTCAGGGGAGGTAAAAACGTTCAAGGCAAGGTTGGTTGCAAAAGGTTTCAGTATAAAAAAATAATAGACTATCAAGAAACTTACAATCCAGTTGTGAAAATGGTCACACTAAGAATAGTTTTGGAAATAACATCTACTAGACACTAGCACATCCATCAAATGGATGTGTTCGATGCTTTCTTATAAGGAGATTTAAAGGATGATATCTACATGGAGCTTACACAAGGATTAAGAATTTAGGGGAAGAATAGATAGGTATGTAGACTTACTAAATCCTTGTATGGACTGAAACAAGCAACAAGGCAGTGGAATGCAAAACTATCTCAAGCACTAATCAACTGTAAGTTCAGGAAAAACCAATATGATAACTCAGTATTTATCAAGGAAACCAGTAATGCGATAGTTATTGTACTGGTATATATTGATGACATACTAGTAACTGGAGATAAGTTGGCTCAGATAATTGAAACAAATGAAGTTTTTCACAAAGTTTTAAAGATGAAAGACCTAGCAGAATTGAAATACCTCCTAGGAATTGAGTTTGCTAGGTCTAAATAAGGAATTGTGATGCATCAAAAGAAGTATGCACTTGAATTGATTTTAGAAAATAGTCTTAATGCTGCCAAACTAGCTCGAACACCATTTGGTATCACAAAAAACTGACAACTACAGAGTATGATCTACATGTTTTAGAAGGTGCAAGGTCAAAAGATGAAGTACTAACTGATCAAGAGATGTATCAAAGGATAATAGGGAAGTTATTATACCCCACCATAGCAAGAATAGACATAGCATATAGTGTACAGACCTTGAGTCAGTTCTTATAACGTCTAAAACAGTCTCACATGAGTACAACACTTAGAATTACCAAATACATAAAAGGAAAATATAATACCCCATATAATTCTAAATAGTTTCAGCTCACCCTTGTATGATTAAGGGGTTCATGACTTAGAGGATTCCACTAACTGAGAAAGACTTAGTTGTTTCAAGGCCTCTTAAACTTTGATAATTTAAATACCGACCTTCCTAACCTTAGCATGTTAATTTTTAGATTTATTCATGATTGGGTAGTTAATAGCATGTCTCGAGTAAGTTTCAGATTTTTAGACAAGATTTGGACCGTGTTTGAAATCCCAGAACAGCAGCTCACCGTGATGGGACTGCATCATGATGAGTATAGAGATGGAAGGTCCATCACATCATGGTGAAGGCTAAAAAGGCAATGGTCATTTCCAATGAGTCACCACGATTCCACCGCGTTACGGTGGAAATAGAGATGGGAGCCTCATCGCGTTATGGTGGAGGCCAGATCAGCAATTGTCAAAATCCAGTAACCCACCGCGATTAGACCGCGTCACGGTGGGTATAGCAGTGAGACTGTCACCGCATTACAGTGAAGCTCCAATCTGCATTCTAGTTATGGATTAAATCCACAAGGGGTAGTTTGATCTTTTTCCATCTCCCCAAATCCATCCAAAACATGGAATTAAAGCCCAAAAGAGCATTATATACCTCATTAGCCAAAATTTCTCCCCAATAAACAAATCCTCTCTCAATAGAAAACCCTACCATTTAAAAATTCAAGCTCAATTCTCAAGAAATCCACCATTAACCTTCACGAATTCTTCAACTCAAGTATGTAAGATGTTCATCCATGGGCTTTTTTTTACCTATGGAGTCCAAGAACCTAATTTCAAGTTTAAAAGTATGATCTTTGCATATTTTTATGAATTATGTCCATGAATTTTCATGAATTTTGAATTTTATATCATGTTTACACGAAATTATTGTTGTTATTAAACTCTACACATTTGAATAGTATTGTTAACTAATTTAAGCCTTAATTGGTGACTTAGTATCAAAATCATGCTACTACTACATGTTTAAAACTATTCCCAAGCTTAAGCCATGCATTGCAAGTGTTTAATGAAATGCCTCAAAGAATGAACTTTGGATATTGACTACATGCCATGTCCTCAATGTTTTAGTATGACCTTGTTGTTATTACTATCGAGTCCTGGGGGTTTGAATACACGAAATTTAGCTGTTTACATACTTTCAGTATCCTCAGAATGATTTCAGTTAAACCATGAGCATAGTTGATTTCTCAATTACTATTAACATAATGAGCACTATCGCAATTCATAATCATTTAAACTTAGATCAGTCTAATAACCAGTGTCATTCAGTTAGGAGTAAGACTTAGCACTAAGTGAGCATAGGGATGGTGTCTCCCCCGTCAGTTAGGCATGAGGCACTAGTAGTAGTCCCTAGGTTCCAGACCTACGATGTCACCGTAGACTTTGAGGGGTCCCTCGTTAGTTGGGAGTAACACTTAGCACTAAGTGAGCATAGGGATGGTGTCTCCCTCATCAGTTAGGCATGAGGCACTAGTAGTAGTCCCTAAGTTCCAGACCTACGCGCCACCATAGATTTTGAGGGGTCCCCCGTCAGTTAGGCATGACACCCTCATCCTCCGGGACTTCAAATTAGTGGATCCACACAGCCAGTATTAGTACCCATAGCATGGTACTGACACCCTTCCAACTGGGGTTACAGGTTGGACCCTGATAATATATTAGGGTATGTCGGTTATAACTAACTCTCATAGTTTCAGTCCAACATCTAGTTCAGTATTCAATCTCAAGTTTGCTTGGCCATAGCATACAGATATTAGTTTTCCAGTTATCAGAATTTTAATATTTCAGTTTTCAAACTATTTTAGATTCATGTCTTTATGTTTGGCCATGCATTCTCAGTCTTTACAATTTTCATACATTCTTACTCTGTACCTCATGTTATACATTCAGTCAGTTATCACTCATGCAAATTAACCCATACATATTAGCCTAACCTCAATTAGTATACCAGTACATTCAAAGTACTAACCGCATACTCATTTCTTATACTATGATGTCTTATATCATAGGTTAGGATGCTCGGGTTCCAGACCGTACTTAGATAGATCAACCTATTAGCAACAATCAACAGTGGTGAGTCCTCATCCTTCGAGGATGAGTTATTTATATTCAGTATATTAGTAGTTTAGTTATTTAGTCAGTCAGAGCTAGTTTGGAGCTTGTCCCATCATCTCCAGAGTTAGTCAGTTTAGAGGCTTTCAGACTAGTACAGAAAGATAGTCAGTTTTTAGTTTTCCGTTGTCATTATCAGCTATTTTATCAGTATTATCAGTGTTTTTTTACAGACATTATTGGAACTATGATTTAAAACCTTATGGCATTTATCAGTTAAATACTACAAGTACTCTTTGTTATCAATTTTATCCAGTGCCTACAGCAGGTACCAGTACCATGGGTTATCTTGTGGTCACTTATGACCATAAGTACCGTGTAGCTCCCTGGGTGTACTCTCGGGGTATTACAAACTTGGTGTCAGAGCCTAAGGTTTTAAAGTTTCCTAGGGAGTTTGCAAGCCGCGTTGAGTAGAGTCTTGTGCATGGGTGTGAAGCTCGCCACACTTAAGGACAAGAGGCTACAAGATGTTTTAGGAAAAGTTTCCCTTTTTTCAGTGTTCATGTCATGCGAAAGAGCATGAGCTCAACTTAAACTCTTCATTTTATTAATATTCCTTCCATTTACAGAACATGCCTTCCAGAAAGACTAACAAAAGAAGAAATGGGAATCAGCCTGCACTTTTATTTATTTAGAAAGATCCCCTGAATGAGCCTATCGCTCATGCCAAATTCAGAGCGGTATTCACTACCTTAGCTCACTCATTAGCAGCCCAAAATAATCAGTCAGTTGTTGTCCCAGTTATTTCAGTGGCCAATACCGTCGCAGCTAGGATTCGAGATTTTACTCAAATGAATCCTCCTTTGTTTTTGGGATCCAAGTCTGAAGAGGATCTAAAGGAATTTCTCGATATGGTTCAGAAGGTAACAGACATTATGGGTGTGACTTCTAGTGAAAGTGCTGAATTGGCAGCTTACCAGTTGTAGGATGTAGCTCACACTTGGTTTAAGCAGTGGGAAGGGTATAGAGGCACAGATGCAGGGCCTATAGAGTGGGAGGAGTTTGCTACAGCCTTCTTAGATAGATTCTTCCCTTTGGAGCTGAGATAAGCTAAGGTGTTAGAGTTTATTAATTTAAAGTAAGGGAACATGAGCGTGAAAGAGTATTCCCTTTAGTTTACTCAGCTATCCAGGTATGCTCCTCATGTGGTGGCTGATAACAGGTCTAGGATAAGCAAGTTCGTGTCTAGTGTATCTGATAGTGTTATCAAGGAGTGTAAGATCATAATGTTGATCAAAGAGATGGACTTGTCTAGGTTGATGGTGCATGCTCAACAGATTAAAGAGGAGAAGGTTAAAGAGAGAGAAAGGGAGAACAAAAGGGCTAGAACAGGTAGCTTTAATTTTGTTCAGCCGAGATTAGAAGGTGGTAATCGCCCTCAGTTCCGCCAAAAATCTTCAGTTCCAGCTCTATCCTCAGCTAATGCACCTATGACAAAGTTCAGAAATGATAATCGGGATAGGGCACTAGGATCTAAGTCCCAGGGCAGTGTAAATAGTGCCTATACTAATCCTTTCTGCCAGAAGTGTGGGAGAAATCATCAAGGTGTGTGCAGGGTTGCAATGATGTGTGTTTTGGATGTGGAAAGCCAGGCCACAGGTTAAAGAAATGTCTGATATGTATGTATAAAGGTAGGAATGATAGTCAAAAGGGTCAGGCTAACTCTTCAGCAACATCTGCAGGTCGCCCAACTCAATAGGGCGCCACTTCTAGTGCCACCAGTGGGTAACGCCCAAACAGGATTTACGCACTTCAGTCCCGACAGGATCAGAAAATTTCTCCTGATATGGTTACTGGTACGTTGTAGGTCTTTCATTTACATGTTTATGCTTTGCTAGATCCCAGAGCTTCTCTTTATTTTGTAACCCCTTATATAGCAGTCAATTTTGAAGTCAATCCCGAAACCTCATTGGATCCTTTCTCAGTTTCTACCCTAGTAGGTGTTTTTATTAAGGCCAGACGGGTATACAGGAACTGTCCGGTCATAATATCCCAAAGAGTCACTTTAGTTGATCTGGTGGAGTTAGAGATGACTGATTTTGATGTCATTCTAGACATGGATTGGCTCCACTCATGCTATGCTTCAGTTCATTATAGAAACAGAGCTGTTCATTTTTAGTTTCCAAATAAACCAGTCCTAGAATGGAGGGGTAGTACTACAGCGCTTAAGGGTCTCCTTGTTTCGTATCTTAGGGCAAGAAAAATGATATCCAAGGGGTGTATTTATCATCTTGTTCGATTCAAAGACTCTTATTTAGATACTCCCAATCTCAAGTTAGTTTTAGTAGTAAGGGAATTTCCAGATGTATTCCCTGAAGATTTTCCCGGAGTTCCTCCTAAAAGAAAAATTGACTTCGAAATAGACCTTCTTCCAAATACCCAGCCTATCTCTATTCTGCTATACAAAATGGCTCCAGCCAAACTCAAAGAGTTGAAAGAACAGTTGAAAGAGCTCCTAGACAAGGGATTCATCAGGCCCAACATTTCCCCGTGGGGCGCACCAGTTCTTTTCATGCGAAAGAAAGATGGTTATCTTAGAATGTGTATCGACTACCATCAGTTGAACAAAGTCACAATCAAGAATAAATACCCACTTACCAGAATTGATGACTTGTTTTACCAACTTTAGGGTGCCAGTTTTTCTCCAAGATAGACCTCAGATCCAGCTATCATCAGCTCAGATTCAAAGATTATGATATTTCAAAAATAGCTTTCAGAACTCAATATGGTCACTTCGAGTTTCTAGTCATGTCTTTTGGTCTTACCAATAACCCAGCAGCTTTCATGGACCTGATAAACCAAATGTTCAAACAGTACTTGGACATGTTCGTCATAGTCTTCATAGATGATATCCTTGTCTATTCCCGTAATGAAAATGATCATGCAGACCATCTCAGAATCGTATTGCAGACTCTTAGAGCCTATTAGTTATTTGCCAAATTCAGTAAGTGTGAGTTTTGGCTAAGGTCAGTAGCTTTCCTTGGCCATATTATTTCTGGTGATGGCATTAGAGTTGACCCTCAAAAGACCAAAGTTGTAAAAAATTGGCCCAAACCCATCTCTCCATCAGATATTAGGAGTTTTTTAGGTTTGGCTAGATATTACCGATGTTTTTTTGAAGGGTTTTCATCTATTTCATCCCCCATTTCTAGATTGACTCAGAAGAAAGTTAAGTTTCAGTGGTCAGATTCTTGTGACAAGAGTTTTCAAGATTTAAAGACTTGACTCACCTCAGCCCTGGTTTTGACATTGCCTGATGGTTCAGATAGGTTTATTGTTTATTATGATGCTTCTAGAGTTGGTTTGTGTTGTGTTTTGATATAGAGAGGTAAGGTCATAGTTTATGCCTCTAGACAGCTTAAACCTCATGAAAAGAATTATCCTACTCATGATCTTGAATTAGCAATTATTGTGTTTGCCTTAAAAATTTGGAGGCATTATCTATATGAGGTGTATGTTGATTGTTCACAGACTATAAAAGTTTACAGTATGTATTTTTGCAGAGAGAGTTAAATCTTCATCAGAGAAGGTGGATAGAATTATTAAAAGATTATAACATGAGTGTTTTGTATCATCCTAGCAAAGCCAATATAGTGGCAGATGCTCTTAGAAGGTTGTCTATCGATAATGTGGCTTATGTTGAGAATGATGAGAAGTCGTTGGTTCAGAAGGTTCATCAGTTGGCTAAATTAGGCATTCGTTTGGTTAACTCAACTAAGGGTAGTGTTTGGGTGCAGAGTAATTAAGAATCTTCTTTGGTTGCCGAAGTGAAAGAAAAGCAAGATAGGGACCCCAGTCTAGTAAAGTTGAAGGAGTTAGTCAGAGATCAAAAAGTAAAGATTTTATACCAAGGGAGAGATGGTGTGTCACATTTCCAGGGTAGACTGTGTGTGCCATGTGTAGACGATATAAGGCAGTGAATTCTAGTAGATGCACATGGTGCACGCTACTCTATTTATCCAGGGGCTACTAAGATGTACCATGATTTGTGGGAGATCTATTGGTGGAGCGGTATGAAGAGAAATATTGCAGAGTTTGTGGCTAAGTGCCCTATTTTTCAACAGGTTAAGATTGAGCATCAAAAGCCTAGTGGCACTATCAAAAAGTTCAGTATTCCCACTTGGAAGTGGGAAGAGGTAAACATGGACTTTGTGACGGGTTTGCCTTGTACTCGTTGTCAGCACGATTCAATTTGGGTCATGGTGGACAGGATGATGAAATCAACCTTTTTTTGCCAGTCCATACTTCTTTTTCAGTTGAGGACTATGCCAAGCTCTATATTATAGAGTTGATTAGATTGCATGGAGTCCCATTGTCCATCATTTCTGATAGGGGTACTCAGTTCACCTCTAAGTTCTGGAAGGCTTTTCAAAAGGGTTTTGGTACCCAAGTTCGTCTCAGTATAGCCTTCCATCCTCAGACAGATGGTTAGGCAGAGAGGATAATTCATACATTAGAGGACATGATGAGAGCTTGTGTTATTGATTTTAAGGTCATTTGGGATGATCACTTGCCATTGATTGAGTTCGCCTACAACAACAGCTACCATTCCAGTATCTAAATGGCTTAATTTGAGGCTCTATATGGGAGAAGACGTAGATCTCCTATTGGTTGGTTTGAGGTAGGTGATACTATGTTGATAGGACCAGATTTAGTGTTCAATGCTTTGGAGAAAGTTCAGTTGATCAGAGAGAGGCTTAAACAGCCCAGAGCCAACAGAAATCTTATGCAGATATGAGGAGGAAGGATCTTGAATTTAAGATTGGTGATTCTGTATATTTGAAAATCTCTCCCGTGAAGGGAGAGAAGAGATTTGGCAAAAAGGGAAAGCTTAGTCCCCGATATGTAGGCCCTTTTAGGATCTTGAGTCATTTTGGAAAAGTAGCGTATGAGCTTGAGTTGCCTGCAGATTTGGCATCAGTGCATCCAGTGTTCCACGTTTCTTTATTAAAGAAGTGTATTGGTGATCCAACGATTGTTGTTCCTTTAGAAAGCTTAGATATTCAGAACGGCCTTTCTTATGAAGAACTCCCAGTTAAAATCTTAGATCGCCAGATTCGCAGACTAAGGAACAAAGAAGTTTTCTTGGTCAAAGTTATTTGGAGGAATCAGTTCATTAAGGGAGATACTTGGGAAGCAGAAACAGACATGCGTACCAAGTACCCTCACCTTTTCTCTGCAAAATCAGACTCAGCTTAAGGTAACAGTTTTTCTTAGAGTTCCTCTTTTTTTTCATTCTCAGTTCCAGCCATAAAATTATGTTCATGTTATTGCATACATTCACGAATCAGTTCAGTAAGTTACCATGTTCAGACTCAGTCATGTAATCACGTTTTCAGTTATGCATAATCTGTATGTAATCTCAGACCCTCAGTATCCTCAACTTAATCAGTCTCATTCGAGGATGAATGTCCCCAAGGGGGAGATATTGTAATACCCCGTACGATTCTAACTAGTTTCAGCTCTCCCTTGCATGATTAAGGGGTTCATCTACAATAATTTTTCCTTCTTCTTTCTCTTCTACTTCTCTATTCCTATAAACTCTTCTACTCCTACTTCTCTGTACTTCTTATTCTTCTCATTCTGAGCATCATTACTCTGTTAATCTTCAAAAATACTATTTCTCTTTAGACTTTGAGTGGAGTTTCTGCAAAATAGATATATTACTTATTTCTTGGTACCCAAGTATTTTTAGGTCCTTTTGGGTCAGTGCTAGGGTTTGTATACCTAGTTTTGGGGTTTCCAAACCCATTTGCTAGGATTTTTAGGACAAAATTTGCAATTATAATATTTATGATCAATTTTGCCAGAGTGATAGAAAGAATTAGAGTATTGTTCAGTGGTTGAGCAGGTATGATAGGTATTACGATTGTGAGTGGTTCCTTTAGTTGACTAACTGTAGTTAGTTGACCGTTGAGATCTTTCACAGCTATAATAGCTATTGTAATAGGTATTATGACTATGATTGCTTTCTTCAATTGACTTACTGAAGTTAGTTAACCGTTAAGACCCTTCACAGCTATAAATTTATTATCATACATAGATCTACCACTGTCAATTTTGTAAGCTGACTTAGACGAACTAATCGACTGATTTGATCTGACAATACTGTGACTGAAAGATTTTTCAAAACTATTGA
Source organism: Capsicum pubescens (assembly GCA_030864215.1). Taxonomy (NCBI): domain Eukaryota; kingdom Viridiplantae; phylum Streptophyta; class Magnoliopsida; order Solanales; family Solanaceae; genus Capsicum; species Capsicum pubescens. Next base: position 228,313,337 of record CM061541.1, on the reverse strand, counting down.
TTTTGACTTTTAATTAATCAAGTTCTCAGAAAAAGTCTAAATTAATTATACGAACTTCAAGTTTATGTTCCCAGTCTCTTCTTTCTCTTAATGGAGATTTTTTTTTCATCATAGGCTTTATTTTGATCAGCTATGGAAAGATCTAGCAAATTTTATAATTTAGATCATTTATTACAAGAATTAGTTCTTACCTAACTAAATTCTCCAATTTTCATGAAGCAACAATCTCCAATGTTGTCATTTTTATTTTCAGATTGTTCTTCATCTCCCCAGCAGCTGAAAGCCTTTTGACTTTCTTTAGGGGGTCCTCTTCTAGCTTCTAGATAATCATAAGCAATATGATCATATTTATCATAATTATAGCACTTACCTTCATTCCTATCATAGTCATCATTTTGCTTTCTTTTTGAGTAATTTAGTTTTCCTCTTCTTTGATTTCTAGATCTTCTGTTATTGTCAACAATTGTCCTGGTGATGAGAGAAATTTCATCATCATCCAAGTCATCATCTTATTCTTCATTTGTAGCTTTAAAATCCATAATTTTCTTCTTTCCATCTTGCAGTTGATTCTTCTTATTTAGGTGAGCTTTTCAAAGGCAATGAGATCTCCTATGACTTCATCAGAGGTCATCTTATTTAAATTTATGCTTTCAAGAGCCACGACCTTAGAAATCCATTGAAGAGGTAAACTTTTGAGTATCCTGATAATTTAATATTTTGCAGGATATGTTTTTCCAGCTGGCTTGAGTTCGTCGATAATTTTCCCAAATCTGCAAAAGTTTCTTTAATAGACTCCCTATTTTTCATCTTGAAGAGTTCATAGTCATAGACCAATAAACTTACAAGAGTTTATTTGACCTTCACGGTTCCTTCATAGGTCACTTTTAATTTATCCCACATTTTCTTAGCAGTTTCACAACATGAAATCGTTTCATATTCTTCACCACCTATAGCATTGTATAGCACATTTTTGGCCTTTGAGTTGATCTGAATGATTTCCATTTGTTCATTAGTGTAGTCCTCCAGAGATGGAATGTTGTTAGTAAATGTTTTACCCTTTTCAAATTCTTTCCATCCCTGTCTTTATTAGTGGAGACAAGTGAAAGATCACCTAGTTTAAAACCTTCCATACTTTGACATTATAGGATTTGATGAAGGTTTCATCCTTGATTTCCAATAAGAAAAATATTTTTCATTGAAGTAAGGAGGTCTGATTTGAGAAGTTCCTTCTGTGAATAGAGTTGCAGCAACTATTTAAGCCAGGAACTTTTCTCACTTTGCTATTAAGCAAATAAATGTGATTCTTTGCTATAATACCAATTGAAAGTAGTTGAGGGTGAATTACTTATTTTCAAACTAACAGACGACTCGTTTAGACAGGTAGTCAACTATTGAAGCAGTTAAGTAAAGTTCAAAGAATAAAGTGATGAAAAAGTATGACACCAAATATTTTATACTGGTTGGGACCTCTAATAGGTCTAACTCTAATCCCCTTGGATTGAAAGGGATTCTACTAGTTCTTTATGAATCAAATCAAGGTACAAGGATTAAGGCAAGCTTTTTGGCTGTCACTCACACTCTTTTCTTTCTTTCTCACTTTTGATACAGTGTCTCTCCAATTATGTATTTCTCTACTCTTTTTTTGAATACACAGTAAATCTTAAGAGAATATAATGCTTGAATAAGTAGATCAAAGAACTAGAGAAGGTTGAGACAAAAGTATATGTCTTTCTTTATCTTTCAATGCTTTAAATAGTAGTGGTTGGACTACTACTAGCCGTTGGAAGATAGAAGGCATCCAAAAAGTTTTGCTCCTTGGATATGAGATAAACATGATCCTATTTCCAAGAATAAATAAAGGGTACAAAAAAATCAAAATCCCTAAAGGAGACGTGGAATAATGCATAATGAAATAGGAAGTGATATTCCATTCCTTTATCGGAGATGTTGCATTAGATGCTGGGGAAGACTGGTTTCTTTTTCCTTTAGAAGTTGACACTCCTTCCTTTTTTAATGCGATTAGCCAAGAATTTTGATAATTTCTTTTTCTTAATTCCTACAAGAAAATCATCTATTAAAATTAGACACTATCAGTAATTACTATCCTAATAATTACACTAGTTTCAATTACCAAATGACTTTTCAAATAGACCCTCAATGAAATGAAATTGAGCTTTCAGATCACCAAATACAAATTCCAAATTACTTTTATCTCTTCCTAGTTCATGCTCTGAGTTCCCATACATTATTCTCATAGATTTGTTAGAGTGGGTAAAAATTCCGCATTGGTTAGTAGATGGACTGGTGGTATAAGGCGGTTTGCTTATATGAACTTGGATAATTCTCTCCTCATGAGCTAGCTTTCGAAATTCAGTTAGGCTCAACTCTCATATCTTTACATGGTATATTAGTCAGGTACATCTCCGTTTGGGCTCTCGATTCGTGCTCCAGTTAGGCCTATGCGTGAAGGGGGTGTTAAAGTAGGTGAAAGTCTCACATTGGTTGGACAACGGACTGGCGGTCTGCTTATATGGGACTTGGGTGATCCTCTCCTCATAAGCAAAGTTTTGAGGTTGAGTTAGGCTTAGGTGCCATATCTATACAAGATTGAACCTATAGCTCCAGTCTTCTTAAGGTATCAGAGCAAGGACATTCTTGCAAGTCGATGACTATTGATTGATTCATCTAGTCCGCTATACATGCATTCCTCAAACAATCCAGGTGCTATGCTCGTACCAATACCATTCAATGGACTTGGAAGAGGTGTGTTATGATCTCTTTTAATGAAGAAGACACTTGAATTCGTAATGGAAAGTGTGAGAAGCCAGGTACAAAATTCCTGAATTATTGATTATCGACTGTGTAGCGTAAAACTTCTTGTAATAAATATATTTTTATCAAAGCATGTTGGATCAACACAAACAGGGAGGAGGAATTTTTTTATTTATTTTTTTAGAAAAAAAGAAGATAACAAAATCAATCCATTATTACATCCAAATAAACTGTTGGAACATTTTGACTATGCATGTGAACATTTATGTGCCAATGTACTAGTACTAGACGATATGAAGAAAATTTGTACTATAATTGCTAACTTGACAAAAAAAATTGTGGACAGCACCACATCTTATAATGCAATTTGGCATTCCTGCACCTGCAAAATCATAAACAATATAATGTCAGAAAAAATATGAAAAAAATAACTTTCAATTTACACATTAATTTTAATAGTGACATCTAACAAACCTCAGAATGAATAATTTGGTATTCCTTTACTATTGAAAGCGCACACCAAAAAGGCATTGTAGATCAGTTTCAAAATCTGGGAGCTGTTGTAATGCCTGTAAATGAAACACTTCCACTTCAGATACAAAAAAATATTGCAAATCTGGAAGAATATTTAAAGCTAGATTTTAAAACAGAACACACTTTTAATTACTTGATTACATTATGTCTAGACACGCCCCCTCATGTGTTAGCCTTAATTCTTTCATAGCCTAAACATGTTAAAGTATTTTCTGCTTTTCAGGTGGCAGTTTCTCAAATCATGTCAAATTGTGTGCGACTATGTCATCCAAGAAAAACATTGCAAATAAATGAATCGTGGGTCTGACTTAACACCAAAAACTAGCTCAAAATAAAAAGGATTGTCCAGTCCGATGTGGTGCATTTCTTTCAACACTCCTTCACGCCAATATACTTTCTGGACTAGAGCGTGCACAATCATGGACTGGGAGTTTATTCACAACCCACCACGCTCCAGAGACCCCCACATCGTACTCAATAGGTTTGGCTTTGATACCATATAAAGAAATGAATTTTAGGCCTACCAGTACTCCAAAAGCTAGGTCAAAAGGAGGAGGATTGCCTAACTCATCCAAAGAGTATCAGGATATCGTCATAATCCAATGTGGGGACCACATTTTTAATTATGTTTCAAACACAGCATAGGATCAAAGAAATTACCGGAACAATTGAAGAATCAGGAAAAGCTTCTGGGAATGACATCAAACAATTTTCTCTACTTTGTTGTAACATTTGTGAAACACCAATACTGTTTCCTTGTTGCTGTTGTACAAGGTTGTGTTGTAAACAAGATGGATTAGGAAACTCCTTGGCAAATAAGTTATCTGTGTTCAGAGTAGAAGCAGCAAGTTTGTTGGAAAGGAACTCAACGTGTTTCTGAAGAGATTGAACGTAATTGATGATTTCATCAAGCATTCCTGCTTTGCCGATCACTTTGTTGCAACCCGGGACTAAATCTTGTAAACATTTCATTTTTTTGCTTATTTTCTCCCTTCTTGCCTGCAAAAATTGATTGATAAAACTTATCCACTTAATTCTTATCAATAAATCAACATGTTGCATTCTGAATTAGCTAAGGTTGGCATATAAATTCGCTCATAGTCATCGTTACAGCAAATTAAAATTACATCAAAAAAGGACAGTTCGGTAGATGAAGCATCTTGTGTTTGCTCAGGGTCCCGGGAAGGGTCTCACCCCAATGGAATGTAATATAGGTAATCTACCTATACACTAGAATCCATGGCTGCAAAATTGATTGATAAAACTTAATCAATTCCGATCAAAATAAACAATGCAACATGTTTCATTCCAGACTAGCTCGGGTAGGCGATACAAAATTACCTATACGCATCGCTGCAACAGGTTAAATACACTAAAAAAGCGTGGCTCGGTGGATGAAGCATCTCACGCTCACCTAGAGTCTAGAGAAGGCCTCCTCACCTGAAAGGTACGTAATGTTGACAGCTTACTTGATGCAAGCATCAATAGCTGATTTCACTGCTCGAACTCGTGACCTAATACATGGAGATACTTTTACTGTTGTTTCAAGGTTCCTTCTACAACAACTGAAAACATAAATCCACCGGTAGCCACAGCTACAACAACATAACATACACTAAAGAAGGCAACTCGACAGATGAAGCATCTCACGTTCATCCCAAGATTATGGAATGATCGCACCTCAAAGTGGAGTAATATAGACCGTCTATTCTAAGCAAGTACCAGAGGCTAATTTGAAGATTCAAACTTGTGATTTGAGATAATTTTACCGTTGGCTCCACTTCTACAACAGATTAATATACATTGATGGTGTAAATGTTGTTTTTCGGGTACACAAAATCTGTATTTTCGCAACACTACTTAAACACAAGTTCAAGAATAAATCAAGAACACTTATGAAGTTGTCCAACACCTTCAACACAAGATCAAAATGATCTTTCAAAGAAGTGTGTTTTCAGTTTCTTAAAGAAAAATAGATGAAGCAGAAAAAGTCGAGTTCTCCGAATTCACAGAGTGTCCTTAAGGAAATAATTTTCCTCAAGTGTCCGAGGTTGCGGAATTTTCCTCCCAAGATAAAATGGCTTCACAACCAGAATGTAGCGGTACCTCAAACTTTCTGATTTTCTTCGAACTCACTCAACGAGAGATGATCACACAAAGTTTTTCGAAGCATGAGAATATTTTTCTTATGTAGAAATTTTTCATACTAAACCTGTGGAAAAAATGCAGGTTTATATAACCATAAAGTGTTCCTTCCGAAAGGTGGCAATGGTTCATCCGAAAAGGTGTATCCTTTGGAAGAGTCATGTCTATTCATTCAAAACATTGTATCTTTTTTCTGAACAGACACAACTATCCAAATAGTCACTCATTTTCCAAAACAATATGTCTTTTCCTCAAAGGTTGTGTTGAAGTCCCACATCGGTGGGTTAAAGGGCCCTTGATCTCCTTATATGGTTTTGGGCAATCCTCCCCTCATGAGCTAGATTTTGAGGTTGAGTTAGGCCCAAGGTTCATTTCTTTATCATGGTATCAGAACCCAATTCATTTGTTTCCGATGTTGGGCCCCTCATCTTATATTGTCCACGCTTCCACATGTCCAGCCCTGGGCGATGTTGGGCCCCCCATCTTATATTGTCCACGCTCCACCGATGTGTTGGAGTGCCACATCTGTGGGTTAGGTCTCCTGGTCTCCTTATATAGTCTTGGGCAATTCTCCCCTCATGCTCCACCGATGTGTTGGAGTGCCAGATCGGTGGGTTAGGTCTCCTGGTCTCCTTATATAGTTTTGGGCAATTCTCCCTATATAGTCTTGGGCAATTCTCCCCTTATGCTCCATCGATGTGTTGGAGTGCCAGATCGGTGGGTTACCACCAATGTGTTGGAGTGTCAGATCGGTGGGTTAGGTCTCCTGGTCTCCTTATATAATCTTGGGCAATTCTCCCCTCATGAGCTAGCTTTTGAGGTTGAGTTAGGCCCAAGGTCCATTTCTTTATCAAATTGTGTCCCTCTATTTTCCATTCACACCAATTGAACCCAACAGTAAAAAGATAAAGACATTATTGTAGTAAGAGACTTGGTTGAGTTAGGCCCAAGGTCATTTCTTTATCAGGTTGTGTCCTCCATTTTCCATTCACACCAATTGAACCCAACAGTAAAAAGATAAAGACATTATTATAGTAATAGACTTGGTTGAGTTAGGCCCAAGATCCATTTCTTTATTAGGTTGTGTCCCTCCATTTTTCATTCACACCAATTGAACCCAACAGTAAAAAGATAAAGACATTATTGTAGTAAGAGACTTACTCTCTCTGCTAAGCCGTGATTATCAGTAACTTGGCCACGGCGTGCCCTGACATGAATATAATCAGTTTTTTTAGCCTCTAAATTTCCCTTTGAACTCTTCCCTTTTTCGCTTTTCATTGTCATCTTTGACTTCACTTCCCCTGCTTCTCCTTTACATTTTTTAGCTTTACATTCATCTTCCTCGTAAAACTGCAAAATAAACTTATCAATGTTTAGATTCAACTGAATTATACTCAAAGAACAATTAGCAGCATCGGGAATCAGGACTCTAATTGCTAAGGCAGAAAGACGAGTTATAGAAAAATATGACTGTAAATGTGTTGTTGGTAGCAAAAAATACTTAGTGGAACAATTAGAAGACACTCAAACTTCACTTTAGTTGGCAAGTAATTTTCTAACTTTGAAAGTGCACATCCAGATGCTTCAATTTGGTCTCAATTGACAACTAAACGCTCCAAACAGTTTCCATTATGTCTCATGAACATCTGATGCCGATGTGACACATAAAGCTAGAGGTGTCTACTTTATAAATTAGAGTCAGTTAAGGTCAAGTTAAAATGTATGTATATATTATGCCTTCAAAAAATATAGACACTACTAAAAACATGAATTCACAATAAACAAATTCTATAGCTAAACAACAAAATTGATATCCTATTAAGCAACAAATTATCTAACTAAAATTGTATAAGCTACAAGCAATTTAGCCAAGAAGTTTGTAGCCAGCCAATTTCTATTTTCTTTTGCAGTGAGAAAGCAACATTTCCAAACCTCTGATTTTCTCTTCTTGCTCAGCGTTCGTCTGATGGATGAATTTGAGAGTTTAGAGAAAGAACTAATGGCTAAATCAGAGCCAACCAAATTCCTCTGTTCTCTTCCAAAATCCATTTGTGTGTCAATACTCATTGGAAAATTCTGAAATTGACTAAATTCCATTGTATGTTCACTGATCAAATTGTTGAATTGAATAAGATTTTGACTTGGCAAAGAATTAGAAAGTTGCTGTTGGCATTGGTAAAAACGTTCAAAAATGGCTGTCTTTCAAGAATGCTCATTTCCTTAATGTGACTCTATACGGAAATGATATTTTTTTCAGTGGGAACTTTTGTATTGTATGAGTGGAAATATGAGTTTATGGTACTGTGCTTATCAGTGAAAGTTGGAAAGATTGAGGGGAGATTTATATATAGATCAATTAGAAGTTGTTTGGATAGAGATAAAGGCAAAAGTGGTTTCAGAATTAAAAGTTAGGACCGTCTTAATTATAAAAAGTGCAAGTAGTTTTTTGAAAAAATCTTGGTAAAAATTATTTGGTTGTTATGAAATATAAAATAAGAATAACAAAATAAATAGAGAGAAAAGGAGACGCTTCTTTATTTCTCTCGGGATGAGAGATCATAAGATTGAGGATACAATGCACAAAACTTCTCCATTAGGGGAAATACTCTAGTTTCTCTCTAAAAGATAGACATTTCATATCTTAATAGATATCAAATAGATCTTATTAATATTCTTGATAGGCGTTCACTATAATATAAATACATTCATAGCACTCCCCCTTGAATGTCTAATTGATAAATAATGTGCCTCGTTAAAACCTTACTAGAAAAAATTCAGTGAAAAAAAATCTAGTGAAGAAAAAAGAGTACACATCTCTAACAATATGCATTTCGGCTGCTTCATTAAAAACCTTACAAGAAAATTCAATGGGACAAAACCTCGTAAGGAAAAAATAGTACAACGCATATTAACTCCCCCTAATGAGAATATCCTTGAACCTTTGCATCCCGATCTTGTACACCATCTTCTTGAAAGTTGCAGTTGGAAGAGACTTGGTGAATAAATCAATCATATTGTCACTTGAACGAATCTATTGCATGTTAATATCACCATTCCTTTTGTAGCTCATGTGTATAGAAAAGCTTTGGCAAAATGGGTTTCGTTATATCTTCTTTTATGCATCCTTCCTTAAGTTGTGCTATCCATGTTGCATTATCTTCATATAAAATCATTGGTACTTTGTCACATTTTAAACCATATTTTTCTCAAATGAGATATATCATGGACCTCAACTGCACACATTCTCGGCTTGCTTCATGAATAGTTATTATCTCATCATGATTCGATGAAGTGGCTAGATACACTACAAAAAATAGGTATAATTGCGGGATTTATTTGCGGGGCTCACCAGGAATGTGCTACGAACAAATGCGGGGCTCACCAGGAATGTTCTACTGGGATCCTCTAGCCAACAAGATCCTCACCGTCACCTGCGTTCTTTGAAAAATAATAGTGAGGAGTGAGACGCTATCTCAGTGAGTAATAACACTTAACCATAACCGTTTTAATGGGGACAAGTCAGAAAACATCATGAAATAAATGCTCTTTCAGAAAATAGTAACAATAAACAGTATCATTGTCTCATGTAAGCGAAGTGAACCAATAGTTCAGTAATAAACTCGTAAAGCATCGTATTATATCAAATATTACATATTTGGGAGGTTTTCAAGAATGAATCATGTAATCAGTGTGGCATTCTACTTTATTAAGAATAACCCATAACAGTGGACCCTCATAAAGGAGTCAAATATCATATCAGTATCAGTATGCTAGTTTTACCTTCCCACTAGCGAGGGTTGTAACATTCATCAGTAAATACAAGGTGCACCAGGTCTAACGATCCCGCCGTTAGCTATGGGATTCAATCAAGGTCTACTCCCATTCATAAATTCTTTGAAAACAATAGAATATTCATATGAAAACATCTTTCAGAATAGAACATAACTTTAAAATTCATATCAATAATACATATAAACTTGAATAAAGCATATATCAAAAATACTTATTTCTCATGTAAGTGAAGAATATTCACAATAGTAATATCATATCTCAAATAACCATATCAATATCATATTAAGTAAAGAACTTGTCCCACGTGCAAATTTTCAAAGAATTCAATAACTCTTGTTTTCATCAAAACATGATATAAATATGCAATTTAAGAAACATAAATTGTGGCAAGATTACTACTCATAGTACACGTGTCGAAATACCAAACGTGTCACCCAAATAATTTGTATCACTTTCTTGGATCAAATCTATAATTACATCATATCCATTCTCATGTTAAATCTCTTATTTTAGGCTAATTCATGATAAAATTAGACTACCCAACCTTCAAGGATTCATGACAACTTTCAATTCGTCAAACTTTGTATCCCAAAACAACACCTTAATATGCTTAATCCCATCTGTGATAATTAGATTTTACTATCCAAATAAATTACCTAGATTAGAAATCAAAATAAAGATGCAGAAAAGATTTTACCCTAACCCTGAGAGAATTTCCTAGTAAAATTGTTGCTTTCTCGCTTTAAAAGAATGGAGGTTGAAACTTTTCTTCTTTTTATTTTTTTTAATTTGCAAGATTGCTGGAAGGAAAGGGCATTAAGCCTTAAACCCTTCTTATATTGTTATAAGTGATGGGCCACCTAATCCTTTTTCTTTCTAATTCTTTTTCCTTTCCTCATCAATATGGGTTTTAGCCCATTATCTCTTATAATTTTTTTTCTTTTTCAACTATACTTACTCACTAATTATAATTTGGGGTATTACATTCTCCCCACCTTAAGAAATTCAGTCCCTGAATTTAGAATAAGTGCATACCTGAAGACTGAAATAAGTGAGGGTACTTGAGTCTCATATCTTTTTCTAACTCCCACGTAGCTTCTTCAATGGTATGGTTCTTCCATAAGACTTTCACGGACACAAACTCTCTTGAACGTAACCTTCTTGTTTGTCTATCAATAATCACCACCGGTTCCTCTTCATATGTCAAATTCTTATCAAGTTGCAAGGTCGGTGCTTCGAGCACGCGCGAAGAATCCGATATACACTTCCTTAGCATAGAGACATAAAACACTGGATGGACGGAAGACATCTAGGGAGGGAGTGCCACTCGATACTCCACTCCTCCTATACGCTCAAGTATTTCATAAGGTCTTACATACCTCGGGATTAATTTACCTCTTTTTCCAAATCGCATCACACCTTTCATAGGAGAGACTCGTAGAAAAACCTTATCCCCAATTGCGAACACCAAATCTCTTCTTCTCCTGTTAGTATACGACTTTTGTCTGCTTTGAGCTGTGAGCAACCTCTAGCTAATCAATTGGACCTTGTCCATAGCATCCTGTACCAAGTCTGGTCCTAAAACCTAAGCCTCTCCAACTTCAAACCACCCGATAGGAAAATGACATCGTCTACCATACAAGGCTTCATATGGAGCCATCTGAATGCTTGACTGAAAACTATTATTGTAAGTAAATTCAGCTGAGGGTAAGTAAGTATCCCAACTACCTCCAAAGTCAAGAATGCAGGCTCTCAACATATCCTCCAAAATTTGTATAGTATGCTCAGACTGTCCGTCCGTCTGCGGATAAAATGTAGTACTAAGATCTTCTTGGGTACCCAATACTTCTTGGAAAGATCTCCAAAAGTATGAACTGAACTATGATCCTCTGTCAGAAATGATGGATAATGGAAATCCATGAAGTCGAACAATTTCATTCATAAATAACTGAGCATATTTCACTCCACTATATATCGTCTTTACTGGCAGAAAGTGAGCAGACTTAGTAAGCCGATCTACAATTACCCATACAGAGTCATGGCCTTTAATGGTTCACGAAAACCCGATTACAAAATCCATGGTAACTCTTTCCCATTTCCAATCTGGAATCCTGATCTCTTGCAATAATCCTGCTGGTCGTTGATGCTCCGTTTTAACCTGTTGATAAGTCAAGCAACTAGAAACAAAGTTAGCAATATCTTTCTTCATACCTTCCCACCAGTACAACTGTTTCAGGTCATGATACATCTTAGTAGAACCAGGGTGAATGGTATATCTGGAGTTGTGAGCTTCCTCAAGAATAGCTCGTCTTAACCCATCTGCAGATGGTACATATAATCGATAACCCACTCAAAGAATACCATCACAATCAACACTCATCGTCTTACTTTGACCAGCTAGGACCTCATCTCGATATTTACACAACTGCATATCCTCAAATTGAATGGTCTTTATGCGCTCTATCAAAGAAGATTTAGCTTGAAACAAGCCAACAATACCTCTGACTTTCTAATACTAAAACTGACACTTTTGCCTTCAAGTTTCTGCACATCTTTCGACAACTGCCTTTTTCCAGGAGCTATATGTGCCAAACTACCCATAGATTTCCTGCTCAAAGCATCAGCCACAACATTAGCTTTTCTTGGATGATACAAGATAGCACAATCATAATCTTTGAGTAATTCCATCCACCGACGCTGCCGAAGATTTAGATCTCACTGCTAAAAAATGTACTTCAAACTCTTATGATCGGTATAAATCTCACAAGTTTCACCGTCTAAGTAATGCCTCCAAATCTTAAGTGCAAAAACCATAGCAGCCATCTTCAAATCATGTGTAGGATAGTTCAGCTCGTGCTTCTTCAACCTCCTCGAAGCATAAGCAATAACATGATCATGTTGCATAAGAACACATCCTAATCCAACCCTCAAAGCATCACAAAATACCTTGAATCCTCCAGAGCCTGATGGTAAGGCTAATACCGGTGCAGTGGTCAAACATGTTTTGAGTTTCTGGAAGCTCTGCTTATATTCTTCTGTCCACTGGAACTTCACATCTTTCTGTGTTAACCTAGTCAATGGAGCTGTAATTTTAGAGAAATCCTGCACAAAACGCCTATAGTAATTAGCCAAATCTATAAAGCTGCGAATCTCTGTGGATGAAGTGGGCCTTGGCCATTTCTTCACTGCTTCTGTCTTTTTAGAATCCATCGTGATACCTTCTTTGGAGACAACATACCCCAAAAAAATACTGAGTCGAGCCAAAATTCGCATTTTGAGAACTTAGCATAAAGCTTATGTTCCCGTAATGTCTGCAATACAGTCATCAAATGATTCTTATGTTCTTCCTGGCTACGAGAATATATCAGAATATCATCAATAAATACTATCATAAATTTGTCCAAATACGGCATGAACACCCTATTCATCAAGTCCATGAATGCAGCAGGAGCATTGGTTAACCCGAAAGGCATCACAAGGAACTCATAATGCCCATATCGAGTTCTGAATGTTGTCTTAGATATATCTTCCTCCTTGATTCTAAGCTGATGATAACCAGACCGAAGATCAATCTTCGAAAAATAGACAGCCCCTTGTAACTGATCAAACAGATCCTCTATACTAGGCAACAGATACTTGTTACATATTGTTACCTTGTTTAGCTACCTATAGTCAATACACATCCTTAGAGATCCATCTTTCTTCTTTACAAACAAAACTGGTACACCCCATGGCGATATAATCGATCTGATAAAACTCTTATCTAGCAAGTCTTGCAACTGTTATTTGAGCTCCTTCAATTCTGCTAGTGCCATATGATATAGGGGTATAGATATTGCCATAGTGTCAGGTGCCAATTCAATACCGAAGTCTATCTCTCGTACTGGAGGTAATCCTGGCAACTCCTCAGGAAATACATCAGAAAATTCTTTCACCATAGGTAGCTCCTCCAAACTAAGGGCTCTCTCTCCAACATCACTCATCATAGCCAAGAAACCCATGCAACCTTTCTTCAATAGTCGTTGGGTCTTCATAAAAGATATAACTTTACTAACCTCTGGAACTTGACGCCCTTCCAATACAAAACTAGATTTGTTGGGTATCTCAAATCTAACCATCTTTGCATGATAATCTACGGAACCATAGCAAGGAGATAACCAATCCATGCCCCATCAACAAATCAAAGTCAATCATATCAAGTACAATCAAGTCAGCAAGGGTATCCCTACCTCCTACTATAATCTCGCAATCACGGTACACATATTCAACTAATAAGAAATCTCCCATGAGAGTGACAATAAGAAAAGGATAATTTAACATCTCAAGTTGTCTATCAAATCTCACTGCAAAATACAAGGACACATAAAAGTGGGTAGAACCCAGATCAATCAAAGCATATGCATCAAAAGAACAAATGGAAAGAATACCTGTAACCACTGCATTCGAGGCCTAAACATCCTGTCTAGTAAGTGCAAAGACTCTCAGTTGGCCTCTACCAACATTTTCTTGTGTCTGATTTCCAACAACCCGTTCTCCATTACCTCAACCTCTATTTCCCGTACCTACAGAATTACAATTAGCCTGACTCGGTGCAGATACCTGACTAGAACCTGACTAGCATTCCTCAAAAACTGAGGGCAATCCCTAATGCGATGACCTAACTGTCTACATCGAAAACACTCTCCAGTCAAAACATGACACTGACCCATATACGATTTGCCACAAGTATGGCAAGATGGAGTAGTGGCATACATCTGGCCCGAACTACGATATCCCTGAGATACTGAAGACCCCTGGGTACCCTGTCCAAAAGGTGGCTTGAACGCAAACTATGAAACCAAATTTTTTCCTATCTGATGGACTTGATGTTTTTCCTTATTTTCTGCTTTTTGATTTGCATTTAAGTCACCACTGAAAGATCCACTCATCTTAGCCTTCTTACGAACCTCATAAGTTGTCCGCTCTGTACGACCCTTCTCCTCAATCATTCTATCAAGATCTACTATCTCATAATAGGTCAAGACTTTCATCTGTGGGGCCACTGCATTATAAAGACGAGTAACCAGCCCATTTACAAACCTCTGGACTCGAGCTGCTTCCGTGGACACCGAGTATGGAGCATATCTAGCCAGCTTGCAAAACATAGTATTATAGGTCGACACATCCATATCTGGAGTCTGAACTAATCTCTCAAACTGAGCTGCATATTTTTGTTTCTGACTTTCAGGAAGAAAGGTATCCATGAAGAACTTAGTGAACTCATCCAATGTCAGAAGTGTTGCTCTTGTAGGCCTTCCTAGCAATAAAGTTTCATACCAAGTGTTAGTCGTGTCCTCCAACTTGTACGATGCAAGCTCCACATCCCTCTCACTAGAACACCCTAACGCACGCAGCGCCTTGAATGTACCATCCAAAAAACTCTGAGGATCAGCTGAACTTTCTGAACCCTCTGAATTTTGGTGACTTCAACTTTAGAAACTCCTGCAAAGAAACCTCCTTGTTTCCAAAGTTGTAAGTCTGAACAAGTGCCTGGAACTGTGCAGAATTACGTTGACCACCCTTCTTCTGTCTATCCAATCGGTTGGTCAAGCCCTCTATGGCTCTTTCCATGGAAGCAAGTACCTCAGCAGTACTACCAACATGAAATGGTGGAGGTGGACTATCATTTCTTTCAGGAGTAGTCTCTCTTGAACTTCTTGGAGTGGCAGTGCTATTCCCTGCAGTATCACGACTACCCCTACCTCGGCCCCTTCGATGGGCTCCACCTCTTCCCCGACCAATAGCTACTCTACGAACCATCTGATTAACAAAATAAGATAGTTAGATTCATCTAATTGATCCTAAACATCACACACGTAAGAAAGAATAAGAAAGAAGATTAAGACACATCCTATCACGCTCTCGTGGAATCACGATTATAGAAATGGCTGGCAACATAACCATAATTGAGATTCTACTACTATCGTGTGCTCTATAGTCACCGAAATAACCTAACCTGTCTCTGATACCAACTTTGTCATGACCCGAAATAGGATCATGACCGGCGCTAAGGAGTTTAGGACTCCAAAGCAAGCCTCATCAGAATTCTACAGAAAATCGAACAGAGTTTCCCCTGTTTATGGGCCTAACAAGAAAATTCTTTGTCTCAATTCAACATCAAAACAACATCAACACAAATCACCATAGATCATCAACAATTCACCAATACCACCAACTAACAATACGAAATTCTTCTCCAATAAATAAGAGGAAGTCAAATGCTCCACAAATCCAAAATAATGAAAGAATTCTCAAGCTCTAAAGACATGACTATGGAGCAAACTAAGAGTTTTCAAGGGAAAAAAACATAATGAATAAATAAACTATAGCCCACGCGAACAAATGCGGGGCTCACCAGGAATGTGCTACTGGAATCCTCTAGCCAACAAGATCTTCACTGTCACTTGCGTTCTCTAAAAAATAATAGCGAGGAGTGAGACGCTAGCTCAGTGAGTAATAACACTTAACCATAATCGTTTTAATGGGGACAAGTCAGAAAACATCATGAAATAAATGTTCTTTCAGAAAATAGTAACAATAAACAGTATCATTGTCTCATGTAAGCGAAGTGAACCAATAGTTCAGTAATAAACTCATAAAGCATCGTATCATATCAAATATTACATATTTGAGAGGTTTCCAAGAATGAATCATGTAATCAGTATGACATTCTTCTTTATTAAGAATAACCCATAACAGTGGACCCCTCATAAAGGAGTCAAATATCATATCAGTATCAGTATGTTAGTTCTACCTTTCCACTAGCGAGGGTTGTAACATTCATCAGTAAATACAAGGTGCACCAGGTCTAACGATCCCGCCGTTATCTAGGGGATTCAATCAAGGTCTACTCCCATTCATAAATTCTTTGAAAATAATAGGATATTCGTATGATAACATCTTTCAGAATAGAACATAACTTTAAAATTCATATCAATAATAATACATGTAAACTTGAATAAAGCATATATCAAAAATACTTATTTCTTATGTAAGTGAAGAATATTCACAATAGTAATATCATATCTCAAATAACCATATCAATATCATATTAAGTAAAAAATGTGTCCCACGTACAACTTTTCAAAGCATTCAATAACTCTTGTTTTCATCAAAACATGGTATAAATATGCAATTTAAGAAACATAAATTGTGGCAAGATTACTACTCACAGTACACGTGTTGAAATACCAAACGTGTCACCCCGAACGATTCGTATCACTTTCTTGGATCAAACCTATAATCACATCTTATCCATTCTCATGTTAAATATCTTATTTTAGGCTAATTCATGATAAAATTAGACTACCCAACCTTCAAGGTTTCATGACAACTTTCAATTCGTCAAACTTTGTATCCCAAAACAACACCATAATATGCTTAATCCCATCTGTGATAATTAGATTTTACTACCCCAAATAAATTACCTAGACTAGAAATCAAAATAAAGATGTAGAAAAGATTTTACCTTAACCCTAAGAGAATTTCCTAGTCAAACTCACTGCTTTCTCTCTTTAAAAGAATGGAGGTTGAAACTTTTCTTCTCTTTATTTTTATTTTTAATTTGCACGATTGCTGGCAGGAAAGGGCATTAAGCCTTAAACCCTTCTTATATTGTTATAAGTATGGCAGATGGGCCATCTAATCCTTTTTCTTTCTAATTCTTTTTCCTTTCCTTATCAATATGGTCTTTAGCCCATTATCTCTTATAATTTTTATTTTTTCCTTTTTCAACTATACTTACTCACTAATTATAATTTGGGGTATTACAAAACAGTGGATAGAATCTTTGACTAGATCATTATAAGGTGGGTGCGCATCATCTTTATGCACATTTTTAGATTGATTTGGTGGTCAAAAAAGCTCCACTAGTGGTTGTGGAGCCATGTCGGCGAAAACAGTAATCAGAAAATCTAGAGAGAAAGTGAGAGAATTTATTTAGAGAAGGGATGTGAGGGAATTTTTTTTTAATCTTTTATATATATATATATATATATATATACATACATATATATATATATACATACATATATATATATATATGTATATATATATATGGAATTATGTTTAAAGATATTTTCTTGCATGGCTCCAACGGGGCATTGACGTGGCGCTGATGTGTGCGCGTGTGTAAGACACTCTCCGTTATGAGAGTGGTATTATATATTTAGGGTGGTATTTAATTCACTTGAAAGTAGGGGTGTACAGACCAAACCGTCAAGTCAAACCAAACCGAAGAACCAAATCAAACCAAGAAAAAAAGCTGACTTATGGTTTGGTTTGGTGTTTGAAAAAAAAAACCGATCATTCTTGATTTGGTTTGGTGTTAATCAAAAAAAAGTCAAACCGAACCCAAATCAAACCGACATAATATATATATATATATGCATGTATATAATTTAACTTTTTGTACATAAAATATTAATTATAATCTACTTTTTAAATATTTTTTCAATTAGTTTTATTAATTTTTAATATTTAGAAAGTAGGTGTGTGTGTGTGTGATATATATATATATATATATATGTATGTATGTATGTATGTATAAATGCATATATATAATTTAACTTTTTATGCATAAAATATTAATTATAATCGACTTTTTAAATACTTTTTCAATTAGTTTTATTAATTTTCAATATTTAGAAAGTAGGTGTGTGTGCGTATATATATATATATATATATATATATATTAAGTTGTAATATTTTTTCATTAATTACTAATAAAATAATCGAAAATCCAATATAAACTTAAAACCTAAATTTTTCACTCTTCATCTTACTTTTTAGTTTCAAGAGAGTTTTTCGCTCCTCAATTTTTCATAATTAAGTTTTTTCATTAGCACATGAGTGAAAACATACTTGATCTAGTCTTCAATCACAATATAATTGTAAAAAATAAAGATTAAAAAAAATGAGAAAACCCAAAAAAATAAAAAAAAAACAAAAGAACCGACTAAAATCTAAACCGAAAAAAATAATTTTATGTTGGTTTGATTTGATTTATAGTTTTAATAAACCGACATAATTGGTTTGGTTTTTATTCAATAAAAAACCAAACCAACCCGACCTATGTACACCCCTACTTGAAAGTTGTTTAGGGAGGTAAATAATTGTCTATAAAGTTAAAGTGCTAAAGTGAGTTTTGAGGACAAGTTTAAGGGGGAAATAATGTATTTTCTCTTTTTAAAATAAAATTTTGGCTTTACCCCATTTATTTTTTAACTCATTTTTCAAACCCGTTTTGAATCTGATCCGAATATGGGTAATGTTAATTATGTTTACGCATAGTTACTATATTTGAATGTAGTTGATTCCTAGGCCATTCATAAGGAAAACGCTTCATGTTGAAGCACTTTAAACTGCGATTTTATCGTTTCGAGATAGGTTATGGCTTAACTTCTTTCAGATGAACTGAGTAGTTAATAAATAAGTAAAGCATGCTATGGGTTGAAAATAACAATTATAGCGCTTATATTTCAAGATTATTTTTAGTGTTGTGTGTTGGGGCTTATATTTCATTATGGTTGGTTATAATATCTGATACTGTGTGTTGCCCGTGTGGGGGCTTTATTTGACATCATTGACTTTTTTTGCGCATTGAAATACCTTTATCATGATAAAAATATTAGAGCTAGGGGTTGATATGATATTAATGATGTCTTGTATGCATATTTATTGCAATGGTGCCTAATTGGAGTTGATAATCATGAATTATAGACATATTGGGTTGTTATATATATATATTGTGAGTATTACATCCTCATTCCATACATAAACAGTCATTAGACACCGGTACCATTAAGAAACACTATTTTTGAAAGAAAATGAGATAATTTTATAAAAAATATCTCCATGAACATAAGCCGGAGAGGAGAGTTGAGATTGAGATACGAGATACAGTATATGGATTGCGAACCCGCTATGATTCCTACATGGTAGTTGCAACTCGTTATTGTATACAGAAAATAATGCGATGACTTTCATCTTTCATCTCATCCACAGCATTGCATTGCATTAGCATACACATCTTTCTAGTGTTTCTTAGTTTTCTTGACTTATGCATAGTTTCAGTGTGTTTTTCATATATATATATATATATGTGTGTGTGTGTGTGTGTGTGTGTGTGTGTGTGCGTGCGCTTGCGCGCGCGCGCCTGTGTGTGTGTTCTATTTTCTACTTTGCTCAGTTTGTCTATGATACCTACTACGTTCAAGTGGACCGTATTCACCCATACTATGTTCCTTCGGTGCAGATCCTAGTACGAGCACTTCTTGTGGCAGTTGATTTCGTGTGGAGACTTTCAGGGTTTGAGGTATTGATCTGCTCCAATGCTCGAGCTGAATCGGACCTCCTCTATCTTTGTTTGTCCTTATTTTGATTATCAGAGACAGATACATATATTTTCAATTTTCATATATTGTATTAATGTTTTTACACTATGACTATAGATTTTGGAGATTGAGATTTCTTTCGGATTTTCGCTTTTACTTATGTTTTAGGGCCTGACTTCGTTCTAAACGTCTCACATTGATGTGTATTTATTGTATATTTCACTTTTTCTTTATTAGTTTGGGTGATTAGCTTACTTGACAAAGCACTTGATGTGCTTGGTTAAAAAAATAAAAATATTTTTTTTCATAAAGTGACTAAAGTACCCTTAGTTCTTTTGACAAATAATTATAAATTTAAAAATACTCTTGTAAGAAAAGAATGAACAACAAATATGAAATGGCGAGGGCGTTAGAGCTTTTGTTTTAGAAAAGGTACATTGAGAATTAGAAAAATATAAAAGTTTTGGTTTAATTAAAAGTACTTAATATAAACTGAAACATAATAAATTGAGAGAGAACAATTTATGATTTTTGACTTATTTTAACTTAAAAGAACTCTGAATGTTTATCAAATGCGTAAATAAATTTAAAAAATACTTATAAACCAGTATGGCTGACTTTTAAACTTAGACAAACACCCTTCAATAGTAGTCTAAAGAAAATCATAAATGTTTGTTTAATTATATATAATTCAATTAAAGGTAAAATGAGAAATTTAACATTAAACTACTTTTAAATATAAAAAAATATGCATCACAAAAATTGTAGGACATTATGCCTAGTATCCCTTAAAGTAACTATTCTTGAATTTTTGTCCCCTAAATTTTTTATTTTGAATTTCGTCCCCCAAAGTGGTGTGGTCTTGAATATCCGTTCCTACTACATAAGTTCTAACGTTTGCCTATGAGGAAAAACTTGTTGTCAATTGAACAAATTCACTCATGTCTTAAAATGTCTCAAACGTTTGTCTTATAGTTAAAAGTTAAATTTTTTGTCTGATAAGCAACAACCCTAAGTTCTAACTTTTACCTCTAAGGCATACTAAAAATTACACAAATACACAACTTATGTTTTCAATATTACAAAAAATTCCAACTCCCTAAACATATTACAAAAATCCCAACATATACACAGAATGTTATGTATATGTCGGCTATGTTATGTATATTAACAGGGAGAGAAAGTAAAGTAATTTTAAAAGTGGGAGAGAGTATAATTACTTCCAAAAGGATTGATATTTATGTTATTTATACGTAATAGACTACATATATAATTATTAAATACATCTGGGTTATTCTGTAATTAGTTATTCTTCAGTTCTCTATATATACAGCTGTAACCCCTTCAATATTAATGAGATCAATTAATTATTAAATCTGTATCATGGTATCAAAGCTAGGGTTTCTTCTTCCGCCCAAACCCTAATCTCTCCTCTTTTCCGACGTGTGTGCGCCGCCGAAAGTCTTCTCGCAGTTATTAGCCCCTCTGTGCACAAACACGCCCGGGGTTTTCTCACATCGGCTTCACTTTGGGACGCACTAGCCACAAGGTACAACTCTGTGTCCACGGCTCATATTTTTCAGTTGCGTGACAAATTGCATACTCTTCGGAAGGGAACGAAGACGATGACTCAATACCTTGATGATGTGGCCTCTATTCTGTCTGACCTAGATGCTGTGAACGAGATTATTCCTGAACGAGACGTGGTGAATGCCGTGATACGTGGTCTTCCGGCTGGCTATTCCTCTCTCAAACAGCATATTCGCCTCTCGCCTGTCGAAATCACTCTGAATCAACTGTCTGGATGGCTTAATGCAGAAGAATTGAATCTAGACATGGAACACAAATTACTGCTCGGAGAAGCCAGTTCCACCCCTGGCGTCACGGCTCTTTACTCGGCTGGCAGCGGAGGCTCGGCCAGGGGTCGCGGTGACGATCGCCGTAACCAAGGGCGAGGCAGCGGCGGCGGTGACCGTCGAAACACCGGGCAGCAAGGCAGAGGCGGGCCTCCACCGAGGGACGGCTTCCAGTCAGGCCGCGGACAGGGACGAGGAAACCAGCGGATGCCCACACGAGATCTTCCGACGTGCCAAATTTGTGCTAAACGGGGCCATTCTGCGGCTAATTGCTGGTATCGTTATGATGACTCGCAGAATGTAAATAGCCAGTCCGGAGGATCAAGGGCGATGCATGCGTCCACAAACGCTCAATCTGGCGATTGGTATCTAGACACAGGTGCTAACACCCATGTGACGTCGGATTATTCACAACTTCAAGCTCCTCATCCGTATCATGGCTCAGAAACTATTACAGTAGGCAATGGTCAATCCCTTCCCATCACAAACACCGGCTCTGGGTATGTCTATACCCCAAATGGTAAATTTCATCTCTCAACCCTTCACCACGTCCCTTCCCTCACATCCAATCTTTTATCTGTTTATCGCTTTACTAAAGAAAATAACTGCACCCTCATTTTTAATGACACCAATTTCCAGATAGTGGACAATACCACGAACCGGGTGCGGTACACGGGCCGCTGTGAGCATGGGCTATACACTCTTCCATCCAGGTCTCCGTCTGTTGTGAGTCAAGCCATTCTCTCGTCAACCTGGCATCGCCGGCTTGGGCACCCATCATCCGCCATCACCAAATCCATTTTATCTTCCTTAGGTTTTAATTTTTCAGAAAAATTACATTGCGAGTCCTGTTCAGTGTCTAAATCTTGTCGTTTACCTTTTTCACTGTCTGAACACAAGGCCACTGCGCCATTTCAATTAATTCATTCTGATGTTTGGGGTCCAACCTCAGTTCCTTCTGTTCAAGGTTTTCGTTATTATATCTGTTTTGTTGATGATTACAGTAAATTCACTTGGCTTTATCCTCTGAAATTTAAATCCGAAGCTTATACTATTTTTGTAAACTTTGACCGAATGGTTCAAAATCAATTTAATGCCAAAATCAAAATTTTTCGAAGTGACAATGGCAAAGAATTTGTCAACAATGCATTTGGTGTTTTTCTTCAAAATCTAGGGGCTCTTCATCACACTTCATGTCCATATACCCCTGAACAAAATGGCGTTGCTGAGCGCAAACACCGTCACCTAATAGAAACAGTTGTTGCGCTCCTCCATGATTCCACCTTACCTGTTTCCTTTTGGGTTGATGCCCTTGCTACTGCCAACTACCTCATAAATCGCATGCCCACTCACACTCTCTCCAACTCCACTCCATATGCCCGTCTCTACAATCATCCACCCGACTATATCCATCTCCGCCCGTTTGGGTGTCTAGTTTATCCCTGGTTGCGTCCGCACACTCAACATAAACTTCAACCTCGGTCCACCCCTTGTGTCTTTCTAGGCTATCATCCCACTATCAAAGGTTACAAATGTTTCGATCCTGTATCTCAGAAAACATATGTTTCCCGTCATGTTCGTTTTGTGGAGGAACAATTTCCTTACACCAGTCTTTCCTCTACTCCATACTCCCCCAATCCACTTGGCGTTGTGCCATTATTTCCGTCCTTTTCTCACGCTCATGCTCCGGCTCACTCGGCACCTAACCCGGTACCCCACTACACCACTACCCACCCGAAACCCCAAACCTCCCACCCGAACACCCAGCCGACTGCCACACAACCCACCACTTCCCTACATCATACTCCTAACACACATACAGCCACCCCATCCACCGCTGCACATCCCAGCTCCCACGGCAGCCCCACCCAACCCCCGCCCACGCATCATACAACTCCACCACCCCTTCCTAATCACCCTCCACTCAACACTCATCCTATGACAACCCGAGCCAAGGCCGGTACCTTCAAACCCAAAGCCTACCACACTCAAATACCCTTTGATGCACATCCCACAACTGAGCCTACTACCTACAACCAAGCCTCCAAAAATAGTTTCTGGTGCCAAGCTATGGATGAGGAATTTCAGGCTCTGAATGAACAACGTACATGGGATTTGGTACCTCTGCCTAGTAACCGAAAGTCTATTGGGTGCAAATGGGTGTTTCGCATCAAACGAAATTCAGATGGATCTCTTTCTCGCTATAAAGCGCGTCTGGTTGCAAAAGGGTATCATCAGGAGTATGGTGTGGATTATAAGGAGACCTTCAGCCCTGTTGTTAAGCAACAGACTATTCGTCTGGTCTTGTCTCTTGCTCTTCACTATGATTGGTCGCTTCATCAGCTAGACGTCAGCAATGCCTTTCTTCATGGTCATCTTGAGGAAGAAATCTATATGGTTCAGCCACCGGGATATGTTAATCCCAACCGTCCTCACTATGTTTGCAAGCTTCGCAAATCACTGTATGGCCTGAAACAGGCCCCTCGTGCCTGGTACACACGTCTCTCTACTTTTCTGCAGGGTCTTGGTTTTCGCACCTACCATCATGACAACAGCCTCTTCACCCTTCACTGTTCTCGAGGGACAGTCATCATTCTTATCTATGTGGATGATATTGTTATTACAGGCAGCTCGTCATCACTCATCACTGAAATTACTGAAGCTATGCATCGTGACTTCAAACTTAAGGACCTCGGTCCTCTGGAGTTCTTTCTTGGCCTCGAACTCATCCGCAAATCGGGAACCATATTGATGCATCAGACAAAATATACCCTTGAACTTCTAAATCGGGCTGGAATGACAGACTGCAAACCCGCGGTCACTCCCATGGCAGTCCGCCAATCCCCAGGGCCGAATACTCCCTTTGCCGATCCTACACTATATCGGAGCCTCGTCGGTGGACTTCATTATCTTGCTGTTACTCGTCCGGACATCCAATATGCAGTCAATCGAGTCTCCCAATCAATGCATGCTCCCACAGAACAACACTTTCAGGCCTTGAAACGCATTCTGCGCTATCTTCAAGGTACTCTTCACTGTGGAATTTTATTTCAAAAGGGCTCATTTGATATATCTGTTTTTTCTGATTCGGATTGGGCTAACGACAAAGATGATCGAAAGTCCACTACTGGATATATTGTTATGATGGGACCGAATCTGATTTCCTGGTGCACCAAGAAGCAAACGCGAGTGTCCCGTTCCTCCACAGAAGCAGAATATCGTGCCATGGCTGCGGGTGTTGCTGAAGCCATGTGGTTACGATACCTTACGGATGCACTTGGCATTCCCCCGACGAAACCACAGATTTATTGTGACAATCAGTCCACTATTTGTGTTACCAAAAATCCAGTCCTTCATGATCGTATGAAGCATGTTGGGTCTGACTGTCACTTTGTTCGCGATGAGGTACTTGCAGGAGCGATGGCCACGCACTATGTCCCATCTACTGACCAGCTTGCTGATATTCTCACCAAGCCTCTTCCGTTACAGCCTTTTCAGTCTCTCTGCTCCAAGCTGCCCCTCGTTACCGCTGATCAGCTTGCGGGGGGATAATAGACTACATATATAATTATTAAATACATCTGGGTTATTCTGTAATTAGTTATTCTTCAGTTCTCTATATATACAGCTGTAACCCCTTCAATATTAATGAGATCAATTAATTATTAAATCTGTATCAATACGGATTTCTAATCAATTGAGCGGGTTCATTGTTTATAATATCATGAACGCATGTCTTACGGGAAAAAGTTAAAACGTCTACCTTGAGAGAAATATTCCAAGATTTAATTTCTGTAAAGACAAAATTTCTTGTCATTATGCAGGTTCATTTTTCTGGAACATCTTGAATATCTGTCATAGGCAACATTTATCAAGCGGGGCCAAAAAATTAAGATCGTCTTTTATGGAGGTTATTTTTGTAATACTCTTTTTATGGGAAATAAAATATTAAGACCAACTAATTTTAAGATCATGTATGAACTTAACCCAAAAATGGGACCAAAAAGAGTAGTATTTTTAGAACTATGAGTTCAAAATTTTACTCATCTAGTTTATTACATAGAGGGCTTTAACTGGACACAAAATTAAAAGAAAAAAGATTTTTGAAAAACATCATAAATTAACTACGTTTAATTCTGCGAATTTAAACATGTCATGTAATTTTGATAATTAGAAGAAATTTTAAGTTACCATAAAAGTTTGCAGATATAGAAATTTAAGTATCATATAAAGGTTACCATAGATAAAATAATATTCGCTTCTTTTCATTTTATGTGCACTGTTTGAGTTGGCTTGATGTTTAAGAAAAAAATAGATTTTTAAAATTTGTGGTCTAAAGCAATCCATAGAGATTTATTTGATTGTAAATCATTTCATTAAGGTTGAAAGGAGAAATTTTAAAATTAAATTGATTCTAATTATAGTATAGTGATATTCTTTTCGGAAAGGACTAAAAAAAAAATGAATATCACATAAAATTGAGGGAACACTATCTATTACAAATTCTACTTTTTTTAATATAAATTTATATTTCACGTTGAATATATTGAGTTTAGTTGTATCCAGAGTCGACTCAACAAAATTAAGGATCTAAAGCCGAACTTCATAGAGAGGCCTTAATTTTTTTTTCTAGCTAGTTGACATGCATAAATTGAATAACAATAACATATGCAGTGTAATCTTACAAGTGAGTTTCGGAGAGGATAGGATGTACATAACCTTATGAAGTAAGAATATAAATAATGGGAAAAGACATCGTTTCCATCCCAAACTATACTCAAAAAGTTTAGGTCACACCTAAACTATACTAGTGACCTATTACACACCTAAACTATAAAAAAGTGATACTTTTTACATCCTGTAAAGCATTGTACCACTTGCACGTGGTGCGGTGTTTCACACGCGCCTACCACGTCAGCACCACGTCAACATAATACGAAAAAAATAATAAATTTATTATTTTCATAAAATTTTTAATTTTTTTTAATTTAATTTTTTTTCTTTTTCTTCAATGTCTAAAACCTCCATTGTTATGAGATCAAAAACACCATATTCATCAACAAAATTACCATAACAATCAATTTCTTCTAATCATGTTCTTCATCCGTAAACTATCGTCTTCATTCGGTTGGAAATTTTTTTTCGTTCTTTCCAAATCCGCTACTGCAACATTCACTCCTGTAGCATTTAGCAACATCAATTATAATAATCAAATATGAAGAAAAAAATCAAATTCACTACCAAACTTAGTATGCAAACTCTCCAACAATTCTTTTGTTACAAAGGCAACTTCATCATCTTCAAATTCGAAAAGTGACAATGAAAAGTAATTGAAAATAAAGAGAAAAAAATGTAAGAGCAATTGATTCAACGGTGAGTACCTGTTTTCCTATAAAATGCAAGAGCATAAGAAACAATCAATGCGTAATGTGTCGATTTACGTAGTTTTCCTATAAATTAATACATTGGAGAAGCAGAAAAATTGATGGAAAGTACCTGGATCAACAGTGATATTGCAGTTTAGAAGCGAGAGAGAGAGCAGAGATGTTTTTTGTGAAAAATAATTGATTCAAATATAAGTGGAATAGTATAGTATAGTATAGAGAGAAATGGGAGAAGGAGGAGAGTTATAAAGAGATTGGATGATGTAAATCCAGTGGAATTAGGAATGCGTTCTCGTCAAGTATTTGATAAAGTATGACAAAAGTTTTTGAAATTTGCCTATTTAAACATCAAATTCAATTTGATTTTGTTCATTGTGAAATTGATATTGTTTCGATGAAGATGGAGGATGGGGTGTGAAGAAATTGTGTTATCTGGGGGTAAGGGTGATGAAGAAGATGTGTTGGTTGGGGGGAAGAGGTTGGAGTTTGGGGGTGGGAGTGATGAAGAAGAAGATGGTTTGGGGGTGGGGTTGGAGTTTGGGGTGGGGGTGATGAAGAAGAAGGTGGTTTGGAGGTGGGGGAGGAAAATTTTTAATTTTTTTTTTTTGCGTTAATTTTCTATCAGACGCGCTATATTTAATTTAAATAATTATATTTTTTCCACGTCAGATCTAGAGGGTAAAAAGTATCACTTTTTTATAGTTTAGGTGTGTAATAAAACACTAGTATAGTTTAGGTGTGACCTAGACTTTTCGGATATAATTTGGGGTGAAAATGATGTTTTTTCCCTATAAATAACATAAATCTTCAATAAAAAAAAATATAATATATATATAGTTACAATAGTAAAACCTGACACAAAAAATTGAGAAGTTGACATAATGATATCAAAATAGTGTTGTGATGAATTTGATAAATTGATATAATGATATCAAAATAATGTTGCGATGCTTCAACATAATAATTTGTTGCAATGTTTGAAATTTTGAAGAAGACACTAAAGAGTAAAATTTTAACTTTTTGGAAACAGACAACAACAGATTTTACAGAATGTTGAAGATTTAGCTGTATGGTAGACTTCAGAATATTTAATAAGAGAATAAAATAGTGAAGGAGGAAATGAAAAAGGTAAATATAGACGGGGCAGATCCACATAGGTTATGAAGAAATGAATAATGGAAATAATTTATTAATATGTGTAGGATTTATAGGAAAACTTGCCACCAATAGTAGTATAAAAATTAATTTAAAGATAGATGATGTAGTGAGTGTAATGGGAAATAAAGGTGTTAAACTAATGAAGTATTTAAAGATAAATTCAGAAGAATATGCAGGATTAAAATGAAATTTAAAAAATTTCAGTAAGAAAGAAATATTAAAACCCACAGATCATTTAATGTATACTAATAAGAAAGGAGACACCTCAGTAAGATTTACAGATTATACATATACAAATGAAAGAGAGACAGATGAAGAGGCTGAGACCAGTGAGTATAATGAATACATGAATATAGAATATATATATATATATATATATATATATATATATATATATATATATATATATATGAGTTATGCAAAAAGTTGACATGTTCATAAAAAACGTTTGTCAGTCATAAAAAATACCATTAGAAAAAATGTAAAATTCACAGAAAAATGAGTTATACTCACAATTTTAGGGGCTTAACTCTGCGTGACGGGAATAATATATGTGTGTGTGTGTGTGTGTGTGTGTGAGAGAGAGAGAGAGAGAGAGTTTTATAGAAATAAGAAGGATAACTCATTTTTTTGTGAAATTTACATTTTTTTCTAATGGTACTTTTTATGACTGGCAAACGTTTTTTATGAACATGTCAACTTTTTGCATAACTCATATATTTTTTGCACCATATTCATATTTCATATCACTAATAAAATTATGCACTTATCACACATATTTTAAGATCTATATTCAATGGATAACTCATTTTTTAAACTTATTTTATATTTGAATAACTCACATAATTAGTGAGTTTTGCTCTCTCCGTTTCGTAATAGTTAACCTTCTTTCTAAAAAAATAAAACTTTAAAAGATAAATTAATTGTTCACATAATATGTAAGTTTTTATAAAGTGAATTATATAATTTTTATTAAATTTACGTAGAGGAAAAAAAGCAAGTTATGAAATTTTTATTATATAACTCACTTTTTGAGTAAGTCATGTCGAAAAAATGAAAAATGCATAACTCTCTTTTTAACAGAGTTGTGTAACTTCTATTACATAACTCACTTTTTAAGTGAGTTATGTAAAAAGAAATGTATAACTCTCTTTTTAATAGAGTTATGTAACTTTTCTTACATAACTCTCTTTTTAAGAGAGTTATGTTAAAAAAAAATGCATAACTCACTTAATAAGTGAGTTATGTATATTTTCTGAAACTTAACTCCGTTTACTCATTTTCATTAAAAATAATGCATATTATGATACCACTTTAAAAATATGACATATTTTAATACTTTTTTTAATTTTATGGCATATTTTAATTTCGAACTCGCGGAATGAATTGTTATATTTTTCTCTCACAATTAGTTTCGTTTTGCTCTTCAGTAACATCAAATCAACATCTTTGACCAAATTTTTTACAAAAACATGACATCAATATTTCAACAAGGGCAGTGGCGGAATAAATAAAAATTTTCATCTTTTATTAAAGTTTTTGAGTTTGAAATTTGAATATGAAAAAATAAAATTAAAAGCATTTTTCCTTAAATAAATCTTATACAAATCGTGTATTCGAATTAATCGAGATTTTAGAATAAGTATCGAACATTAAAAAAAAGGTTTAATAAAATGTTACATCATTGTTTTGAGCTTAGAAAGATTCCAAAACCAACCAATGAACGAAGTCGAATTGACATGACATGGTTCAAATACCACCAAATTATGAGAAAGTAGAGGAAAGAAAAGGAAAAAGAGAGGATAGAAAAATGACTCGATAGTTAAGGTAATCCTATTGTTTCTATATAAAATGAATACTTCCTATTGGATGTTGTTGCCTTGGTAGGGCCTCTTTCTGGACATAAACATATATTTATAATGGAAATTATTTTTCCAATTTGGAAAATTGCTACTAAAAGATTTCTTCATAAATTTTTAATATATTATCATGTGAAATACATGTGTGGGCGATGCAATTTTATTAAATTTAAATCCGTACAAAATTCGGATTATATTAAATTCAAAATATATTAGTCCCAAATAAATATTACGGATTAATATAATTGAATTAATTATTTAAGTCCAAATAAGTATGGATTTAAATAAGGCCCAATATTTATTGGGTTAGTCCATTAATTTGGGCTACAAATGATGAGTCCACTTTACTAAGTTCAAAATATTGTCATATTCTAGAGGTCCAAATAAGCACCACGTGTCAAATGATGTGGCATGTCAAAACAAGTGAAGGAGCCAATAGGACCGTGCCACATGTCAAACTGATACAGCAGACCCATGAAATAAAAGCCCGTAAAAGGCGTCACATCACTTAAATCTGATTGGTCAAAGGAAGTTCATATTCATCATAACTCTTCCTTTCCTACAACTATAAATAGGTGTCTCATAATTCAGAAAAAGGCCCCCCGGATCTCTAACAAGTAGCAAGAGAAAGCTCGTGGATCAAATGCCGCAATTTCTCTAAAAAGCTCAAGCATTCACATCAAGTTCATCAAGATTCAAGATCAAGACCGCAATATTCAAGAACAAACTCAAAAGCCCTTGAATTCAAGCACAAGTCAAGATCAAGTCCCTCAAGTCCGCAAACCAAGTTCAAATTCAAGATTAAGCTTTAATCCCTTGAATTTATATTTTAAAAGGCGAATCAGAGGATTCATAGAGATTGTAACACTTATCGAAATCAATAAATTGATTGTTGCAATATTTTTCTTGTCTCGATTATTTATTTTTCGACTTCAAAAATTTTATTGTCCAGCAACATGTCCAAATAGAATTATATCTTTTAAATATCATACCTTTTTTAACTTTATTTCTAGTACTACTTTTTTTCAAAATTCACATAATTCATGTCCAATAGTCTGTTCTCTCCGACCAAAATAGATAGTTTAAAACACGCTAACTTATTACAAGTAATCCTTGATACTAGTTTAGTAGAAGTAGCTCCTTGTTAATCTGCCCTACTTAGTGGTACTTAATATGGGCAAAAAGTGAGCAACACGGTAGAACTAACTAATAGTCTATTTAGCTCAATTTTTATAATCAGCTTATTTTAAGAAGTATTTTTCAAAAAAAGTACTTTTGATGAAAAATAATTAGTGTTTGACCAATAAATTTAGAAAACACTTTTGAGCAACAATTAATATTTGACCAAACTTTTAAAACTGTTTTCAAGTATATACTCTCTCCCTCCCAAATTACTCGTTCCAAATTAAGATGACATATTGATTAAGAAAAATAATTAATAAAATGCCTAGTTTATCATAACACCCCTATTAAATGATGTTTACATTTTAATTTGAAGAAAAAGTAATTAATGCAAAGGGTAAAACATGGAAAAAAAAATTCTCTTCTTAATTAATAAAAAAAAGACAAGTAAAATAAAAAATCAAATTAAAAAATTTAGGACGGAGGGAGTATTTTCTCAAAAGTGCTTTCAGAGAAAAACTATTTTTTTAAGCTAGTGGAAAACTGTTGTTCTAACCCAGAATCACTTATTTTCTTTCATAAGTAGCAAAATCTTTATTTTTTTTTAAAATAAGCACTTTTTTTTTTAAAAAAAGAAGAAGATATTTTAAGGAAAAAATAAGGTTGATCAAATATGCTATAACTCGAATATATTCCTTAATCAAACAACAACAACAACAAATTCGGTGCATTCTCACATAGTTGGGTCTAAGAAAGGTAAAATGTACGCAGTCCATATCACTATCTCCGAAGAAGTAAAGAGGCCATTTTTAATAGACCCCCGGCTCAAGACAAAGGACTCCTTAATCTAACGTACTTATTTAATGGATATTTAGTATATTGAATTCAAGAAAATGAGATATTTGAAATGTATATTTTATAATATACGTATAAATTTTTTGAATAAATGTATGTTTTCAATTTTAACCTAGACCTTCTTAAAAGCCTTTTGATGAACGATTTTTATCATTAACAAATTTCAAAATTATTTTTCCTTATTGAATTGGTAGAAAATACTTTACTTCTAATATTAAGTGATACTTATAGCCTATTTGTTAAGTTTATAATTTGCTTATTTTAAGAAATGTCTTTTTTAAAAGTGTGTTTTGAAAAAAAAAATACTTTTGTAAGAAATTGTTTGTTTTTGTCCAATAAATTTAAACAAGCCTGGGGATATTTAGTATATTGAATTCAAGAAAATGAGATATTTGAAATGTATATTTTATAATATACGTATAAATTATTTGAATAAATGTATGTTTTCAATTTTAACCTAGACCTTCTTAAAAAAGCCTTCTTCCTTTTGAAGAAGGATTTTTATCATTTGATTGTTTTATCCTAAAATAACAAATTTCAAAATTATTATTCCTTATTGAATTGGTAGAAAATATTTTACTTCTAATATTAAGTGTTACTAATAGCCTATTTGTTAAGTTTATAAATTTGCTTATTTTAAGAAATGTCTTTTTTAAAAGTGTTTTTTTTT
Organism: Capsicum pubescens; assembly: GCA_030864215.1. Classification (NCBI taxonomy): domain Eukaryota; kingdom Viridiplantae; phylum Streptophyta; class Magnoliopsida; order Solanales; family Solanaceae; genus Capsicum; species Capsicum pubescens. The sequence goes on along the minus strand of CM061541.1, from coordinate 228,280,817 downwards.
AAATACTTTTGGTAAAAAATTGTTTGTTTTTGTCCAATAAATTTAAACAAGCATTATTGAGCAGCAATTAGTGTTTGATTAAGCTTTTAAAAGTGTTTTTAATGTATTTCTCAAAAATATTTTTTTTTAGCTTATTAAAACTGTTTCTGCTACTCTCCAGAAACACTTATTTTCTCTTAAAAACTTGGTCAAACACCTTAATTTTTTAAATAAGCACTTTTAAGAAAAAAAAAAAACTTGGCCAAACAGGCTATAATATAAAGTTTAAGCTTTATATGAGTACATAACAGGTACAATAATATACCCAGTGAACTTACATAACAATTGCAATAACATATCTGGTGAACTTCTGCTTGTCTAGAGAATAATATAGAGTATAAATAGACATTACCACTACCTTGAGAAGGTAGAGATTGTTTCCAAAAGCTTTGCGAAAAGAAATATTCACAACAACAAAAGCTATCAATACATAACAATATCAATATTCAATAATTCACCCTTAATCAGCAGTCTCATATTCGAGCTCTGAATAAGGACAAAATTTCATTGAATTTTTTTTTTTAGAATGAATCTTGCAGTGTACGATTTAAATTATCTCACTATAATATGAATGAAAAAAGAAACAATACCCAAGGAGATTGCAATTTTTGTAGGGTCCGTTGGTTCCCTCTACAACACGAGCATTCAAGAGAGTCTGCTGCTTTTTGTTCCTTTCATATTTATTACATACATTTTCTTAATGGAAGTTTCTATTGTTTGGCTTCTTTCTCTCGAGTCTCCGACGACGTTAAAGTTACTGCCTTTACCTCATTGACGTACCATCTCTTTTTCTGTGTGATTTTGGCATTTTCTACTAGTCTTTTGGTTTGTACTCTTTGAAGGAATGTGTGTTGTAATCTCTTCTTTTTAATTTATTTATTTATTTTATTATGACTTGATATGGAAGTTAAAATTTTTAAAAAACTTCGAATATATCAAAATATCTTTTAATCTTAGAGTTTGTTTAGTTGAAAATAAGTTATCATGAGATAAATTATTCTACCATATATATAAAAAATAACTTATCACATCAATATTTATCATGATTATAAATGGTGGGTATTTAATTAAAGGGAAAAAGAACAGAAACGACACTTTAAATTAAACAATTTCCACAAAAATGATCATGGGATTTAAATTTCACTTTCTAGCCATTTCAATTTGTTGGCTTGTTTTATACTCTGTTTCTATACAACTTCTATACAGTGTCTATACATATCTTATACTCCCCCATTTAAAAAAGAATGACCTACTTTCCTTTTTAGTCCGTTTTAAAAAGAATGATCCCTTTCCTTTTTTTGACAATACTTTAATTTTAACTTTCCACATGATGTGTTTAGTACTACAAGATTAAAGGATATTTTGGTACATTTGACATAACTTTAATTTAAGGCCACAAGATTCAAAAGTTATTTTTTTTTTAAAACTTTGTATCAAGTTAACGTAACTCATTCTTTTTAAAACGGAGGGAGTACATATAAATATTTCATACGAAAATTATACAATTTTGATACATAATTATACAATAATTATACATTTTTTTACACATTTTATACAATAATTATATAATTTTTATACATTTTCTATATATTTTTTATATATATTTTACACATATACATATTTGATACATATATCTTATATAGATACATATTCTATATAACAATTATGTCTTTTTTATATAATTATATTTAATTATTATTCTAAATAATAAAAAAACAAAATATTTTTTCAGTTTAAAAAATTATAGCAAAAAAAAACTAAAATATTTTTAAAAGAGTTGAATGATTCAAGTTAAAAATTGTAGCAGCATTGTATATGGATTGTATCAATATTATATATGGGTTATATCTAAAATATGTGGACTAAAATGATCCAAATTAAGAAATGATTATAAAGTGAAAATAGTATACCCGACTGATCACTTTTAAAAATATATCTAACTTAACCTATTTATTTTGAAAAATGCTATAAAGTGTCCTTTTTCCTTTAAGCAATTCTTTCCGTTGTTTTTACTCCAATAAAATACAGAAAAAGTAATCTTGCACTTTAAAAACTGAAATTAAAGTGTTAGCTAAAAAAAAAAAAAAAGAAATATCCTGTTTTAAACAAATTAAAAAAAAAAAATGAACAAACAAATTAAAATAGAGTTGTTAGCAAAATGCCAATAAAAATGAGTTTCTTGCTTGTGGGGTTTGGATAAAGTAGGTTTTGACATGAGAATTTCTATAAAAAAAATAATATTTTATTTTAATAAAAATATTAGTATTAGTCATGAAAATTATTTTATTTTAATAAAAATTACTTTTATAATATTTCTTTCATAAAATTTTAAAAATAATTTTAATTTATATTTATATTCAAACATAATGTCAACTCCAACTTTAATTTAAATTCTAACATGAAAAAAAATTATTTTCGTGAAGAAACGGGGCCTAAATGCGTTTCTCGATTGTGGGGTTTCTTGTTCTTGCCCCACCAACTGAATTATGAAATGACTTCTATAATATTTGAAACTGTGAGTACAAAAAATTGCATTTTTCTAAAGAAAACAAAACTCTCTTTTGAACCCCAAGTTTTGAAAAATTTCTGGAACTTCATGAGTTCTGAAATGTGAATTTTGCGTCAGTTTTGAAGTTCTGCAGTACTGAATATACTGCTGAAACGGTGGACATAGCTACCTTGTACATGTTGTAGCTGATGGAAGGTAACAAGTAATTAGTCAGGGTGTGCGAAAGCTGGTCCGACACCACGGTTATCAAAAAATAAACTGCTGAAACTGTGTTAAGTTTGTTTTTCACCTTAGGCAGAGAAGGGGTTCTGTATTTTTCTCCTCTAGGTAAGAATTCTTGAAATTTTTTGTCAGTTTAGTTCTTGGTAACAATGGAAAATTATCACTTTTTTAAAATTCTAAAATTTAATGGTCAGTTGTTGTAATCTTTGTTTACAATATCCTCTGGAAAGGTTGTAAACTTGTAATGGAAGAGATTTGGTTATGTATTGAGAAATGAACAGTTCTGATTGTTTATATTTTCCCTCTCTTTCTAGATTAATTTGAGGAGTATTTGAAAAAAAAAAATAAGTTGAAGAATTTTGTTGCCAGAAATTTGTCTCTCATTTTAAATTCAAGGCTACATCAGCATGTGTTTTAATATTGAACCTATGTCTTTATCCTGATAAAGAATCGTAGTAAGCCTAAACTTTTGTTTTTCATTGGGAACTGAAATCATTTGGCCTTCTGGTTTCATGATCCCCTGCCCCCTGGCCTTTGTATTTTTATTTTCTCTTGATAATATGTAGTTCTACTATGTTAACTGATCAAAAGAAAAAAAAACTAGTAGTATGTTAAATTGGACACTTAGTTTTCTGCCCTTTTTGCCAGAAATTATCATGTGGATGGATGCTGCTGAAGTAAGTGAGACACCGCTGTATTATCATGCTATTAAGGTACATTATACTAAGCTTCTCTCTTTCTCACTGTGTTGTAGTTCCTTATTTGCATCCCCCAGGGGTGAGAAATTGAGAAAATTTTGCTCCTAGATTGTTAGTGTAATGAGAAGTCTTACTCTATAGTTGGCTTGTCTTAGTACAAGTTATTAGATACATAGTTAAAAGAAGAGGGATTTTTACAGTAATTGGAGATTTCAATAGTCCTAGTTAAAATAGCACCAAAAGGGTGCACCCAAGAGTGTGGCCAAGTGGTCAATTAAGTGGGTTGAGAACCCAAGGTCTCGGGTTCAAATCCCAGCAAAGACAAAAAACACTAGGTTGATTCTTCCCATCTATCCTAGTCTTGGTAGACAGAGTTACCTAATATTAAAAAATAAAGGCACCAAAGGGTGTGGCTAGTGGTCAATGAAGTGGATTGAGAACCATGAGATCTCAGGTTCAATTCACAAAAGCAAAATTCTAGGAGATTTCTTTCCATTTGTTCAAGCCTTGGCCAAGGTATGGATAGAGTTACTTGACAGCTGTGCTGGTGGAGCCAACAGGTGCCCTGAGGAACTAGTTGAGGCGCGCTCAAGCTGACCCGGATACCACGGTTGTCAAAAAGAATTAGTCCTAGTTAGAATTCCATGAGGGGAACTGTAAAGTTATTAAAATTAAAAGGTTCTTGCTTCTTTGGAAAATTCTACTGGTTGGGATTTTTGTCGTTGAAATATTGTGAGTTTTCTAAATGCAATGATGTATCTATCAATTCCTGGATATTTCCTTGTCATTTCTCCTGTACCATGGTGCCGTTTGCTTTAAGCTTTAAACTTATATTTCCCTTTTCTATATAACTCAATATCTCCTGTTGGTTGTGATGACGACAGGTGCATCATCAAATGTGCATGGAGTTATTTCAGTTTGTAACTAGAGTTTCAGTATTACTTCCTGAAATTGAAGCAGCTCGTCCGGGATGTTCTTCTGGAAGAGAGGCACTTTGCCGGTTGAACATTGAAATTGACAAAGCCAACAAACTGCGTCAGCACTGCAGTGAATCTAGTAAGCTATACTTGGTATGCATTCTGGAACAAGCTAAGCCAACCAAGTTTTTTTAAGTGTTTCTGTTAGATTTATCTCCCCATTAATTGGAGATATATTTGGGATGATAGAGGCACGTTCATAGCACTGTCATTCCTACTTCTAATATAGTTCTTCGGTTTATGCAATTATGTGTATGTATGATACCAATATAGTACTTCTAAACATTATGAATGTACTATGATGATAGTTGTCTTCATTCACTGAACAACAATCTGTATCGTGTTTCCAGGCATTAACTGGAGATTCTATACTTTCACGATGTGAGAAATCAAGAAACTTGCTTGAGCATAGCTTATTCCAGGTGCAAAATATGGTTCCAGTATTGTTAGCTGCAGAGGTCAGTCAGGAAACATTTGTTTGAGAGATTCATCTGTGCATATTTTCTATTCCAGTGGTCTTGATTGCATAGTTCTTGATGTGTTTCAGTTATAAGGGTATATCCAAGCCTGTGGTGCATGCTAGTTAGTAGATTTTTTAACTAAATGACAAAGTCCGTGCCACGAATTTAACTGCTCATTATGTTTCATCTTCTCTCTGCATGGTTTATTCCTTTCTTTTTTTTTTCCTTCTCTATTTGCTTGGTGTCCTGTGGCAATTCACTTGAATGAAAAAAATACTGGCTGCAGATTTCGCAACTGATTGCTGAACTGAGGGGTGCAATATTCAGCTTGGACCCATCTGAAGAGGAAGCAGGGAAGGTTATAAAGGAATTACTTCATTGTTATGCAAGTAGTACAGATTCAGCTGAAGAACATGCCTTTGAGGCAATTCAAGTTGCTATGTGCAAGCTTCATATCACATCTCTAAAATCTCTTTTAATAGAGAAAAGATCCATAAAAAAGCTGCTAGGTAGAGTTGGTGAGGGTGAGACAAAAAGGAGGATTTTATTGTTATTTCTGAAGCTCCTTAATAAGCATGGAAAATCAATTGTGACAGAGCAAACAGAGAATGATTCTCTTCAGCAGGAAGACTTCGTTTGAGATATCGACTTGATGATGCTGAAGTGGACGTTCTGAGGAGCTCTCTACCACCAGATGAGTTTAAATGTCCTGTCTTTGAGATTGATGTATGATCCTGTTGTAATTGCATCTGGACGAACTTATGAAAGATTTTGTATTCAGAAATGGTTTGCTGAAGGTAATGATACATGTCCAACAACTAGAAGGAAATTGGCGAACTTATCTTTGATCCCGAATCACACAATGAAGGACCTAATATCAAGGTGGGGTGTAACACATGGAGTCACCGTTACCAACCCCCACATGGAGGCTGCAGGAGCTCACTTATTGGAATCTCGTTCTAATTCGATCGCTAGCTTGAGAAGCTCAATCAATAATCTACCTCTTCCTATAGACTTCAGCAATTCATCTCTTGGATCTTCAGATGCTGGTCCTGTGTCCATATCTTTAGAGGAAACCAGTGACAGTATTCACAAAGTTCAATCTGGTATAGGCATTCAAGATATGGACCTGAATCCGTTGACCAGGCTCAGTTCACTTTCTTGGGGGTCACAGTGCATCTTGGTTGGAAAAATTAGTAACATTTTCAAACATAACGATCAATCTTGCAGTTGGATGTCATCTGAGGATTTTGTTCCAGCAATGATTAGATTTCTGAAAGATGCACATGATTTAAATGATCTAAATGCCCAAATACTGGGATGTCTATCATTGTCAATGGTTTTGCAGAAATGCAGGTATCCTCTCTGCTCCCCCGTGTGTGTGTATGGTTGAGTTATTAATTTTTGTGAAATTGTTTCCAAGTTCTGACTACCCTTTTTAAGGTAAGCCTTAATAGACTGTGGGAATGAATTTGTTCCAGCTTAAGGTGCTTCAGAAAAAAACAAAAAACAGTCCTGCTTAACGTTTAACGATGCAAGCTCAAGTTGTCCGTGGTTTCATTTGCTTTATGGGTTCTCTTGCTCTTTTAGTCTTGTGTTTTTTTCCTCACACTAATCCTACATGAGTTCTTTGTATTAGGAACAGTTTGCCATATTTGAATGACGATACTTTTGTACTTTTGGTATCATTTATTGGAACGGAGGTTTCCAAAGAAGCCCTTTCTGTATTGAAGGTGTTGTCCAGCCACCAATATTGTCAACAAAAAATCGCGGCCTCAGGTGCTCTGACTCCCATTCTAGAGATGCTTGATGACGAGAACAGAGAATTGCAGCAACCAGCCATCAAAATATTACGTAACTTGTCCGTGAACAGCAGAATTGTTTCCTTGATTACACCTAAAGAAATCATTCCCAAGTTGATCCCTTTTCTAGAAGATACAGCTCTAGCAAGAGATACTCTTATTATTTTGAAAAATCTGTGCATCACTGAAGATGCTGCATCTTCCATGGCTGAGACCGATGGATGCATTCCTTCAATAGTGAAACTACTCGACAGTGAAAGTCTGGAGGATCAGGAGCATGCAGTGGCTCTTCTTCTCTCTTTGTGCTCTCAATGCTTTCAGTACTGTCAGCTAGTCATCGATACGAATGAACGGGTGTTTTCTGATCTCGACACTATATGTTCCAATGGAAATAGCAAAGGGAAGGCATTGGCTTTCGAGTTACTGAGCCTGTTTAGTAATGATGGAGAATCTTCAGGTGCAGATGTTGACATCTCGAACGGCTCTACCATTGACTATACGCAGCAGAAATCTAGTTCAAAGGCACCAGGATTACTCCGGAAGTTATTCTCGAAACAAGGCTCTGCTGCTAAAAGTAAAGAATAGATGCTCAAAGACTCTCTGTTGTGCTGATTTCTTGTAAATAAACATATACAGGATTGCATCATGTGAAGTGTAAAATATCTCTACTTCCTCTAGTTTTTGTTAGTATTGAGAAGTCTTTAGTAGCTGTATAGCATCTTCCAATACAGTTTTGTTTAAGAGATTTTCTTGAACACTAGACTGTCCAACATTATATTAAAGTTGTGTATTTATAGACCCTCATGGTCGTTTTGTAGTTTTATTACGTTTCCTCAGTTTGATCCATTTCGTAGCATTATTATGCTGTTTATGACTTGCGGTAGCATTATTATGTTGTTTATGACTTGCTGGAATGGGTAACACGATTCCTGAGGTGATCAGATGCATGCTGAGAAGATTTCTAGTTTGGAAGTTCTGAATTTGGAAAATTTGACCGAAGCCAATACTTTGGAGTATAGTTCTGATGGTTCTAATAGGTCCAGAGGGCATTAGCGGAGTCAGGATTTTTCTAAGGGGGTCAAGCAGAGTCGGACCCACGTGGTTAGCCGAGAGTGCACGTGCACCCGGTAACTTTTTAAAAAAAATCGTATATATATGTATAGATATCCTACTAAAGAGTTAATATATATAATTGTGCACCTTCAATAACAAAAAATGTTTGGGTGCACTGGTTTTGAACTCATATGCTAGCATCCTTTGGGCCCCGGCGTTGCGGGTTTGATTCTTGATGAATGCCCCTTTTTTTTTCATTTACCTAACATAGTAACATTTAATTGCCACCAGCTCAGCTGGAGCAATTTCAATTCTCCATTTGACTCCCCTAAATTCCAAGCCCTATACATCTCTTCCTTTTGTTTTTTTATTTTTTTATTTAACTTTGGATAATGCTAAATCATAAATGCTTTTAATATTTATTTGTTGCTTGAAAGTTAGTGTGTAAAATTTATTTGTATTTTTTTTCTTGCTTCTATTTAAGTTTGTGGACTTTGATTAAAAATAAATAATTAATTTTATTTATATTCTCGATGAATTTTTTATTTTGTAGGAATTTGTTATTGATTCTTGTGAATTGAAAATTTGAAATGGATAGATATTATTCTCCTCAACCTAGTTCTACTTTTAAAGACAATTCTCATCGCCTTAGCAAAAGCAAAAAAGGGCAAAAAAAGTTTCAAGGTCCATTATATTTAAGCACAAATTACAAATAAAGCGTGAGATTTAACAAAAATAAGCATAAAGGAGAAAAAATATAAACATATGTCTAGTTCAAGACTAATAATATAAGCATGTGACAAATATATGAACACAGAATTTGTTTTTTTTTTTTATTAAGTGAAATATCAATTGTTTAGTGTTCGTATCTCCAGAAAAGTCTCATTGAAAGTATATCTTATAAATTAGAATTTAAACTGCACATTAAACGAGGTGAGCGATCAACACAAATTTGAGTCTTTATTCAGAACTTATGCACGCGTTTGACAATACTGGTGCACCCCCAGGCTTCAAATCTTGGGTTCGCCTCTGGGGTCATGAGTAAACATACAAGCTTGTCAGAGGGAGTTCTACATCTACTATATATACATAAAAATATTTTTAATCATGTATAAATGGAACAATTTTTCGACGAAGGGGGTTCCCTAACCCAAAGGTGGCTCCGCCCCTGCCAGAGGGTTATTTATAACTTCGTTGGATGTTTTGCATGGATCCCGAGAATCTCGGGAGTGACTTAAAACATTGGTTGAGTTTCTTGTTATGTTTGGAAATTTGGTTTGACACAGGCAACGGCTGGTCACGACAATCTCAGATTAGTGTTTTAATGATTCCAACAAGTTCGACACGTGTTTTATGATTGATTTGCATATTAGTTTGTATCGGGAGCTTCCAACTTCCAAATTGAGTTTCGGATACTTGAGTTGACCTAGGTCAAATAGTTGATCAGATGAGCTCAGATTCTTGATTTGAAATGTTCAGGTTTGTATGATGATTTTGGACTTGTCCATAAGTTTTGGTCATATTCTGAAAAGTTTCAGGTAGGTTTGGGCTGTGTCACGCTCATATTTGATGTTTCAAAATTATACTTGACTTAGAAGGATGGAACGGGGTTGGGGTGGGGTGGGACGATTAGCTGCGTGGGGTGAGAGGGGGTTACATTTAAAAGAGGGAAAATAAAGTTGATGGGACATGGACATGGACATGGACAGGTGTAGTTTGTAATAATTTATTACAAAGTACAACACTGTTTGTAAAACGTAATAAATTATTACAAACTACATAATTTGACATAAAAATGGATGTGACAAAACACTGCTCTTTATTTTTGTTTTTTTGTGAAAAACGTAATAAATTACAAACACTGTTTGTAAAACGTAATAATTTATTACGTTTTACAAATAGTGTTTACTATTCATTTTTGTCAGTTGACCGTTAAGAAAAATATATAAAACGTAATAATTTATTTTGTTTAGCCTATTTTGGTAACTTATTAAATAGATGGCTTATTTTGGTCACTTTTTTATTTCGTGGCTTATTTTGATCCCAAGTTCGAAAAACACTGTTTGGGCGGTATTTTGATAATTAAAGTGGCAAAGAAGGATTCTATTGTCACTTCATAATTTTTTGATACCCAAATTACCCTCCTACAGTAAAAACCACTCTTAATATCTATCCGATTTTAATTAACCATTGATCTACCCCTAAATTTAGGCTGATACTAGCTAGCACAACTCTTTCCAAGAGTTATCTCGTCCACACAAAAGAGAGAAAAAAGTCTCATTCTCTGCCTTTTTAATATTATTAGGTCTCACTCTTATAAATGCATCAAAATCTTAGCTCTATTTTCTTACCATCTCTCTCCTTTTTTAAATTATGTTTTCGATAGTCCATTTCTCTCTCTTTTTTTAAACAACAATTATTTTTATTCAGTTTGCTTTTTTTTTCACAGATACTTTTTCAATTTTTTCTACTTATTTTACCTGAATGTTTTTATTTACGAAAGTGAGAAACTCAATATTTTTCTCCTAACTCATCATATTTCTAATCTTACATTATTTTCTTTTTGTCTTATATTTACTCCATCTTTTTATCTTATATTTTCATGTGGCATATTTAAAATTATAAGATTAAAGAACATTTTGATAATAACTTTAATTTACAACCACAAGATTCAAAAGTCTTTTTTATTTTCTTAAAATTTTGTATCAAGTTAAAATAGATCATTCTTTTTTAAACAGAGAGAATATATTCTATTTACTAATTTTCAAGGAACGTGTCAAGTCAAACATAGACAAGTAAAGTGAATGAGGAAATATTACTTGTTCACATTACTAAAAATATACAACAACAACATACCCAGTGAACTCCCACCTAGTGGGGTCTGAGAGGGTAAAATGTAGGCAGACCATACCACAACCTCCAAAAGAAGTCACTAAAAGTATATGTTCCGAATTATGTGTCAATTTACAAAATTAAGATATAATTAATTAAAAAATTTCCATTTTGCCATATTATTAATCCCTTTTTAAAATTATAGATACTGTAAAGTTTCAAAAGTTCCTCTATTATTTTTAATCTTGGTTTTAATAAATAAAAAATCAATAGAGTGTCTTAAAAAAGTGTGAAAATAGTAAATTAATAAAATATTCTTCTTATTTATGATTTCTTAAAGAGCATAAAAAGAAATGAAAAATATTTGAAAGAGTAAAATTAAACTGCACTTGTCCTTCTCGGAGAAACTTCATAGTTTAAAATAATTAAATCTATCAAATACTCTTCAATATTAAAATATAAGGAAAAGAATATTATCGATTAATATTTTTTTCATCCGCCACGCTATTAAATAAAATAAATATTTCTCTTAAAGAAACAAAATTACTGAGAACACTTAAAGAAACAAAATTAGTGGGAACAACTATTTTTAATTATGTAAATAACTAAAATTTGATTTTATAAAATAATATTAAAATATAAATTTAGGATTAATTACATGAGAAAAATTAAATCTCACACTGTCCATGAATAAAGTATGAGGAAAGAGAAGTAAAATGCGAAATAACTTACAAAGAAAAAGATTAAAAAAAAAAAAAAAAAAAAAAAAAAAAAAAACTCGAACCAATGTGAAAAAGTTAGAAAGGGAGAGAGAAGGGACTATTTTGCCCACTTTTCTAACAATGAGACCCATCAACACGTGGCAAAATATGTATGAAACCTCTTACAACTCTTGTCTCTATATCTTCGCTCTCTATTTCAACCCTTTTTTCTTTTTTTATTTAATCCTCGTCTAATTTTTATAGATAATTTTTATTTGAATTTTTTTCATCCATTTTGTTTATATCATGCATATAGATCTTCTTCATTTGATAATATAGATTTTATTCATTTGATAATTGGTACATATATTTTATTTTAAAATTTTTATTATATCAAGATGGGAGAAAGAAAAATGAAAGAAAATTACAAAATGAGAATCAAATTCTCACCAGTATAATAAGAATTTAAGTTGTCAATCAATTTACACTAAATTCCTCATTTGATGTATATATAAATATTAATTGGTCAGTTTTTTGACTTATCAAATCAAGATTATCAATTTTTTTTGTATTAATTGCCGTATAAACTCAAAAGCTTTATTTTTTTATTAGCTTAGAGAAAAAAAAAAAAAAAAGGCAATTGCAATTTTCAAAAAAAGTTGCACCACTTATAATAGAAGACTAGTGAGAAGAAGCCCGTGCAAACCACGGGCCAAATATCTATTCTAAATTAATATTATAATAATAATTATATTAATAATTATGATTTATTATTCAAATATATAATTATATTTCAAAAATTTAATTCACAATCAAAATTAAACTCTACAAATGTATAAATTAATAAAGAGTGTGAAAAATAAAATTCGATGGGCTTATATTACTATTTTTTAGATAACACGGTCTCAATATATGTTATTTTTTTGTCTCAATTTATGCGACACAAATAAAATTTAGATAATCAATCATACTTTTAATATGTTTTTAGATATTCTAAGCTGTTAACTATTGTAATTTATAATTATTATTTTTAGTTTTTAAATAATATATGTTACTCTGTTTTTTCAAACTTTTGTGGCGTTGATAGTCAATTATTCTTTAAAAAATAATTTAAGTTTGTAATTATTGTGATTTATAATATTTTTCTTTTATTCCAATTTAAGTGGCATTGATATAATTTCAAGAGTCAATCAAATATTTTATATCTTTTAAATTTTTTAAGTTGTTAATTATTGTAATTTATAATATTTTGTACGTATTTTTTTGAAATATATAACAGATTAATTTTTTTTAGATATTGTAAGTTATTAACTATTGTAATTTATAATATACTTTTTTGTAATTTTTAAATAATACATGTTACTCTCCCTGTTCAAAATTTTGCGGCATTGATAGTCAATTATATTTTTTAAATAATCTAAGATTTTAATTATTGTGATTTATAAAACTTTTCATTATATTCCAATTTAAGTGACATAATGCTTAGAACATAATAATTAATTAGAGCTGATATAGTAAAATCACATTGAAGCAACAAATCAAATATGTCATAAATGACTCACAATAACTAACTAAAAGTGATATAACAAAATTACTATAAAAAATACTTGTTAAAAAAATTAAGTGGACCTCATATAAGACGTGAAGTTAATTTAAAACATAAAGAGTTAACTTATCATTTTATATCTATTTTATCTTTTTTTTATTGAATATATATTTTCTAATATTTTGATGACTTATAATAATTAATTAGGGTAATATTTAGTAAAAATATGATTAAAGCAGCTGACATAGACATGTCAGAAATATCTATTTTATTTTTTTTATTAAATATTATTATTTTTTAATATGTAAATAACCTATAATAATTAATTAGGAGTAATATAGTAAAATTACGAAGTAAGCAGCTGAAAGCTATTAACTATTGTAATTTATAATACTTTTTTGTAATTTTTAAATAATATATGTTACCCTCCCTGTTCAAAATTTTGTGGCATTGATAGACAATTACATTTTTTAAATAATCTAAGATTTTAATTATTGTGATTTATAAAACTTTTCATTATATTCCAATTTAAGTGACATAATGCTTAGACCATAATAATTAATTAGAGGTGATATAATAAACTCACGATTGAAACAGCAAATCAAATGTCTTAAATGACTCACAATAACTAATTAGAAGTGATATAAAAAAATTACTATAAAAAATACTTGTGAAAAAAATTAAGTGGACCTCATATAAGACGTGAAGTTAATTTAAAACATTAAGACTTAACTTATAATTTTATATTTTTTTTATTAAATATATATTTTTTAATATTTTGATGACTTATAATAATTAATTAGGGTAATATTTAGTAAAATTATGATTAAAGCAGCTGACGTAGACATGTCATAAATATCTATTTTAATTTTTTTATTAAATATTATTATTTTTTTATATGTAAATAACTTATAATAATTAATTAGGAATAATATAGTAAAATTACGGAGTAAGCAGCTGAAGCAGACATGTCGACGGAGAGCTGCTTCAGCCGCCCAACTCTCTCTTATATAATACTAGTGGCTTTACGTCGTGCTACGCATGGCCCAATGTTGATTATTAAAAATGCTACGTCATGTATAATTCTATCATTGAATTAAAACCTCCATTCATTTGGTTGATAAATTTTAAGTTAGACATACATTATTACATTTAGATTGATGAAATTTGTATAACAATATTTTAAGTTGTTCAAACTTTTGTGACATTGATAGTCAATTATATTTTTTAAATAATTTAAGTTTTTAATTATTGTGATTTATAATATTTTTTCTTCTATTCTACTAATTAGAAGTGACATAGTAAAATTATTATAAAAAATACTTGTGAAATTTTTTTTAAGTGGTCCTATATAAGATGTCAAGTTAATTGAAAACATCAAAAAATAATTTACCATTTTATGCCTATTTTATTTTTTTATTAAATATTATTAAGTTTTTAATATTTAAGTGACTTATAAAAACATCAAAAAATTAACTTGTTATTTTATGTCTATTTTATTTTTTTAATTAAATATTATTAATTTTTTAATACATAAATGACTTATATAATAATTAATTATGAGTGCTATAGTAAAATCACGACTGAAGCAGCTGAAGCTGTCATGTCATAAATGTCTCTTTTAAATTTTTTATTAACTATTTTTATTTTTTAATACGTAAATGATTTATAATTAATTAGGAGTAATATAGTAAAATCCCGATTGAAACAAGCATGTCATAAATATTTAATTTATTTTTTAATTAAATAATATTAATTTTGAAATACATAAATAATTTATAATAATTAATTAGGGATGATATAGTAAAATCACGGGTGAAGCAGCTGAAGCAGGCATGTCGTTCACAAGCTGCCTGCTTCAACTGCTTCTTTGCCACTTAAGCCAACCGTGCTATGCACGGCCTAATATTGATCATTGAAAATTTTACGTTATATATAATCTATCATTTAATTAAAACTTTCATTTGTTTAGTTATAAATTCCTAGTTAGGCATATATTATTATATTTAAATTAATGAAATTTGTATAAGAATATTTTAAATTGTTAATATGACACTCATATTATTTCGAGAGTCAATCATTTTTTTTTTTAATTTTCACATAGTAATTATGAAATATATAATAAAATATTTTAAGTTTGTTAACTCTTCTAATTTAGAATATCTTTTATGTAATTTTCAAATAAAACATGATACTTTCTTTGTCCAAACTTTTGTGGCATTGATAATCAATTATATTCTAAAAATAATTTAAGTTATTGATTATTGAGATTTATAATAACTTTTTTTTTATTTCAATTTAAGTGACATTGATATAATTTCGAGAGTCAAACAAATATTTATATCCTTTAAATTTTTTAAGTTGTTAATTATTGTGATTAATAATTTTTTCTTACGTATTTTCTGCTATATATGACAGATTAATTATTTTTTAGATATTTTAAGTTATTAAATGTTGTAATTTATTATATATTTTTCTTGAATATATAACAGATTAATTATTATTTTTTAGATATTTTAAATTATTAACTATTGTAATTTATAATATTTTCTATGTAATTTTTAAATAATATATGTTACTCTCTTTGTCCAAAATTTTGTGACATTGATAGTCAATTATGTTTTTTAAATAATTTATTTTTTTAATTATTGTGATTTATAATATTTTTTTCTATTCTAATTTAATAAGCACAATGTATAGATGACCATAATAATTAATTGGAGATGATATAGTACAAACATGTATTAAATGACTTATAATAACTAATTAGAAGTGATATGACAAAATTACTATAAAAAATATCTGTTAAAATAATTAAGTAGACTTCATATAAGATGTCAAGTTAATTTAATATTAAATATTATCAATTTTTTAATACTTAGATGACTTATAATAATTAATTAGGGATGATATAGTAAAATTATCGTTGAAGTAGCTGAAGCAACATGTAATAAATGTCTCTTTTATTTTATTTGTTAAATATAATTAAAAAATGTAATATCTAAATAATATATAATAATTAATTAGGAATGATATAGTAAAATTACGAAATAAGCACGTCAAATAACGGCAAGCAGGGATGTCGACGGTGTGGTGTGCGTTTCACATGCCACAGTGTGACTTATTATATAGGAGAGAGAAAATTCTGAGTATAGTCTGTTTCACAAATTTAATGCAATGTTTTATTTTTTATTGTTAAATTAATACATTGTGGCATTTTTTATATTATTTTAATTATGAGATATGTAGTGACGGAGTTTAGCTGCATTTTATAGGACTCTGAAAATGCCAAGTGCATTTCCTTTAGTTAGAGGTTTTGATCATTACCTTTACCTAAAGACCCATAGAAATAAATTTAGGGATAACTACGTGACTTAGCAAATATAGGTTTCTACTTATCCTATTTAGTTTAAATTTTAATTAATTATAATTTATAATCCCCTCTTACCTATTAATTATCCCTAATTATAATTCATAGTCTCTCTCATTTATTTTTCTTTCTTTCTCTATTTTCTATTTTTTTTAATTTCTTTTATCATTTTTTCCTTTCCTTATTTTTCTTTTCTCTTTCTTTTTTTCGTTTTTCTATTTTTCTTTTTTTCTTTTTTCTTTTTTCTTTTATCTTTTCTTTCCGTTTTTCTTTTTTATCTTTTCATTTTTTTCTCCTTCCCTGTTTTTTTCTCTCTCTTTTTGGTTGTTGTTGTATTTTATATTTTATATTTATTTGTATCATATTATATATTTTAAATAAATTTATTATTTGTAGTTGAATAGTTTAACCGTGAATATGTATAATTTATTATTTGTATTTATATGCAAAAAAGTATATAGATTAATTGAATTTATTTGGGTCATAAATATATAAATATGCAATGTGTCATTCAATGCAAATGTATCGTTAGTATTTGTATTTCAAGTTTTTCATTCGTATTGGTATATAAGAAAGTATCATTTTGTATGCATATGGTTCAATTTGTATAAACGTGTATTATTTGATGCAAATGTAAAATTTGTATTTGTATAATTTATCATTTTATAAATACAAGTGTTCGTAGAAAGAAAAAAAAAATCGTTTACAATTGTTTAAAAATATAAATGATCTTGTTAACTACAAATTCAAATAAAAACAAATGAAACAAATTAAATTACAATAAAAATATAATATGCGGTCAACTTACAAATATAAATACAAAATAATTCTTTAAAAATACAAGTGCATCAATAAAAATAATACACAAATACAAATAAAATGAAACCACAAAATATAAATATAGTGTTCAGTCAATTAAAAAATAAATACAAAATATAAAATATAAATACGAACTAGCAAACACAATTACAAGTGCGAACTATAAAATACAAATACAAATGTGAATTATAACATATAAGTGTGAACTATGAAATACAAATACAAATGCGAACTATAATAAATATACAAAAATAAGTGCAAACTATAAAATGTAAATACAAATATAATTGTATCAACAAATACAAAAATATAAATGATGATGTGAATACAAATACGATAAGCAATTATGATATTTTTGTTATTATTCGTGACTTATACTCGAGTAGCCAAATTTTTCAAAAATTTTTAAAAAAGGTACAAAAAGAAAACCCAAAAGAAAAAAGAACAAAAAAGAAAAATAAATAAATAGAAGATAGAGATAAAAAAGAAAAGAAAAGAAACAGAATGAAAAGAAAGAAACCCAAAAAGGAAAAAGAACAAAAATATAAAAGAAAAAAAAAACACGAAAAAAAAATGAAAATAGGAAAAAAAATAAAAAAGAGAAAAGAATAAAATAAAAAAAATGATGGTAAATACAAATACAATGCGCGGTTATGATGTTTCCATCATCATCTCAATGTAGTCATATTTTTGAAAATAAAAAAATATAAAATATAAAATGTGATTAATGTATTAATATTTTTTTTAATACAGACTATTGAATAAAAGTAAATACAACGGATGTGAATCGAATACATAGGCTATAAATGATAATATTATAAAGTGTGGCTATGGAAAGTGAATTTTGTGCCAAACAGTTGCTATTTTTGAAACTTTCCCATAAATTTAACTCTTTATATTGGTAATCTTTTGGTAAACAACATTTTTACATCTAAAATATGTTATTGAATTAATTGAAGATAAAATGTCCTGAAACAAATATCACGAAAAGTAAAATCAAAATTTACGAACAACTGAGGGACCAAACCATCCTTCTTCCTAATATTAACAGTATATTAAAATCTTTACACCATCACTATATATTTAACTTAATTCCAAAGAGGTTCAATACTCCCCAGTTTCAAAACCCTCAGTATCAAAATATTTATCATAATTTTCTTTAAATCAAATAATTTAAATTTTGAACAGTATTTTAAGATATATTTTTTATCATATTAATATGAGAAAGATTACAATTTATGGTACTTTACGTATAATTTTTAAATATCTAAATTTTAATTCTACAATATTGAATTAATCTAATCTAATTTAACTTTGAAAATTACTTCATCCGCCCATCTTCTCTTGTCTATATTACTAAAAGTAGTGTTCAATTATACTTGTTCAGCTTGAAAAATAATGAATCAATTTATCTATTTGTGCCTATTTTATCCTTGATATTAAATCTATTCATTAGACCTAATGTATTTTTTTAAAATATTAACAAAATTATTATATTCAAAAGGCGAAAATAAAATTATACTATATTTATTATTTTTTAATATATTTATCTACTTCAATGAGTAGTGAATAAGTAATGTTAGATCGAGGAAGCAGGGGCGGAGCTAGCTAATAATGAGAGGGTTCATCCGAACTGCCTTTAGTGAAAAACTATACTATTTATATAAGTTTGAAATTATTTTTATGTATATATAGCAAACGTTAAATCTACTTCGATTAATTTTTTTATTCATATTTTTAAATTTTAAATCCCTTACCTAAGATGTTCCTCTGCCACAGGAGTAGTAATTTGGATGAGTTCTCTCACTCGCACACAAAGCTTTCATTTCACCACGTGTAAAAATAGGAAAACACACACTTCAATTTTCATGCAATAATTGAAGATAGGAAGAACAACAATATATGTATTAATAAGAATTTTATTATAGTGTACTTCAAATCAAACTAAAAAAATCAAGAAAATCAAACAATCTAATTTTATTATCTAGATATGGCTCATTAATACAAAAATTGGCAATTTTAATTTGATAAGTTAAAAAACTGACCAATCAAGACTTATATACACATCAAATGAGGAATTTAGCTTAAATTGATTGGCAACTTAAATTTTCATCATGTTGGTGAGCATTTAATTTCTCATTTTGTAATTGTCTCTTCTCCCATTTGAATATAATAAAAAATTTAAAAATAAAATAGATGTTTCAATTATCAAATGAAAGAAGATCTATACGCATGATTTAAACAAAATGGATGAAAAAAATTCAAATAAAATCTGTCTAAAAAATTAGACAGATTTTAATCCAAAAATAATCCCTCCCTCACCATGTCATATTTGTGCCTTAACCATTACAAAATTTTCTACATGAGCCACTCTAATTTTTTGACAAGTGCTTTAATGGGTCCTACTCCTTCATTTTTTTAAAGTTCTTCTTTTGAGTTATCACGTTCTATTTTTTTCTTTTTTGATAAATATTTTTTCTTTTTTTCTTTTTCTCTTTGGTGCTCTTCTCCTCAATAAATATTTTATATCCGACTACAACATAACTAAAAAATTTAAAACAAGTCATTTTGAATATAAATTAGGTTTTAGAATTATCTAAATATAAATTACTCCTTCCTTTCAAATTTATATGAGTTACTTTGGCATGACACGAAGTTTAAGAAAGAAAGAAAGAAAGAAAGAATTTTAAAATTTGTGTTCTAAAATAAGTGATAGATGTTTGTGTGGCTGTAAAACATTTCATTAAGAATAAAATGGTATTTTAAAATTTAAGTTATTAGTAAATATAGAAATATGTTATTCCTTTTTAGACTGATTAAAAAAGTAAGTCATATCAATTGGGACAGAGATGATACAAATCATCTTATATATGTGCATGTACAATAATAATTTTAAAATGACTATTTATATAGCTGATTTGGTGTAGATTCACATTTTTAACATTTTAAAAGGTTCACAACTAAATTAAACTTTACAAATTAATAAAATATAAATTGAGTCTCAAATTATCACGACTTTAGTTATCACAATAGTTAACTCCTAATTGAGAAATATTGATTCAATCTATGTTAGGATTGAATTGCGTCTCAAGTTGTCCCGGCTATAGTCAACATAATTAGTTGATTTCTAATTGGGATATACTGATTCAATATATGTTAGGATCGAATTGAGTCTCAATTTGTCACAATTATAATGAACATAAATAGTTGACTTCTAACTGACGAATATTGATTCAATCTATATTACGATTAAACCGAGTCTCAATTTTTCATGAATAAAGTTAGCATAAATGTTTGACTTCTCTTTGTAAAATATTGATGCAATTTATATTAGAATTAAATTAATTCTCAATGTCACCACTATAATCAATAAATGTTTGACTTCTAATTAAAAAATATTGATTCAATCTATGTTAGGATTAAATTGAGTTTCAATTTATCACGACTATAATCAACATAAATGTTTAACTTCTAATTGAAAAATATTAGTCCATTTTATGTTAGGATTGAATTGTGCCTCAATTTATCTTGATCTACTATAGCCAACATAAATAGTTGACTTTTAATTGGAGAATGTTGATTGAATCTATGCTAGGATTGAATTGAATTTCAATTTTTCATGACTATAATCAACATAAATGGTTTACTTCTAATTGAAAAATGTTGATTCAATCTTTATTAGGATCGAATCGAGTCTCAATTTATCATAACTATAGTCAAAATAAATAACTGACTTCTAAATGGGGAATTGGTTGAATCTATGATAGGATTGAATCATGTGTCAATTTATCACTATAGTCAACATAAATGGTTGACTTCTACTTGGAAAATGTTGATTCAATATATATTAGGATTAAATCTAGTCTCAATTTGTGAATTTCATGACTCGCCAACACAATTGTTGACTTCTAGTAACTTAATTTCACTTCTAAATTTATTTTTAATGAGATGGAGTAATAATAATAATAATAATAATAATAATAATAATAATAATAATAATAATAATAATAATAATAATAATAAAAATAGAATTTTTTGAGTTCAATTTTGATCATCTGTTTACAAATTTAAGTGAAATAATATGAAAAAGTACTTTAAAGTTTTAGTTAACATGATTGTTGACTTTTAATAACTCAACTTCACTCTTTTGTATATTTTAAAGATTTATTTTCATGAGATTAAGTGAAAACTAATTTAAAAAGATATTAGCTTTGATTTTTTTTTTGGTTCAATTTTGATCAATTATTAATATAATTTTTTAGAGAAAATATATAAAAATAATTTAAATTTTTAGTCAACATAATTATTAACTTCTAATAACTTAATTCACTCCTATGTATATTTTTAAGGTGAAAAACTTTCAAAAAATAGTCTAACTTTCTGCAAATTGAGGGAGCCCATAATCTAACTTCAAAATAATCATAATATGAAAAAATTACAGGAAGTGACAAACTTAAGACCATAATTACAATAAATAGCAACACTTTCACAAAATTACATTTTATAGCAAAATGTAGCATTTTTTTGCCCATTAACTCCACACAAGTGTGTTTCACACCATTTACTTTACCTCTTTTCTATTTTCATTTCATTATTTCACCTCTCTCCAATTCAATCGTATATTTTTTTTTTTTTCAAATATCATTCAATTTTTCTCACAATGTAGATAAATATTGTACTCCATCAAATAAAGTAACTATCAAATTACAGTTATTGCATGTTATCTCTTTCATATATTCTATAAATTTTTATTTTTATTTTATTCAACCTTGTTCTTGGGTTTTTTTGGAGGAATTTTGTGAATTTTTGTTGTAAGATTGTGGAGGTCTGCTATAATGGCAGAACACACATATTTTAGAAGTTCAAATAGAAGTATACCACCTGTTAATTTAGTTTATGATAATCCATCATCATTTAGTCTTGGATTAACACAAGATAAAGATCTTAAATTGATTTTTATGCATATTCAGTCGAAGAAAGAAGTGAGTATAGAAGAGGTGAGATCGAAGCATCGTAATGATCCAGAAAAGATTGCGAAAATTTTGAAACGAAAAGGTTTGAGAAAACCTTCATTTTCAACCCCCCCCCCCCCTCCCCCAAAATGTAGACATCTGAGAAAAAGAGGAAGTCAAAAGAAATGGGAGAATCAAGTAAAATTTCAAGTCCTCTTGGTCAAATTTTTTCTGAATATGAATTCGAAGAGGATAAAGTTGAAGAGGTATTTGTGTTTGTATTTTATTATCTTATGCTATGATATGTATTGTGTATTTTTTGATTTAGTTATATGTATGTGTATATCGTTGTAGTTGTTACTGTTTAAGATATGCATTTGTATTTATATGAGTCGCCTTTGTATTTTGCAAATACATATGAAGATATATAGTATAGTTATGTTTATTACTGTTTAATATGAATCTGATACGTATTTTTATAAATACATACCAAAGTCATATTTATATTTTTTGTTTGGTAATATACATATGGATCAAGCATCTATTCTGTAAATACATATGCAGAGCTATATGTATTTTTTTGTAATGTAATATGTATTATGTAAAAGAAAACATATGCATACTATGTATTTTTTATTATTTTCTTTGTGAAAAGCACATGTAATATAGATTTATGTCATTATTTTATTCTATAGGTGCCACGTGATCATATATTCATGGCAAGAGTACTTTCAATGTTTGCACCATATATTGGATATCACACAGTCAATGATATTGAAGAACGTATTAAGGCGATGTTATCAAAGGAACGGTACAAGATTTTTTGTCATAAGAATATTTGTGGTGTCTACATGAAGAGGAAAAAATGTGTAGTTCAAGCGCAATTAGACAGATGTATTATGTCACAAATATATTATAATTTTTTTGTGGGATATGTGCATGTATTTGTATTTTGTATATACAAATTCATATTCATATATATTTTTGTACGGTATTGGATTTATCTTTGAACTGTTTTATGTCATTCTAGAGAGTAACATATGTATTTATTTATATTTTTTACAGTTTAAGATATATATCATGTATTTTTTGATTACCTATATGTATATGTATATAGTTTTCATTTTTACTATAGAAATTTTGTGTCTTATATGTTAATATATACATGAGTCAGATATGTATTTCTGTAGATACATATGCAGATATATATGTATGTTTTGTACTGTGAATACATATGAAGATCTGTATGCCTATTTATTTTATATATATTTTAAATATATATATGTAATATAGATATTTATCTTTTAAAAATATCAACTAGAGATAGAAGAGTTAAAAAAAACAAAATAGAAAAAAGACAAAAACAAAAAATAAAAGTCCAAAAAAAAAGTGAAAAAAGAAGAAGAAAGAGAAATAGAAATAAAAGTGTAAAAGTAAAAGTGAAAAAAACAGAAATAAAAAATAAAAAATAGAAAAAAAGAAGAAGAAAATGAAAATAGGAAAAGAAAAAGAAAAAAATGAGAAAGAAAAAAATAATGAGAAAATGAAAAAGAAAAAAATAAATAAAAAAAACGAAAAAGGAAAAAAGAAGAAGAGAAATAGAAGAGAGAAAATAAAGTGGAAAGAAAAAAATGGAAAAGAAAAAAGAAATCAAAATAAAAAAATTTAAAATGATAAAAAAAGATGAAAAAAAACAATAAGCAAAAAAAGTTAGAGATATAAGAGAGTGAATGAGAGAAAAAAAATAGTAATAAGATTTTATTTTGAAATTTTGAAGATCATTAAAATAATATTTTTCAGACTTGAATTTGTTTTGGAAAAAGGAATCCACTAGTCTAAATAAGAGTAATTTATGAAAAATAAATCTACTACTTTAAATAAGAATAATTTATGAAAAAAGAATTTACTGCTTTAAATAGATGTAATAATTATTTCTTATTTAACTCAACTGATTTGACTAAAAGAAGGGCAACAAATTAAGGGACTGATTGTTCTTTATTTAACTCAACTAATTTGGGTTAAAAAAGAAACTGTTATTTCATTTGTATATATATTCATATAGCAAACTTTACCTAAAATACAAAATACAACTTGCTATTATTCGTAATTATGAAATAGTTGTTATGAAAGTCCTAATTATGGGCATAACTATGCTATTTATGAAACTTCCCCCATCATATGTAGCCAATGTATCAACTGTATGCAACTGACTTTATTCGATATAAGATATAAATATAATGAGAGCAATTACATGCAACCTTTTTCACTTTTTCTCTTTTCTATTTTCGTTGTCTTTTTTCTTTTTGTTTTTTCACTCTCTTCTATCTTTAACTTCTATTTTCCTTTCTTTCTTTTATTCAAGTTTTTTTTTTTAGGTACTTTTTGCTCATTTTTTTTTCTTTTTCGTGTTTCCCTTCTTTTTAAAATTTTTCTGTTTTTTTCGTACTTTTTCCTCAATTTTTTTCTTGTGTGTTTTCCTTCTTTTTTTTTTCTTTTTCTTTTTCTTTCTCCTATTTTCGTTTCATTTTCTAACTTTTTTCTCTTTCTTTTTTTTTTTTTTTTTTTTTTTTTTTTTGTATTTTAAAAAAATATGATTACGTTGAGCATAAATCATGAATGATAACGAAAATAACACAATTACTTATTGTATTTGTATTCACACCACATTTATATTTTTGTATTCACTGACACAATTTTATTTGTATTTCTATTTTATAGGTCGCACTTATATATATATGTACTTAATTAGAAAGAGAGACAATGAATTGTAACTCCTTTCACTCCTCTTCTACTAGGGATCGTTTGAATTTTAATTAATTAAATCTTAGGCTAAATAAGATAATTAAGAGCTTATGTTTATTCATCCATGTAGTTTTTTCCTTTTAATATTTATTTTTATGAGATGAAGTAAAAAATAAAATAAAAAAAATATTGGATTGAAATTTTTTTGCGGGTTCAATTTTTACTAACTAATTAATTTTCTTAGATAAAATAATTATGAAAATACTTTATAATTTTAGTGAAACAATATAAAATACTTCAAAAAATTAAGATATAATTTAACTAAAATAAATTTATATATTTTATCGCGACTACCTAGTCTCGAACTTGTAACCCGATCATTATATTTATTTTGACCAGTTTGTTAGAATAACATTATATGACGATCCCAATAATTTTTATTTATGTACTTCATTTTTGCATACAATTGAATTTTCAGTCAAACCTATATAAACTCAACATGCGAGTTATTTGAAGTCAAGATAAAATTTCTACACTAAATTTTTTAAGTCAAACTTAATTAATTTATAGTTGAAATATCACGTTGATAACTATCAATTGAATTCTATTTAAAGGCGATTTTCTTTTGTTTGTAAACAAAATAAAAGTGAATTTAACTTTAAAGGTAATCATTGTTGCGCCCTATTTCGGACCGGCCGAAACAGTCCGCAACGTATTGGTGATCAAAGTGACTCTTTCTGATTTTTGAACAATTTTTGTTTTGTTTTTGAGTCGCCACCTAACTTTTAAGAAAAAACTAGGAAAACCTTTTTTATGATGTGAAAACTCTGTTTTTAATTTTCGAAAACCAGTGAGATTCTAAGTAAGGGTGTTGGTTACTCGAGAGGAAGGTATTAGGCACCCCTTAGAGCCTATCCGAAGATAGTCCTTAAACTTAGTTTTAGAAAAATATTTGGGAAATGTTTATCTTGTAATTTGCAAAAAAAAGTGATAAGTAAAAGAGAACTTTTTTTTTTTTTTTTTTTTAAAACTCGAGGTATATAAGACGTAACACCACCATATATAAGAAATTGTATGGTTATTGCAAAATGTGTACACTTTAGAACATGAAAAGAGGACGTGTTGTAATAAACATTTGTTAGAGAGTAAAAAAATCTTATGAGTTTATAAAAATGTAAAAGTTAAAATATGAAAATATAATTATTATAAAGTAAAGAAAATATAATTTTAAATTATATGAGAAATTACTTATAAGAAAATAAATATAAATACATCTGTTTGAAAGTATATGAAAATGACGTGAAAATTCATTAAATGGTGAAATCTCAATAGTTTGAAATTGAATGGTAATTAAAATATAATAGTAAAACGCATATGTATAATAGAGTTAACAGAGCATGTAAATGATGATATAGTAATAGTTGAATAGGAGAATAGGAATAGTAAAAATAGATCTTACATATGACAGTGTAATTGCGTGCATATACCTTATGTTTTAGAGATTTGAAAAATCTGAAACCCAAAATAATGTTAAAAAATAGATATTGAATATGGTAAATCTTAGAACGACATGAGATCGTGTAAAAGCCAAATTTTGATAGGTGAGTAATTTTGCCAATTTGAAAAGAGATTTGACTAACTAAAGTCGCTTGGTGATTTATTTGAAGAACTTCAATTAAAATGATAAAAAGTAACTAACCATTTTGTCCAATTTCAAAAAGATTGTATTTTCTTTCCAAGAGCCCCCTTTAAATCACAATTTGCCTCTTTTGCTCTAAAAAGGAGTTTATTCATGAGTATAAAAATAATGGTTGAATAATATATCGTTACTACATATAGAAGCATTGAATATATAAAGGACTAGCCAAAGAGAATCAATTATAGACATCTTAAAACTTAAACAAAAACTATCAAAATTTGGCAAATTCATAATCCAAATATAGACAAAGGTCAATAAAATATGTACAAATAATAAAGTGATTAAGGAGGCTAAAGAACTCGATACTATAAGTTCCTATTGAGGCAAATGACTCCTAGCGATGTAGATCCGAGCGTTGGTGATCCTATAGCCGTTGATCCGATCTTTGGGTCAAAATGAGTTTCAATGGAAAGTCCGACTCCCGAGTGCACATGTAACATAAAAGAAAAATAATAAAGATTAGTAGCTAATCAAATAAATATTAAGGTACATATTAAGAGAAAAACATAATTTGAATGAAAACACACTTGAGGCAAGATGAATACTCAAAATCCGAATGAATACCGACACTCTAAGGAGCTTATACAGTTTTCACCAAAGGCAAAATTAAGAATATGTCTAAGCATAAAAATATCAAATATCGAGGGGTGATATTTCATCCTAATTGAACTTTTACTAAATTCTTGAAAGAAGGGGGGTGATTAATGATAAATTTGTTTTTGTTTTTTTGAGAAAAAAAGACTTTTGTTTAAACTTCCACTTAAGGGGCACATAATCACATCTGCATAAGTAACAGGAAATGTCCACTTTGAGGAACACTTCAAAATTACTCTCTAAACATAAAATAGCAAAGGCCGATAAAGGAAAATTAAGAAGTTAAAAGCTTTGACTTCGAGAATGACGTTAGCAGGTGACTTGTTAAAACAAAGTGTAATGACTTGATCAATTTTTTTTAATACTGAGACAAGCATAACAATATTTTGATAACTTGATACATGTAAGGTTTAAAAGAAACTTATTGAGACCACATTTACCAAACTTGAGAAGACATACATTCATACTTCAAAAAATCGGAGGATAACTTAGGAATTCTTCCCTCGCTAACTAAAACTGGACATATCCCTCTGCAACAAACAAGAACTTAGCCATTTCTCTATTAACATTAAGATGGCAGAAATAGATAACCATTTGGAGGCACACCCCAAGCCTCTTCAGTCAACAAACCACTCTTCCAGAATCAAACAACAAAACAATAGCGAAACCTTGATCAAATTTAGAGTAAAAACAACATGTTCATGGAACCAAAATAACGTGAAATGAAAGCAGATAAAAGTTGAAATTTAAGAGCAACGGCAGATTCACACTTAGGATGCAAAGCAGCCTCCCTTGAAACAAATGAGTTTTTTAAAGATTAAAAGATACGAAATCATACTCTTGAAATCGATCTTCGAAGCAACGCCATAACAAGACTTGAGACCAAGGGAAATAATGTGTTCACATAGTTACAGACTTGCCTATATTTTCACACGACATCACTTCAAAAGTCAGAATTATATTTTAACGACAGAGTCAACGAAAAGCAACCACAACTTAAGCTTAAGACCAAACCACGTGAAGGAGGCGAAAACTAAAGAGAAATAAAGGATGGATTTGCATATGTCTCACATACTGTGAGCATGAAATAGCTGCACATTGAGGCAAATCGGTCTGAGTAAACAGCGATGGGAACACAAACTTGAAACTTAAAGCAAATTATGTATTCACTGGGTCAAACAAGACGACGGAAAAACAAGAGGGCGGATATTTACCTTTTGTAGGGCAGCAAGCCGGAGCTTCGGCGTCAAGGATTTTTCCGGCTATCAAATTCGAACTTCACAAACTCGAGTTTGCAATAAGTAAAATCGAGAAAGCATCAGAGAGAAACAAGTACTTGATTTTGATAACGAGTATTTTTTTTGAATGTTTTCCGATCAATTTCCAAAAGTTCACTATCTTTTCAATGGTCTCTTTTTTTTTCTCCAACAAAACCTTGCCCCTCAAATGAATAAAGTAGCGGGTATTTATAGGCAAATCCGGACTTGAAAGTACGGATTTGAAACTAAAATTTTCAAAGAAACCAACGGCCAAATCAAAAGGGATGTATCTGACGTTCAAACGTTGAAATGGCTTCACGAGTTTGGACGATTTTGTGCATTTAATGCGAATTTGAAATAAAATTTCCGTTGAAGCACCGATTTGGGTCTGATTTTTTGATCTTGAAGGGATTCACGGGTTGGTATGGCTAAAAAGGGACGGGAATCTTGCAGGGGTGGCAGCTATGACTGCCTCGGTGCAGCTAGGGTTTCAGTTTGGGAGAGATGAGAAGAGAGGGGAGGAGAGAAGAAGGAAGGTCGTTTGATTTTCTGTATTTTTTAGGAAAGTTGATGGTGAGAGATGGTGATTCTTGGAAAGAGAAACAAACGTGTGCTTCTGTTTTTCAAGAGAAAAGACGCGTCTCTATTATATTGTTGCCACCCCTGCAAGATTCCCCTGCTAGACGGTTTAAAACAGTTTGTTATATTGTTATATTGTTGCCACCCCTGAAAAGACACGTCTCTGTTATATTGTGAACTTGAAATCAAAATGAGTCACGGAAATAAAAAAATGATCAAAATAGACCACCTATTTAAAAAGTTATTAAATAGGTTAAATGTAATAATTTATTGCGTTTTCTACTTTTTTTTCTTGACGGTCAACTAACGGAGTTGGCTTTTAGAAAAACGTAAGAAATTCTTACGTTTTATAAAAAAAAATGTAAAATGTAAGAATTTCTTACGTTTTACACGGTGATCGAAGTAAAAATGTTCAGTGAATTGTCAAATCTATTAAATCACTTTTCAGTTAAAAATTTCTTAAACGTAATAAAATGTTACGTGTTTACTTTTTTAAATAGTTGATGTGGTCCCCCACACTTCCATATTGTCCACTTTTCCATGGTCTTATGACGGTCCCCACCCTTAATTTTTTTAAATTTGTACTTTTAATAATTATAATTATTTAAATTTTATATAGTTAAATTTATTTAGATTTTATATCTAATTAAAATAATTTATTTTTGCTCCATGTAATAAATTTTTATATTTTACAAAAATAATTTAAAAAAAGAAGTATCAATTAGATCATTAACTTAACAATTTTCTTATATTTATTCTATGTAAAAAAATAATCAGTTCTATCCTGAATTATCTGATTTCTCTCTAAAAAAATTATTTTTTGAGTTTTCTTCTACTCCAAAATAGTGAAATGTTGAATTTTCGTCGATCAAATATGCTACTATATACAAGAATTATATTTTCTTGGTGTATTAAAATTATGAAATTAATTTTTTCGGTTAGTGATTCATCGTAGTTTTTGATTAGTGTTTCATTTAGGATATTGAGGAGACTCACATGCACAAATTCGTTTCATATTATAATTAATGGAGTAAAAAATCACAATTTAATTTAGGAGTGTATAAAATCATACCGATAAATATATATGATAATGTATAAATCAATTGCACTTTTATCGGTACGATTTTATTAAAAACAATTATTATATTATTTGTTCGATTTTGAGTTTTGTATTGGTAAACCGATAATCCAATAAGATTATACTACATAATTATTTTACATCATATATATTCTCCTATTTAATAAGTGGTAGTGGAGCTGCTCAAGCAGACTCCACTCCGTCATCATGTCTGCTCCGTCATTTCACTTGCTTACTCCGTGATTTTATTATATCACCCCTAGTTAATTATTATATGTCATTTATGTATTAAAAAACTTAAAATATTTAATTAAAAAATAAATAGACATTTATGACATATGTACTTTAGCTGCATCAATTGTAATTTTACTATATCACTCCTAATTAATTATTATAAGTCATCTAAGTATTAAAAAATTAATAATATTTAATGTTAAATCAACTTGATATCTTATATGAGGCCCACTTAATTTTTTTGAGCAGCTCCACGCCGTCGTCATGTCTTCTCCGTCATTTCACCTGTTTGCTCCATGATTTTACTATATCACTCTTAAGTAATTATTATATGTCGCTTATGTATTAAAAAAAACTTAAAATATTTAATTAAAAATAAAATAGACATTTATGTCATATCTGCTTTAGCTGTATCAACCTTAATTTTACTATATCACTCCTAATTAATTATTATAAGTCATCTAAGTATTAAAAAATTAATAATATTTAATGTTAAATTAACTTGATATCTTATATGAAGCCCACTTAATTCTACACAAGTACTTATATAGTAATTTTGCTATATAACTTCTAATTAACTATTACAAGTCATTTAAGACATGTCTGCTTTGTTGTTTCAATCATGAATTTATTATATCACCGCTAATTAATTATTATGACCATCTAAGCATTGTGTCACTAAAATTGAAATATAGAAAAAAATTTATAAATCACAATGATTAAAATTATTTTTAAAATATATAATAGACTATCAACGCCACAAAAGTTTGGACAAAGAGAGTAACTTATATTATTTGAAAATTATATAAAGAGTATTATAAATATAATAATATATGGCTAACTAAGAATTTACCAATCAAACAAATAAAAGTTTTAATTAAATGATAAAATTATACATAATGTAGAATTTTCAAGAATTAATATTGGGCCCGTGCGTAGCACGACTTTGCCTAGTATATATATTAAGTAGAAGTTTTCAACTTCTTATAAGTATTTTAGCAATATAAAAATCAAAATCGAACAAATAATATAATAATTGTTTTTAATAAAATCGTACCGATAAAAATGCTATTGATTTATACATTATCATATATATTTATCGGTATGATTTTGTACACTCCTAAATTAAATTGTGATTTTTTACTCCATTAATTATAATATGAAACGAATTTGTGCATGTGAGTCTCCTCAATATCCTAAACGAAACACTAATCGAAAACTACGATGAATCACTAACCGAAAAAATTAATTTCATATTTTTAATACACCAAGAAAATATAATTCTTGTATATAGTAGCATATTTGATCGACGAAAATTCAACATTTCACTATTTGGGAATAGAAGAAAACTCAAAAAAATAATTTTTGTAGTGAGAAATCAGATAATTCAGGACAAAACTGATTTTTTTTTACATAGAATAAATATAAGAAAATTGTTAAGTTAATGATCTAATTGATATATATTTTTAAATTTTTCATGTAAAATGTAAAAATTTATTACATAGAGCAAAAATAAATTATTTTAATTAGGTATACAATCTAAATAAATTTAACTATATAAAATTAGAAAAATTATAATTATTAAAAGTAGGAGTTTGAAAAAATTAAGGGTGGGGACCGTCATAAGACCATGGAAAAGTGGACAATATGGAAGTGTGGGGTACCACATCAACTATTTGAAAAAGGTAAACACGTAACATTTTATTATGTTTAAGATTTTTTTTTCTGAAAAGTGATTTAATAGATTTGACAATTCATTGCACGTTTTTTCCTCGATCACCGTGTAAAACGTAAAAAATTCTTACGTTTTTCTAAAAGTCAACTATGTTAGTTGATAGTTAAGAAAAAAGTGAAAAACGTAATAAATTATTACGTTTAGCCTATTTTGGTAACTTTTTAAATAAGTGGCCTATTTTGGTCACTTTTTTACTTCCGTGGCTCATTTTGGTTCTGAGTTCTTATATTGTTGCCACCCCTGCAAGATATATATATATATAAAATCTATATATATATAGATTAAGTTACTTGTTTGAATAAAATTGGATTGGATTTCGGGCTAATTTTTGGGCTCTTTGTAGAAATTTATAAAATAAGAGTTGGGTTTAATTAAAAATAATAATAATAATAAAAGATAAAAAAAATAAAAAATCAAATTTGGATTATTGTCAGCCCGAATACTCATTTTCTACTGAAATTAATTTTTATCGATGCTTCCTGCTGTCCTAAAATTATTTTTAGTGTTAATGTATATAAATTACATATAATTTGTATACGTTCCCGACTTAATAGCTTTTGTGATTAAATATTAACAAAATATACGTATATATGTGTGTGTACAAATAAGGATATAAGATATATTTGAAAATAAAAATAAAATATAAAATATTTGTTTTATATAACAAAATATATATATATGGTCACCTTATTGCCTAAAAATAAAATTAGAAAAAATGCGAATGCGATTATTAAAAGATTTTTTTTTGATGTTAAAATATTTAATTATATTTGATTAAAATATTTTATAATACGATAGGAAAAATAGATTTCCTTTTATTATTTAAAAATTTATAGAAATAGAGATAAAAATACGAATCTTATTTCTTATTTTATTTTCAAAAATTATTTAGGGCCAAGGAGCATCGAAAAAAATAATTAAAGGAAAAAGTGCGAGCCAAAATTGGGTGTCAACAATCATATTATTTATTAATTACTATATAAATAAATTAATTTAGCGACTGAACTATCACTATTTTCAATTCCAAAAATTTCATTCATGGTTTCTCTTAGTTAAATATTTTAATTATTTTGGATTCATTTTTTTTTTTTTAAATTATAGGAGGAATTTTGTAGATGAGATATATGGAGGATTTAAAATTAAAAAAAAGGATTAAAAAGTAGAAAACTTAAAAAATTTGTATAGTAAAACAACTAAAGAGATAGAAGTATTGAAAGAAAAAAGTATATATAAGACAAGTCAAAAATGATGATTAAAAGACTTCAAATCAGATGAAAGAGCTTAGAATAAGTAAGTAAAAAGTAGAATAAAAAAGTAAAAATATAAGGAGTAATTAAAAGAGTAAAGTAAGTTATGATTTATGAAAGAATAATAAAAAATAAGAAATAAAAGTCAAAATGATTTTGCTTTTGGAGGGAAAATTAAATGGTTTTGGAGTCTAAAGAAAACAAGAAAGAGGTGGTTTTACATTTTGAAGGGAAACATAGATTATTTTGGAGCTAGAGGGCATTATGATCTTTTTATGATTTTTATGCCATTCATGCCAAATAGCACTACCCTTGATGTTTAATGTCGTTTGTTTGAGCATTTATAGCAATACATTGAGCAAATGAGATTTAAATTGTATTTTTTATTGTGTGACTACGAAATTGTAACAAAAAAATCATCAAACTTTGAGATCGTATGAAAAATTTATGGCTTTTTTAGAGAAAGGCATAATATATAAAGATGTCCTTTAACTTGACCTCAAATCACATTTATGACATCCAACTTTGAGTGTGCACAAGTAGACATTTAAACTTGTATAAAGTTGAACAAGTAGACACACACATCCAATGTGACATAATACACGCAGGACGCCACGTGGGACATGAATTGACCACGTAAGATGCCACATAGGACATATGTGTCTACTTGTTCAACTTTATACAAGTTTAAGTGCCTACTTTTGTACGCCAAAATTGGAGGTCATAGATGTGTCTGAGGACAAGTTAAAGGGCATGTTTAAGTATTATGCCTTAGAGAAATTAGTTGCTAGTTTATCTGGTGTGAGTTTGCTCTTCGTGGAAACAGAGGGTGACCTGCGATTGCGAAGGAAGACCTGTAATTTTGGATAAATTGTTTCCCAACCAAACTAGTCCTAACTACTTGATTAAAGCTCCTAACTGACATCTAACAGCTTTGAACTAGACTGTATTGTCCTTTGAGTTAGTCATTTAAC
The DNA here is from genome assembly GCA_030864215.1 of Capsicum pubescens. NCBI lineage: Eukaryota > Viridiplantae > Streptophyta > Magnoliopsida > Solanales > Solanaceae > Capsicum > Capsicum pubescens. The sequence continues at coordinate 228,246,695 of CM061541.1, read as the reverse complement.
ACATCAAAATCAAAGTGATCCCTCATAATTTATTATACTAAGGGTTCGTTTGATAGAGTGTATTAGGAGAAATAATTCATGTATTATGAATGATATTATTTAGTACTATGTATGGTAAGAATTTTGGATCAATATATAACTAATACATGAATTAGTTATACACTGTTAGGACACTATAATAGTCACATATTATGTATTTATATTTGATTAGAATTGTATAGTTTATCTCTTAGAGAGTTTGTGTTCAACTATACTTTGTATAACATCTTGTATATATTGAGGCAAAACCCCTCTCTGAATATAATAGAGTGAAAACCTTTTCATGGTATCAAAGCCTTGCGAAGACTCACGTCACACAATGGCACTTCCCTCAATTACCAGTATCACCTCGCAAACCCCTTTCCAGAATTTTTCGTCGCTCGCAACCAACGTTAATCACTCTCATCTTCTCAAATTAGATCGTCATAACTATATTTTGTGGAAATAAAAAATTCTCCCAGTTCTAAGGGGTAACGAACTCGAGGGATATGTGGATGGTACGCACAAGTGCCCTCCAAAGTTCACTCCAGATAACTCTTCTGAAGCAACCTCAACTGACGTGGTTATCAACCCAGTGTACAACTTATGGATCAAACAAGACCAACTTTTATTGAGTTGGATTCTCTCAACCCTCACCAAAGGGATTTTAGCCCAAGTAGTCGGTTGTACAACATCTCAGGTGTTTGGCAGGCACTTGAGACAATGTTTACATCGCAATCCAAGGCTAGGATAATGCAACTAAGGTTGAAATTACAAACTACAAAGAAAGGCAACTCATCTATGGTAGAATATCTTCAAATGATGAAGACTTGTGCCGATAATCTTGCGGTTGCGGCACACCCGGTCACTGATGATGATCTTGTCTTATATATTCTTGGAGGACTTGGGCAAGAATATGATGTTGTGGTTGTATCGGTCACTACTAGGGCTAAGTTAATTTTACTAGCCGATCTTTATGGCTTGCTTTTAAGTCAAGAGTATCGTTTGGAGCAAATGACAAGTACAAAACAAGGATTAAGCCAAGCTAACTTATCTACTAGACAATCCAACAATACTAAGAATGATAACTCCTTCAAGAAGCCTACTAATGTCATTAATTATAAAGCTTATGATGGCAGATTTGGACGAGGATGAGGTCAAGGTCGCAATGCCAACTTATCCAACCAAAATCAATGTCAAGTTTGCCATAAATTTGGTCACTCCGCCTTGGTTTGCTACTATCATTTTGACCATGCCTGTCAAGCTCCTTCCAAATAGCACATGACTGCTCTCATTACACAACCTTCTATGGTTGGAGACTCGAATTGGTATTCGAATTCTGGGGCTACTCATCATTTAACTAATGATATGCAGAATATGTCCATACGAGAAGAATATATGGGAAACGATCAAATTCATATTTGTAATGGCACAGGTTTAACAATTTCTCACTTTGGTAATGCTATCTTACCTACAGTTAGTCGACCTTTACATTTATCTAATGTATTATTGGTGCCTAAAATTACCAAGAATTTGCTTAGTGTAGCAAAGTTCACTTCTGATAATGATGTTATATTTGAGTTTCACCCTCATTTTTGTCTTATGAAGGATTGGGAAACGTGGAAAGTACTACTGCGCGGGACTCTTGAGCATGGCCTTTATCGTCTCCTTGCAACCCAGTTACTCGGCCAACCTTCTTCCTCAAATAAATCACAGGCTTTCTATGTCTTCAAGTCATGTTTTGATCTATGGCATAGTCGTTTAGGTCACTCGTCTCTACGAGCAGTCAATGGTGTTATTAGGAGTCTTTCTTTACCGGTCAAATCTAGTCCTCAGTCTAATGTTTGTTCTTATAGCCAATATGGCAAGAGTCACAAATTTCCATTTTCTAATTCTAGTTCTAGTGCTAGTTTTCCCTTTGATTTGATCCACAGTGATGTATGGGGTCCTGCTCCACAATTGACTAGTAAAAAATTCCGTTATTATGTTTATTTTATTGATTATTTTAGCAAATTTACATGGATATTTCCTATGAGTTACAAAAATGAAGTTTATACAATATTTTTACAGTTTAAAGCTCAAGTCGAGAAGTTCTTTGAGCGCCACATAAAAGTAGTACAATCTGATTGGTGTGGCAAATATAGGAAATTATCCAACTTTTTTGCTCGAGAAGGGATCGTTCATCACTTATCTTGTCCTCATACCCATGAGCAAAATGGTACTACCGAAAGAAAACATCGTCATATTATTGAAATGGGTTTAACACTTCTCGCACATGCGTCTCTTCCTCTCACCTTTTGGGATCATGATTTTGCTACTGCCGTTTACACTATAAATCTTATTCCAACACCCTCGCTCAATAATGTTTCACCTTATGAGAAGTTGTTCAAACAAATTCCTGATCACCATTTTATGAAAACTTTTGGCTGTGCGTGTTTCCCATTCCTTCGTCCCTATAATTCTCACAAACTAGCTTTCTGATCCTTAAAATTATTTTCTTGGGGTATAGTGGAAATCATAAAGGATATCAGTTTTTATATCTCCCTAGTGGCCGAATATCTCTCTCTTGGCATGTGGTTTTTGACGAGTTACAATTTTCTTTTGCTAGTTTATCTTCTATTTCAAATAGAGCACCGACCTCCAACTCTCCTGTCATGACCTCGTTGCCCATCATTGCTCCTTGTAATTCCTCTTCGCCTATCACTTCTGCCAATAATAGTTCCATAACAACTGTTGCCTCGCCAATTCCATCATTAAACTCGTTAAATCCTTCTTCGCCAAGTCCATGTCAAGCTCACCTGTGTGTTTTTTGGTCCCATCCAATTTGTCTCCGTCTTCCATCCCTGCTATTAAACTTACTGTTGATCTTTCAATACCTATTGATAATCCTATCGTTGCTCATAATTCTCAACCACCGGTTGCTCGGACCACATCCTTTGTACCTCATCCTATGGTCTCCAGGAGAGAAACCAAATCACAACTTCCCCAAGCTCACATTGACACAAAATATCCCTTGCCTCCATCTACCCTTCCACCTAAACCTACCTATTTTACCCAAGACAACAAGGATCCAAAATGGCAAAAGGCTATACAATAAGAGTACAACGCCCTCTTGCAAAATGGTACTTGGTCCCTTGTTCCATCCTTCACGACAAAGGATGTTGTGGGATGGAAATGGATTTTTAAGTTAAAACTCAATCCTAGTGGATTCATTGAGTGTTACAAGGATCGTTTAGTGGCAAAGGGATTTATCCAAGAGGCCGGAGTGGACTATCATGAAACATTCAGTCCCATGGTAAATCCTACAATAATTCGAGTGGTTTTATCTCTAGCTCTGTCCAAAGGGTGGTCTTTACGGCAACTCGACGAAAAAAATGCATTTCTTCACGGGCAATTACATGAAGAGGTATACATGTCTCAACCCTCTGGATTTACTGATCCAAGATATCCCAACCATGTGTGCAAGCTTCACAAAGCCCTTTATGGCCTTAAACAAGCACCTCGAGCATGGTTTGAGAAACTTAGCTCGAAATTGCTTGAACTCAATTTTCTACCTTCTAAATTTGATATGTCTCTCTTTATATGCAATTTTGACGGCCATATTGCTATTATCTTGGTGTATGTAGATGATCTTATTGTTACATGAAGCTCTAATGAGTTCATTGCAAGCCTTATTCTTCAATTGTCTAATGCCTTTGCTGTAAAAAATCTTGGTAAGCTACACTACTTTCTTGGTATTGAGGTCTATTATCATACTATTGGATTGATACTTACTTAATCACAATACATACGAGAACTCCTTGCTCGTTCCAATATGGATGATGCGAGGCCAATTGGTACATCTATGGCCACATGACTTCAATTGTCTCAACATGGGAGTTCACCATTTTCGGATCCATCATTGTATCACAACTTGATAGGAGCTCTTCAATATATAACCATCACGCGTCCAGATGTGTCATTCACTGTCAACAAATTATTTCAATTCATGCATAATCCTATGGAGTCTCATTTCACTGCTATGAAACGCTTGTTGCGCTATTTAAAGGAAACCATAAACCTAGGCTTGCATTTGCGTTTCGCTAGCTCCTTACCACTTCAAGCCTTCACAGATGTGGACTGGGATGGTTTCCCAGATGATCGACGGTCTACCAATGGTTATTGTCTATTTCTTGGACCTAATTTAGTGTCATGGAGCTCAAAGAAGCAGGGAGTGGTTGCACGATCTAGTACCTAAATATAGGGCCTTAGCTGCTTCTTTAAGAGTTGCATGTCTCTCTTCCCCAAGCTCCCATACTATGGTGTGATAATCTGTCCGCTACCTACCTTATTCAAATCCTATTTTTTATGCGCGAACCAAACATACTGAATTAGATTTTCATTTTGTTCGAGAGAAAGTGGCTTCAAAGGACTTGAACGTTCGCTACATCAGTTCGTTGGATCAGTTAGAAGACATCTTCACCAAGAGTCTTCCTTCCTGTTGGTTTCATCTCCAGCGTTCCAAGCTTGATGTTGCCAAGCCACTGCTCAGCTTGCGAAGGGCATGTTAGGACACCATAATAGTCACATATTATGTATTTATATTTGATTAGAATTGTATAGTTTATCTCTTAGAGAGTTTGTGTTCAACTATACTTTGTATAGCATCTTGTATATATTGAGGCAAAACCCCTCTCTGAATATAATAGAGTGAAAATCTTTTCATACACCCTACATGGTATTATCGGGTGTATAACTAATAGTACCTTTTATTTTGTGGTATTAGTAATACCTTAGATTTAATACCATGAGATTATGTATGTAAAGACAAAAATACCCCTCAAATCTTTACCATTCTGTTTATTTTCTTGAATTTATATTTTATATTTGTACTAGTAAATTTATTTAAGTAAATTAGCTTACAAATTTTATTATTTAGAGAAAGTTGTCCGTTGCTAAATAAATTCAAGACCAATCAATACAAAGCGACCTCCCGAAGCTTAAGTTGATGTTTTCGATCAATAATTTTTTTGATGGTAAATAATTGTCTCACTCCAAAAAAATTCACTTAAAATAACTTATAGTGTGACAACAACTTTCATGATAAACTTTGATTGTAATTCAACATAAATTACTTGCAAAAAAATGTATTCAAGTATATAGAACAAAGCAATAATTAGGATTGATTAATTCGATTTGATCAGTTGAAAAACTATTTTTTTAACTTTCTATTTATGATTCCTTTATGTTATCCATTAACTCCTCTCTCGTCTGCAAATGAATCAAAAAATCATTCACAAAACTAACCAATAATAAAACTAAACATCATTGAGATTTTTTCTACGAGAGTTACATTTCTATTAAAAATAAACTCAAATTTCATAAAAAAACATTATCTTTAATAGAGATTTTTTTTTTGAAATAGGTCAATGAAAAACAAAAAAACAAATGTAACAAAGTACTGAAAATCAATTAACAATAATGAGTTCATGAAAAAATAGTTGATAAAAGCTATAGAATGTTGAGGGTATTTTTGTAAGAAAATACTATTTTTAAAGAAATATAGCAATGCATATTATTTTAATACATCAAATCAAATACTGCATAAGAAATAAGCCCAACATTACTAATCTCAGCACTACTAGTGTCTGCATTACTAATCCCAGCATTACTAATACACTTTTTTAATACTATTTTTATACACTCTACCAAACGACGCCTAAATCCTTATAAAAGGTTGGCTGCTTAGGAATTTCAGAGCAATCACTTGATTCAGAGTTTAAAGTTCAAAAACCAGACCACAGATTTAATTTTTATAAACTGGCTAACTTCTAAATATATGGCTACAAGAAATGTCACATATCTAAGTAAAAGATAATAGTACAAGAATATGAATATGAATCTAAAACTTTTAAAACTTTTCATCGAAAATAAGTCATAGATATATACTTGTGTCTCTATAAATTATTTCACTATGAAATAAAATGAAAAGTTGAAAAGTTAAATTGTTAAATATAAAAGATGTTATTCTTTTTTCATCTTGACTAGCTAATGAAGTGTTTGGATAAATTGAAAAAGTGCTTATAAACACTTAATTTTAAGTTAAAATGCTAAAAATAAGCCAAAAATCATAAGTTAGAAATCTTTTAACTTAAGGCTTTTGATTTAAAATGCTAAAAATAAGCCAAAAATTATAAGTTAGAATTTCTAGCTTATGATTTATGACTTATAAGTCAAAAGCCAAAAGCCAATCCAAACAGGCACTAAGTAAGAAAGTGTCCCATAAATTAAAACAGATGAAGTAATTGTTAGTAATATAACTTACTCCATCTGTTTCAATTTAGGTGACAAAGTTTTATTACACAAACTAGTTTAAGAAAGAAAGAACTTTTGTGAAATATTTGATCTTAAACATTTCATAACATTCTTATGGTTATATATAAATTTAAGAATAAAATAAGAAAGTTAAATTAATTATTCTTTTTATTTTGGGTAACTAACGGATTTTTATTAATTCCAGTAGCAAATCATTACAAAGAAACAGCTAACCCAACAGGCTGTGATCTAAATCAGACTTCACCAAAACTAGAGCTCTAACACATACCTATAGCTCAAACAATAAAACTCATCAAGAGTAGTTTTAATATCAAGCTGGGCTCTAACTATAGAAATGTAGGTTATCTCTTTGGACAAATCCTGCACACTTCTACACTTTTTCACAGAGACTGATATTCCTTTCAATCCACAGTGCATATACACATTCAGGTAATATAAATTTAAACACTTGAGTCTGCTGAGAATTACCGTTACCATGTTTAGTACTCCATTGTAAGAAAGGTGGTCCAGTTTGTTGAAGAAAAACCTGGCCTCTGGATCCATGAGAGTACTCTATTGCATAGGATGAGGGTAAACTGGCATTGGATAAACAAGTGCTCTATAGTTTTTCATCTGCACTTTGAAACAATGTACAAGTTTTAGGCACATTTAATCCCCACTTGGCTAATCTATCAGCTGTTAAAAGTCTCTTGTGAAACATGAACCATATTGTAAAGAAGGCTTTGGGCCTAGCTCTATTTTTAAGTAAAAATTACACACACACACATATATATATATATATATATATATATATATATATATATATATATATATATATATATATGTTTACTAGTATTTACTAAAAATCCCAACTATTTTTAAAATTTCATTAAATCCCAATATTTAATCTTTGAAGATAATATAAGTTAAGTTAGATACGTCTTATAGATACATGTATTAGTTAAACTAATTAGCATGTTTTAAGGGATTAGTTAAATTAATTAACATGTTTTAAGGGATGTAACAGCTAAACAAGCATTAATATAGCAACTAACTCGGGACTTTGGGCTATAGGTGACAAAAGAGTTTTAAAATGAGGTGTAGGTGACACAAGTCTTAATTATTAGGTGGAAGTGACAATTACTTTATTATGGATTAAGATAGTTGGAGAAGTTTGAAAATAACCCACATATTTTTAAATTTACACTTTGATCCAAATGTTAGTTAATATAACAAAAAAAAGGCGTGTTTCTCTCTCTTCTCATCCGTTGTTGTTTTCTCTCTCTTCACGACTATTGTTGTTCATTCTTGCTGCTGTTGCTTTATTCATCATCTTTTGCTTCATTATCATCATCTTCTACTTCATTATCATCTTCATCTTCTTCTTGTCGATCATTGTTGTTGTTGTTACCGCTACTATTGCTATTTTATCAATTTCTTAGGTCAAATTTTATTTCGAACATCACCACTTTTCACTTTGACATTACCTTATAGGAGACCTTGGTAAGTCAAATTATGATTTTTAGTCGAATTTGTCATCTGGGTTACAAAGTTACTGCTGTTTTTTCTAATAATGGACAGAAGCTGATCATGAATCCAACATAAGTGCCCATAATTTAAATAGATCACTCATCTGGTGCATCAGACTGATTATCGGTTGCATCAAACTAATTATCTGTTGCATCAGACTGATTATCTGTTGCATCAAACTGATTATCTGTTGCATCAGATTGATTATCTATTGCATCAGACTGATTATCGGTTGCATCAGACTAATTATCTGTTGCATCAGACTAATTATCGGTTGCATCAAACTGATTATCTGTTGCATCAGATTGATTATCTATTGTATCAGACTGATTATCTGTTGCATCAAACTGATTATCTATTGCATCAGACTGATTAATCTGTTTGGAACAAGACAAATCAGCCCCTGCCACAAACCCAACAGATAACCAATATGTTATGCTATTGCTACTGGATTCAAAATTATTTCTTACGTCCAATCGTCGACATGTTTGTTGAGAATATAATAGACAGAATAAAAATTAAATACTCCCTCCATCTCAAATTACCCATCCTAAATTTTCTAATTTGATTTTTCATTTTACTTATTTTTTTTATTAATCAAGAAGAGATAAAAAAATCCATGTTTTAACCTTTGCATTAATCACTTTTTCTTCAAATTAAAATGTAAACATCATTTAATAGGGGTATTACGAAACTAGGCATGTTATTAATTATTTTTCTTAATCAATGTGCCATCTCAATTTGAGACGGGTAGGGTAATTTGAGACGGAGGGAGTTATCTGTTGAAACAGACTAGTTATCTGTTGCAACATATGAGTAATCTGTTTGGAACAACATAAATCAGTCCCTGCCACAAACCCAACAGATAAATCTTAAATCTTGCTATTGCTACTGGATTCAAAATTACTCCTTACGTCCAATTGTTGGCATGTTTGTTGAGAAGATAACAGACAGAGTGAAAATTAAATATGAATTAAAACGGTCAAAGTTGATCAAACATAATTTTTTTATTAAACTAAAACAAATAAAAATACATATACAGACTTAGAAAGAAATAAGAAACAAAATAATCTAATTATTATTAATAGAGTCTTCGTTATTATTATTATTATTATCGCCAGCCGCATCTTCGACAGGAAGCAGCAACGCCTTTCTTATCCTGCGGATCTTTCGCAACATCCTTACTCTGACAGCGGCCAACTCCCACTGTATATCATGTACCTGCCTCTGCAATTCCCGTACGTCATCTCGTAAAATAGCGACATCCCACACTGGATTGTCCATATCTAGAACATGCATAAATTGACAAAAAATGCAAAAACAAAAGTAAAAAAAGAATCCGGAAGCAATACAACGTATATTTACACAAAAAGCAAGAAAAAAACTTATCAGAGACAGGAAAAAATAATCAAGTTCTTGAAGATAAAGTAGCTGAAGGTGTAATATTATGAAAGAAAAGAGTAAGAAATAAATAGATATGTGTAGTAGAATGAACGAGTAAGGAGAGACCTATTTATAAAGGATTGAATTTGAATGAGTTAGGCAAAAAGGCGCGACTGTTCACCTCCATTTATTAATACTGGTGACTTTTTGATTACTGTGGAAAGTTGTGACTTGATAAGTTCTTTTCAGTGATCATTTTTTGAGTTGTGGCAATAGATTATATATCTGTTGCATCAGATAACCCACCTGTGACAACAGATATACCATTTATTGCAACAAATCTATGATCTGTTGCAACAGATAATATATCTGTTGCAATATATATCTTTTTAATAATTATCATATCTTTATCTTTACTCCAAATTTGATGACTTTTTATTATATAAATTAAAAAAACAGATTAAAAAATAAAAGGCGTGACTGTTCACCTCCATTTATTAATACTGGTGACTTTTTGATTACTGTGGAAAGTTGTGACTTGATAAGTTCTTTTCAGTGACCATTTTTTTTAAGTTGTGGCAACAGATTATATATCTGTTGCATTAGATAACCCATCTGTGACAACAGATATACCATTTGTTATAATAAATCTATGATCTGTTGCAACAGATAATATATCTATTGCAACATATATCTTTTTAATAATCATCATATCTTTATCTTTAATCCAAATTTGGTGACTTTTTTATTATATAAATTTAAAAAATAGATTCAAAAACAAAAAGCCGCGACTGTTCACCTCCATTTATTAATACTGGTGACTTTTTGATTATTGTGGAAAGTTGTGACTTGATAAGTTCTTTTCAGTGACCTTTTTTTGAGTTGTGGCAACAGATTATATATCTGTTGCATCAGATAACCCATCTGTGACAACAGATATACCATTTATTGCAACAAATCTACGATCTGTTGCAACAAATAATATATCTGTTGCAACATATATTTTTTAATAATCATCATATCTTTATCTTTAATCCAAATTTCATGACTTTTTTATTATTATATAAATTAAAAAAACAGATTCAAAAATAAAAAGACGCGACTGTTCACCTCCATTTATTAATACTGGTGGCTTTTTGATTACTGTGGAAAGTTGTGACTTGATAAGTTCTTTTCAGTGACCATTTTTTTAAGTTGTGGCAACAAATTATATATTTGTTGCATTAGATAACCCATCCGTGACAACAGATATACCATTTGTTGTAATAAATCTACGATTTGTTGCAACAGATAATATATCTATTGCAACATATATCTTTTTAATAATCATCATATCTTTATCTTTAGTCCAAATTTGGTGACTTTTTTATTATAAAAATTAAAAAAATAGATTCAAAAATAAAAATGCGCGACTGTTCACCTCCATTTATTAATACTGATGATTTTTTGATTACTGTGGAAAGTTGTGACTTGATAAGTTCTTTTCAGTGACCATTTTTTTAAGTTGTGGCAACATATTATATATCTGTTGCGTTAGATAACTCATCTATGACAACAGATATACCATTTGTTGCAATAAATTTATGATCTGTTGCAATAGATAATTTATCTATTGCAACATATATCTTTTTAATAATCATCATATCTTTATCTTTATTCCAAATTTGGTGACTTTTTTATTATATAAATTAAAAAAACAGATTCAAAAATAAAAAGGCGTGACTGTTCACCTCCATTTATTAATACTGGTGACTTTTTGATTACTGTGGAAAGTTGTGACTTGATAAGTTCTTTTTAATGACCATTTTTTGAGTTGTGGCAACAAATTATATATCTGTTGCATCAGATAACCCATCTGTGACAACAGATATACCATTTATTGCAATAAATCTACGATCTGTTGCAACAAATAATATATCTGTTGCAACATATATTTTTTTAATAATCATCATATCTTTATCTTTAATCCAAATTTAATGACTTTTTTATTATTATATAAATTAAAAAAATAGATTCAAAAATAAAAAGGCGCGACTGTTCACCTCCATTTATTAATACTGGTGGCTTTTTGATTACTGTGGAAAGTTGTGACTTGATAAGTTCTTTTTAGTAACTATTTTTTTGAGTTGCAACAGATATACCATTTATTTTGCAATAAATCTACAATCTATTGCTTCAGATAATATATATGTTGCACATTTAAGCTATCTTTTTTAATAATCAACATATCTTTAATTCAAATTTGGTAGTCTTTATTATATAAATTTAAAAAACAGATTTAAAAATAAATATGTCGAAGAGTCACGATCAGTTATTAAAATTAAATAACCGTTCTGTTATGGCTATAAATTGTGTTTATCATTTATTTTCTTATTATTTATTTATGAACCATTATTCATATTAAATAATCGAAAAGTCATGTCTTTTCACCCTCTCAATAACAATAACCTTTTTTTATTAATAACCGCCTGTTGCAACATATGATCTATCTGTCGCATCAGATTAACCTCTGTCGACATGTTGAGAATAAGGAATAGGCAAGAATGATAATTAAATACTAAATAAGAATTAAAAATTCAAAGTCGACCACCAAACATAGATTTTTGAATTCCTTGGGTAGATCCGATATACAAAAGGAGGAAAATACATACATACGCTAAAAGAAAAAAATTATAACCTAATTATTATTACTACTATTATTATTATTATTATCATTACTATTATTATTATTATTATTACTATTAGTATTGTCAACCGGACAATTTTCATCCGGCAGCAGCAGGGCCCTCCTCAGCCTTGCTTCGAAGTCGGCCAAATTCCTCTAGAGTTCATCAAAATGCCTTTGAAGTTCCTGCAAGGACACAATATGAATCTTCTTGTATGAATCTGGATCAAACATATTTGTATTGTAAGTGTAGTAGAATGAACGAGTGAGAGGAGGCCTGAGGGACCTATTTATAAAATAATTAAATTGGAAGGGGTGACTAGGTCAAACAAAAAACCACGACTGTTCATATCCCTTAGTTAAATAAAACTGGTGAATTTTCGAATATGTAAATTAAAAAAAAAAGATCTAAATACAACATTTTTTTTTTATTGTATTTTGGAACGAAAAGAAAATTGCTTTAAAGTTGGTCGAACAAGTCATCAATTTTTGGAGTGGATATTTATTTTTGATGGTGACTTTGTTCAATTGATGGTAATCAATGTACATTCTAAGGGAACCATCTCTCTTACGCACGAAAAAAAATTGGTGCGCCTCACGGGGAAATGCTAGGCCTGATGAATCCCTTGTCTAGGAGATCTTTCAACTGTTCTTCTCTTTGAGTTTGTCTGGAGCCATTCTGTATGGCGGAATAGAGATAGGCTGGGTATCTGGAAGAAGGTTTATTCCAAAGTCAATTTCCCTTTTGGGAGGAACTCCAGGAAGATCTTTAGGGAACATATATGGAAATTCCCTTATGACAAAAACTAATTCAAGATTAGGAGTATCTGAATTAGAGTCTTTGACTCAAACAAGATAATAAATACACCCCTTGGATATTATTTTTCTCGCTCTAAGGTATGAAACAAGTTGACCCCTAAGTACTGTAGTACTACCCCTCCATTCAAGTACTGGTTTATTTGGAAACAGAAAGTGAACAACTCTGTTTCTACAATAAACTGAAGCATAGCATGAATGTAGCCAATCTATGTCGAGAATAACATCAAAATCCACCATCTCTAACTCTACAAGGTCTACTAAAGTAACTTTCTGAGACACTATAATCGGGCAGTCCCTATTTACCTGCCGGACTATGATAGACTCTGCCTACTGGGGTTGACACTGAGAAGGGTTCTGCTAAGATTTCGAGACTAACTCCAAAATTGACAGCTATATAGGGGGTCACAAAAGAGAGAGAAGCTCCGGGATCTAAAAAAGCATAAACATATCAATGAAAGGCATGTACCGTACCCGTAACCACATCAGGAGAACTTTCCTAATACTATCGGGACTAAAGTACATAAAGTCTGTTTGGGCGCTGCCCACTGGTGGCACTCGAAGTGGCGCCCTGCTGAGTTGGGCGGCCTGTGAATGCTGCTGAAGAGTTAGCCTGACCCTGTTGACGATCATTCCTACCTTTCCACATACCTGTCGAACATTTCTTCAACCTATGGCCTGGATTTCCACATCCAAAACACACATCGCTGCCAACCCTGCACACACCTTGATGATTTCTTCCATACTTCTGGAAAAATGGGTTAGTCCAAGCACTACTAACACTGCCCTGAGGCTTAGGGCCTGGCACCCTATCCCTGTTATCATTCCTGAACCTCAGCACTGGGGAAATAGCTGAGGATGGAGCTACAAATAAAGATTTCTAGAAAAACTGAGGACGATTACCACTTTCTGATCTCGATCGAGCAAAATTAAAGCTACCCATTATAGCCCTTTTGTTATCCCTCTCTTTCTCCTTAGCCTTCTCCTCTTCGATCTATTGAGCATGCACCATCAACCTAGATAAGTCTATGTCTTTGATAAACATTGTGGTACTATATTCCTTGACCACACTATTAGATACACCAGACACGAACTTGCTCATCCTAGACCTGTTATTAGCCACCACATGAGGAGCATACCTGGCTAGCTGAGTAAATTTGAGGGAATACTCTTTCACACTCATGTTGCCCTTTTTCAAATTAATAAACTCTAACACCTTAGCTTCTATAAGTTCCAAAGGGAAGAATCTATCTAAAAAGGCTGCAGCAAACTCCTCCCACTCTATAGGTCCTGCATTCGCACCTCTATCCCCTCTTCACTGCTTAAATTAGGTGTGAGCGACATCCTGCAATTGGTAAGTAGCCAATTCAACACTCTCACTAGAATTCACTCCCATAATGTATGTTACCTTCTGAACCATGTTTAGGAATTCCTGCGGATCCTCTTCAGACTTAGATCCCAAAAACAGAGGAGGATTCATTCGGGTAAAGTCCCAAATCCTAGCTGCGGTGGTATTGGCCACTGGGTTGGCTGGGATTGTAGCTGGACGAATGTTCTGAGCTGCTATAGAGTGAGCAAGAGTAATGAATGCATATCTGAACTCAACATGCAAAACATGCTCATACAGGGGATCTTCCTGAACGGGCGAAGGTGCTGGCTGATTTCTATTTCTTCTTCCGTTAGTCTTTCTGGGAGGTATGTTCTATAAACAGAAGGAAGATTAATTAAATGAAGAGTTTAAGTTGAGATCATACTCTTTTGCATGACATAAATACTGAATAAAGGGAAACTTTTCCTAAAACGTCTTGTAGCCTCTTGTCAATAAATGTGGTGCGCTTCACATCTATGCACAAAACTCTACTCAACGCGACTTTTAGACTCCCTAGGACACTTTATAACCTTAGGCTCTGATACAAAGTTTGTAACACCCCGAGAATAAACCCTGGGTGCCACACGGTGCTTACGATCACAAGTGATCGTAAGCTAACCCATGATACTGGTATCTGGTCATAAAATAATAACATATGTGGAAGAATAACTAAAAAGCCATAAGGTCCTAGCAACTGAAATTAATACTTAATCATAGTTTCAAATGTCTGAGAACAGACTGGTAATACTGATAAAATAACTGACAATAACAACCAAAAACTGATCAACTATCTGTACTAGTCTGAAAGCCTCTAAACTGACTGACTGTGGAGTTGATGGGACAAGCCCCCAACTAAATTCTTCTAACTAGATAGCTGAAATACTGACATACTGAATGTAAGATAACTCATCCTTGAAGGACGAGGACTCACCACTGTTCACTGATGCTCATAGGATGATCTGTCTAAGTATGGTCAGGATCTCGAGTATCCAAACCTATGATATAAAACATCATAGCGCAAGAAACGAGTATGCGATCAATACTTTGAATATACTGGTATGCTAAATGAGGTTAGGCTAGTATGCATGGTTTCATATGCATGCGTAGTAACTGACTGAATGTATGACATGAAGTACTAAGTAAAATGTATGAAATTTGTAAAGACTGAGAATACATGACCAAGCATAAAACATGTTCTGAATATAGTCTGAAAACTAAAATACTGAGTACTGATAAATGAGTAACTGATATCTGTATACTTGATGATAGGCGAATTTACACGCCTATAGTACTATATTTTGCCCATATTTTAGCCTAGTTTTGAGAACAAATTATATATTTCATGCACTTTTAGTCCCTTTTCCTGTAAGTGAGCTAACGAACATGATTAGCAAAGTTTCAGGTATAAATGATGCAGAATTCAACATTTTATGGATAACTTGACGCCAAAGAAAGCTTCACGAAAGGAGAAAAGCCAATCTTGGACGCCAAGGACTAAAGATGGCGCATGGAAAATCTGTCCCGGGCTAAAACAACATTTCTGAAGACTTTGGGGACTAGCAGTAATTTATTAGGATTAGGATAATGATACATTAACCTAGTACAATTGGGTTAAGTATTTCATTAGCTTATTAGGATTAGGATAATGATACATTAACCTAGTACAATTGGGTTAAGTATTTCATTAGCTTAGTAGAATTTGGTTAAGTATTTCATTAGCTTAGTAGGAATAGGATATGGGTATTATAAATACCCTATCTTGCTAGAGATTTTAATCAATTCCGAATTAATTCTATTACTCTACAACTCTTCTTCTAATTCTTCCATTAATTCTATTTTTCTTCTTCTACTCATCTATTCAATTCTTAAATTCCGCAACAAGAGAAACGTTACCTTGCTAAGGAATTCACGCCTAAACGCCTACCACACCATTATAAACGTGAAATCTTAATTGTGGTATAACAACAATGTCAATTGTGATTTCCTTCGCACTCATGGGTAACTAAACTTCTCTGTTGGGGTTATGGAAGCCGTATGAGATACTATCTATTGCTGTGAGTTTGTGAGTTCGTGACACGTATGCTGCTTATATCATTAGTCTCTTCATCTTAATCTAAATTCTTTGTGGTTGCAAACGCAAGAATACCCCAGTATAACATTTAACTTGTTCGAAAAAAAGGTTATCTGTCTGGAAAAGAGATAATGTCAAGGTAGTAGGGTCCCATCCCCTATTAAAAAGTTAGTGCCGTAACTGGATTAACCTCTTGGAGAATTCGTACCGTTAGACACGCTTTAAGCTCGAAAGAGTTAAAGTGAAATAATCCTCGAATAGGTTGAAAGACGCCTGGATTTACCATCGAATACAATTCTCTATAAGCACATGCATGTCTGAATTCCGCACACTCATAGCCAATAGAGACGTATAACTCAGAAGGTGGACATAACCCCAACTTCTCAATTCTCATTGTTTACATCTCACTAAACATTCTTTTTGCTATTGCCGTTTTTTAGCTACTATTCGGTTACATTACTTGCACAACAAGAATCCCCCTTTTTTCGAGACTTTCACTAAAAGTCTAGTAATCTTCACTTACTTGTTGACCAAGCTATTCCCTGTGGGATCGATACCCAACCCAGTTGGGTTCTATATTTGACAAACGACCGCTTTACACTCCTACGAGAGCTATAGATTGAGCGTTATCAATACTATGGTCAAGCAAAACTGAAAATGAATTATGAGCTAAATACTGGACTGAGACTGTGGGAGCTAGCTATAACCGACATGCCCTAATATACTTTTAGGGTCCATCCTGTAACCCCAGTTGGAAGGGTGTCAGTACCGTGCCACGGGTACTAACACTGGCAGTGTGGATCCACTAATCTGAAGTCCCAAAGGATGAGGGTATCATGCCTAACTGATGGGGGACCCCTCAAAATCTACAATGGTGCCGTTGTTCTGGAACCTAGGTACTTATACTAGTGCCTCATGCCTAACTCACAGGGGAGACACCATCCTTATGCTCACTCGGTGCTAAGTGTTACTTCCAACTGAATGAAACTGATTATTAGGTTGAACTGAGTTTAACTGAATGTAATAAATGGTTGAACTAATAATACTCATAACTATTCTAAAACCATTCAATAGATATTGAAAACTAGGTAAGCAGCTAAATTGTAGGTATTCAAACCCCAAAGTCTCGATAGCAATAATAGCAAGATCATACTAAAACTTTGAGGACATGATATGCAAGCATTCATTTAAAACTCATTCTTTTAGGTATTTCACCAAACGTTTGAAATGCATGGTTTAAGCTAAGCATGAGATTAGTTTTTAAGCTTGTTGTAATAGCATGATTTATATTATAAAAACACCAATTAAGGATTAAATTAACGAACAACACCATTCAAATATGTGGGGTTTAATAACAACAACAATTACGTGTAAACATGGTATAGAATCGAAATTTATGGGAATTCATGGTTAAAAATCATACTAATCATGTAAAAATCATAAACTTGAATTTGAAATTGGGTTCTTGGACTCCATGGGTGAAAAGGACCCATGGATGAACATCTAACATACCTTAATTGAAGAGTTTTTGAAAGTTCTTGAGAATTGATCTTGAATGTTGAACGACTAGGGTTTGGTCTTGAGAGGGAATGCTTTCAATTGGGGGAAATTTTGAGAATAAAATAGTAACTTATTATTTTGGGACCCTAAATCCCGTGTTTTAGATTAGTTGGGTGAAGGGAAAGGACTGAAATACCCCTGGAAGTACGTGACTAAAAGCTGGAAATATCAGGGGTGAAATAGAGCATGCGTCGCATTCTCTAGAGTGCCAAAATGGATCATGCGTCGCATTCTCCCTCAGGGGTGGAATGGAGCCTGCGTCGCATGCTAATCGCATGCATCTACTGCCTCTCTTATGAAAATAGCTATAACTTTTTCCTCGGGTATCGAATTAAGGCGAAATTGGTGTCATTAGAAAGCTGGCTCAATTATCTACAATTTGGTGGGTCTTGAGCTGCAAAATTCCACGTCTATAAAAAGTTATACCCATTCAAAATAGACCCTTGGGAAATCTAACACCAAAACTTGGCTGATTCAAAAACTCTTAGATCGCCTTGCTCTAAGTGACTCTTATGAACATGTTTTAGATATCATAAGCTCTCTTCTCACTGGGCTAATGAACATGAGACATGCATTCAAATATTAATTACGGGATTAGAGATTACACACGTAGGAACTATAGTTCATTTTTTAGCTTAGAATCATGCGAGGTGTTACAAATTGTAGTTTTTTTTTTTATATATATATGTATTGAAATACGCATCTCTTTGGTATGGGACGAAGGAAGATGTAGAATGATGCTTATGATTCCACTGACTGAATACTGGTGATGGCGTGAATAGATTCAATACATTCATGATTATTATATCGGTAATTGATGTGATTTTAGATAAAATATGATCTTATGACTGTTCTTCCTAAATAAGGGTTAAAACCCACTTTCACCTTTAAAAATTGATTTCTCTACATTGATAATTGCCTATTTTTTTGGATAACTTAAATATATAAAAGAGGTTAATAATGATGTTTCAAAGATTTGACTGATATAGTTTTCGATCCATGATTTGACACTATTGTTTACTATGGTCGTGAGATTCCGACCCCTTTCTACACTTATTAATGATTTAGTCCCAAAGATCACTCCAGGTAATGGATTTGTGAGCTTACACTCATTTTAGACATGACTTGAGTTCATGCACCTATTATATATATATATATATATATATATATATATATATATATGCTTATTGATAATGTGATATTAATGATGAATGATGAATTATGGAAATATACTCTATCTTGCTTCTCCTTTTATGTTCATTTACTTTAGCCCTTTAGGTCTTGTTCTTTACTTTAGCCCTCGTGAGGCTTGCTATTTATTATTTACATTTACTTGGATATTATGATGATATGATGATACCCGACAAGGCCGGAGGATGTTATGATGATATGATGATACCCGGCAAGGCCGAAAGATAAAGTAATGCCATTAATCCAAAACCAAATCAAACCAGTACAAATAACCGTATGCAAATACATATATACATTTATATGCCAAGCCAAGATAGGGAACAAGGTTTAGCATGCATTTTAAAACCTTAACCTGGAATATTTAGCTTTACTGTCACAATTCCACCCACAGGATTTATGGGTCCATTTACCCCTTGAATGGGCCTAGTGTGGGTAGCCGCACGAACCGGAGATACCATAGATGACCGAGATTCCCTTGTACCCTTCTCCCTATATGATACATATATACATGTATATACTTAGGGGATTCCCTTGTTCCCCACAAGCTCAAGGTCATCAAGACCACCCCTCAGGTCGGCAAACATGAGTTTCCAGTGTTTGTCCTTTGGACTCACATCTTCACGGCTAGCTATCACAACCCCCATTATTGCCCAATTAAAACATTTAGTACATAACCATCAACCAATACATAGATTCAATTATTAAGTCATTATTAAGTGGTATCGTCATACCGACTATAGTTTGCAAGCATTGTCATTGAGCAGAGACTTAGGGAATTCCCGTGTACCCCGCTGACTCCATTATTAAAATCACTTGGGGGATTCCCGTGTGCCCCACAAGGTTTTCAAAACCATCATTAACCATTTTCCATGTATTCAATGCATTAATTCAAGTAATAAATCAAATGAAACACCTTGGGGATTCCATTATACCCCTAATTAGAATTTCCACCTTTCTCATAACTATAAACCAATTTTACAATACAGGGTTGGGGTAATAACCACTTCCAAAGTCACAAGTTTAGAGCAAATTACCATTCTCAAGTTCAACCACCATACCCATGCACCCACATGTTCAAAACTATATTTAAAATATAGAAACCCATAATTTAACCATGGGAAAACATTATTCAACAATAAGCATACACCCCCCTCCCTAACATTTATTTCAAAACCATAATAATACTATGAAAGCCATATATTAAAACATGTGATTTTAATAAAATAATAATGAAGGAATAGTAACATGCCTGAAATACCAAGAAATTTGGAAGAGATGGCACCCTTAGAACCCTAGATGATCACTTTCTTTGAAACCCTAGCCTTATCTTGAACAGAGAGTTTGAGAGAAAATTTTGGGAGTATTTTATTGAGAATGATGATAATGAAGTCCTAAGGAAGATTTTAAGTCGTGGGGTCCAAGGGGTTAGAGTGGGAAATATCCAAAATGCCCTTAACTTAAAGGCCAGAAAAAGTTTCTCCCTTGGCTATGAGTCAACCATTGACTCATAACCACTCCTAACGACTCATGACCACGAGTGGTAACCAAGACAGTGACCAAGACCCCCATGCACTGTCAAACTTACAACTCACCCCAACCCATAACCAGACCTGACGACTTGTAACGTCCAGTCATAGGCATAGCAGAATTCAAAATGGGTAAGACATTGGACAACCTACGATTTTACCTCACAACTCGTAACATATCGCTACGGATCTTAGTGAGCCACTCGTACTCAAAGTAGAGTCAATCCACAATCTTACTGATTTGGTTATGGCTCATCCTAACGATCCATCACCAGACCTTACAACTTGTATCCCCAAGTCATAACCGAGATAGAAACCCAAACACCATCCACAGGACACCTTATGACTAGGGCCACCTGACCCGCCAGGACACTATACGACTCTTATGGTCAAGTCGTAATCAAGGTAGTAAGCTCAGAGCTCAAGAAATTTTCAAGGGACAAAATTCAGGGTGTTTCAATTCTATCCCACTTGGATCATTCGCCCTCAAATTATGGGACAAGGCATTGAATAGCACGATTAAGCCCCAAAATCGCTACTCTTACTTTTAAGACAGAAAACAGAATATCAAGGAATTCACAATCTTCCTTTAACAAAGATAGAAAACAAGGATGTTAAGAATAATACATACCTTACGTACGATTTTCTGAAATAGGGAATAAGAATGGATACTTGGACTTCATGTCCTCTTCATCTTCCTAAGTAGCCTCTTCAACCTTATGGTTCCTCCATAAAACCTTTACCGAAGCTATGTCCTTAGTCTGCAATCGATAAATTTGTTGATCCAAGATTTCAATCGGATTTTCTCATAAGACAAGAAATCCAAAATACCAATATCCTTGATAGGCACAATTAGCGACGGAGCACCCATACACTTCCTCAACTTAGATACGTGGAACAATGCGTGAATAAAGATCAAACTAGAGGGAATCTCCAATTCATATGCAACATTACCAACCTTCTTCAAGACTAGGTACGAACCGTCATATCGAGGACTAAGATTTCCCTTCTTCCCAAACTACATTATTCTTTCATGGGAGATACCTTCAAGAACACCCTATCTCTAACATCAAACTCTAAATTCCCACGCCTCATATCCGTATAATACTTTTTGTAGCTTTGGGTAGCTTTGAGTCTATTCTGAATCACCTTCACCTTCTCCATGGCTTGGTGAATCAAATCCTGACCAAATATCTCAGCCTCACCGACCTTTAACCACCCAATAGGAGACCTACACCTTCTATCATACAAGGCCTCGAATGGGTCCATCCCAATACTAGAGCGGTAGCTATTATTATTCGCAAACTCGATAAGAGGCAAGTGTTCAACCTAACTACCACTATAGTCAATCACACAGGCCCAAAGCATATCTTTCAATAGTCTGAATAATCCTTTCTTCTTGGCCATCCGTCTGTGGGTGGAAAGTCGTACTAAGACTCACTTTAGTCCCTAAACCTCTCTAAAATGACTGCCAAAAGCCTGATGTAAACTGAGCACCACGATCTGATATGATAGAAATAGGTGCCCCATGCCACTTCATAATTTCCTCAATAAATAATTTGCATTAATTCTTCGCGGAGAAATTTATCCTCATTGGGAAAAAATGAGCTAACTTTGTCATCCTATCCACGATGACCCAATCAAATCAAACTGATTCTAGGACTGAGAAAGATCAGTAAAAAAATCCATATTAATCACTTTCCACTTCCACACAGGAAACTCAATTTCTTGATACAACCCTCCGGGCCGCAAATGCTCAACCTTCACCTGTTGACACACCATGCATTTAGCCACAAAATTGGACATATCTCACTTTATATTATTCCACCAATAGATTTCCTTAAGATCATGATACATCTTGTCAAACTAGGATGAATGGCGTGACACGACTCTTGAACCTCAATCAAGATCCTCTCTCGCTACCCATCTACGTCTGGAGCGCACAATCTTCCTTGATACTGCAAGGTACTATCACCACTAATCTCAAAGGCCATCACTTTCTACCTACCTACATCCCCCCTAATTTGCACTAAGATAGGATCAAATACTTGTTTCTCTTTCACCTCAACACTAAGAGATGACTTTGCCATCTCTTGAATAACCACACCACCATCTTCCGAGTCTAAGAGACAGACTCCAAGGATTTCCAAATAGTGAATGTCTTTCACCAATTCCTGCTTATCCTCATACACATGAGTTAGACTCCCCATGGATAACCTACTAAGAGCATCAACAACCACATTAGGTTTACCTGGATGGTAGTGAAGACTCATGTCATAATCCTTGAGTAGCTAAAGCTACCTCCTTTGCCTGAGATTTAGCTCTTTCAGTGTGAACACATATTGCAAACTCTTATGATTGAAAAATATATCCACAAGTACTCCATACAACTAGTGAAGCCAAATTTTTAACGTGAATACCTCGGCTAATAATTCCAAGTCATGAGTCGGTTAATTCTTCTCATGCACTTTCAACTGCCTAGAAGCATACGCTACCACCTTGCTATGCTATATCAAAATGCAACCAAGCCCCACACAGGACACATCACAATAGACCACAAATCCGCTAGTGCCTTCAAGCAAAGTGAAGATCAGAGCAAAGTCATCTTATTCTTTAGTTTCTCAAAACTATCCTTACAAGCATTGGACCACAAGAACTTTACCTAATTCCGAGTCAACTTAGTCAATGGGGCAGCTGTGGAAGAGAAACTTTCCATAAATCTCCTGTAGTGATCGGCTAAACCCAAGAAGCTCCGAATATCAGTTGGAGTCATGGGTCTAGGCCAATTCTTAATCACTACAACCTTCTGCGGATCCACCATGATCCTTTTAATAGATATGACATGACCCAGAAAAGTGACAACATTCAACCAAAATTCACATTTCAAAAATTTGGCATACAATTGCTGCTCTTTCAAGGTCTGTAATACAATGTGGAGGTGATCGGCATGATCCACCTCACTCTTAAAGTACACTATAATATCTTCTATGAATACAATAACGAATGAATCCAGAAACTGATGAAAGACCCTGTTTATCAAGTCCATGAATGTCGCTGGGGTATTAGTCAGCCCAAAAGACTTAACCAGGAACTCAAAATGCCATATCGAGTACATAAATCAGTCTTAGGGATATCTGTCTCCCTAATCTTTAACTAATGATACCCAAATCGAAGATCGATCTTAGAGAAAAACTTATCACCCTAGAGCTGATTAAACAAATCATCTATCCTAGAAGAGGGACACCTTATTCAATTATTGGTAATAAATACACATACGAAGGGAACCATCCTTCTTGCGCACGAACAACACCGGTGCACCCATGGGGATACACTAGGATGAATGAACCTTTGTCTAAAAGATCCTTTAATTGCTCCTGAAGCTCCTTTAACTCAGCTAGAGATATTTTGTATGGGAAAATAGAGATAGGATAAGTGATCGAAATAAGATCAATCCCAAAATAAATCTCCCTATCGAGAGGGACACAGGAAGGTCACCAAAGAAGACCTCAGAAAATTCATTTACCACCAGTATGAATGTAAGGAAGGACCCTCTGACTTAGAATCTTTAACCCAAACCAAAGGATAAAGACATCCCTTGGAAATTAACTTTTGGGCTTTAAGAAATGATATGGACCTCCCATTAGTCACTAGAGAAGCATATTCCTACTCAATGACCGGATCATTAGGGAAGTTAAAAATGACCCCACGGGTCCGACAGTCTAAAGAGGCATAGAACTAGTACAACCAATCCATCCCTAATATGACATCAAAATCAACTATGTCTAATTCAAACAGATTCACCAAGGTCTCCCGACCACCCATAGACACCACACAACTCCTATAGACTCTCTGACCAATCACAGACTCACCCATCAAGGTAGAAACAAAAAAGGGGCCTGAAATACACTTAGGAATAAAACCAAAAATGCACAACCACAAATGAGGTCACATAAGAAAGAGTGGACCTTAGGTAAAGTAAATAGTACACATCATGGGAAAAGAGTTACAACATAACAGTAATGACATCAGTTGATGCCTCAGACTCCTGATGGGTAGTGAGAGCATAGAGTCGATTCTGACCAATACCGGAGCTAGATGGTGCACCCTTTGGTGCCGGAGATGATAAAGAGGCAACCAAAACCTTGTTTTCCCCAGAAGAAACCTTATCCACTGGATAGGTTCTAAGCATATGCTCTGGCTGACCACAGTTGAATAATTTGTCCCTTCTCGTACCACAAAAACCTTGATGCAATCGATAATAAAATATGTAAGGAGGATATAATAGAGCTGATTAGGCCCCACTAGCTTGAGATTGGACACCCTGTGCCCTAGAACCATCGTCACTCTAAAAATTCCTATCACCAGATGACTTTGGGTAGGGAGAACTAGCAATCGAGTAGGCCCCAGAATTGCCCCACTTCTTTTTGGACCACTTTCGACCATCCCTGTTGTTCTATTATTGACCTCCCCCTTGATCTGAATACCAAAATTTCTTGCTCTACCTTTCTCCAATTTAAACTTGCTTCCTCTTCTCCTTATCTACTTGTTGCATATACACAACTAGTCTAGAAATATCCATGTCCTTGTTCAACAAGGCAACCTTGCTCTCAAAAATCAAGTCTCTGGATAACCTAGAAGAAAACTTCCTTATTCTAGCTCTCATGCTAGATACTAACTCGGAGCATACCGAGATAACTGGTGAAATTTCAAGGCATACTCCTTGACTGACATCTTGCCTTGCTTCAGGTTAATAAACTCTTCCGCCTTTGTCTCCCTCAGCTCTTGAGGAAAAAAATGATCAAGAAAAGCTCAAGAAAAGTCCTCCCATAAGGCAGACTCAACATCCACACCTTTGAGTTGCTCGCACTCTTTATACCACCGATGAGCTACATCCTTCAACTGGTAGGATACAAACTCCACACCTTCCACTTTTGTAATATGCATCACCCAAAAAATATTTTTTATTTCATCTATGAAGCCCCGAGGATACCCCTCAACTTTTGTACCAGTAAACATAGGAGGATTCAACCTTATAAATTGGCCAACTCTAGTGGCCTCAGATAATGGGGCAGCAAAATATACACAATCAATCTGAGAGGTGGCCAACTGAGTGAGCAAATGGATCAACTGGAAAAACTCAACATTAAACACATCAACTTGAAGTGACTGTGGAAGGATAGGAGGAATCAGTGGAGCTCTATTAGGATCTTCAGAGATAGTGATTCTAGACCTAGTCTAAATCCCTAGGGTAGGATAAAGGCCATTTTTATTATCTTCAGTTAGGATAGAAGGGTTCCCACGGACATCATATTTTCTCAGAGTCATGATCTGAAAGGTGAATAAGCAGGAATTAGAGAGATCTAAGACATTAGACTCTATTTCCTGAAAATAGAACTAAAAAAAGAGAAACATTCTTAAGTGCCTCGTAGCCTCTCCCTTATGAGTGTGGTGCGCTACACTCCCTTAAAAAAGACATTACTCAACATGAATTTGTGGACACTCAATTGAACATGAACTTATGCTCTGATACTAATCTTACATGACCTAAACTAGGGCCTGACCGTGCCGAGTATCGCAAGTCCAACTAGGACCGGAGACCACCTCCAATACCTAAATCATTGACCACCCTTCACCCCATGTCGGTGAATTTCGAACATATAATAAAATAAAATAGTATTAATTTGAAGACGTGAAAATAAGTCCATAATCAAAATTGAAAGCCACAACCATTTAGTCATACAATACCAATATCAATGCCAATACCAATGCTAACATTAATATCGACACCACTCATGGCCATAGTAGTCCAATAAAGCCTCTTATCAAAACCGAAGAATATCCAGTCAGGACATGCCCCCCAACCATAGCCAAAAAAAATAATAAGGACACAAAGAAATCCATAGCATGAAATGGGGTCTTCTAGTGTATGGAAGTTCACCACTTCAGCCTGACTCAAAAGTTGTCCCTGAATCACTAGGTCACTGAGCAAGATGAGTGGTAGTATGGCCGGTTCTTGCATCACATGAGGATACAACACCCGAAGACGGTTAGAGGGGTGAATGCTAGCATCCAACTCAAGGATAAAGATAAAGTAATGCCGTTAATACAAAACCAAATCAAACCAGTACAAATAACCATATTTAAATACATATATACATATATATACCATGTCGGGATAGGGAACAAGGTTTATCATGCATTTTAAAACTTTAACCTGGATTATGTAGCTTTACCATCATAATTCCACTCACGGGCTATATGGATCTAGTGTTACCCCCTGAATGGCCCCAATTCATGTAGACGCACGAACCGGAGATACCAAAGATGGCCGGGGATTCCCTTGTACCTTTTTCCCTATATGATATTGTAACGCCTCGAAAGTACCCCCTTAATGTCACATGGTTCTTAAGACTATAAATATCCCTAAGCTAACCCATGATATCTGTCCCGCTTAAAACTCCCATGAACAGTGAACTAAAATATTTCTAAATACTGAAAGAAAATAACTTAATATTTCATTGTCAACTAGTAAATGGGAAATCTTAAACAAACCCTTTAAACTGAAAGATACGTAGTTTGACAAACCTTTATTACTAACTAGAGAGCCACTGGGATAGACCCTAGATGACCCAAACATAATTGGAAATCAATTTCATCTATGAACAGACGTTTGATAAGCTAGGTTCTTGGACTATGAGGATTCACCAAAATCAGGATGCAGGTGATAATGCCCTTAGTTAATCGTACAACTGGGAATGAGAACCAAAACCTATATAATAAGACAATGTAGCACATAGAAATATATGTGGATCAGTACTTCTGGAATGTACTGAGTATGCGGGGTTGGATGCATAAGTAAAATAAGAAATGAATATATATGTACACTTTCAAATGATGCATGCTAAGCGTAAAGGACTCACTTTGGACCTGAGTAAAACTAATGACTGCAAGATCATAAAACATAGATAATGAAGCATACGAATAAGTTTAGTGAGCCATAACACTTAGTTTCTAAAATCTTTACTTTTATTCTTTCTTATGGGAAATTCTTCTAACCGACATAAACTATGTTAGATACCATCGATTCCAACATCTTACCCATGTTAGGGAGAGCTATTCTATCCTTTCCATCGAAATAGAACCTTAACTTATAGTGATCACTGAACTTAACCCATAATCGGACTTAAACCTACGGTGCCTCGTAGTTTCCAGGAATTTAGGATACACTCATCTACATTCCCCACTCGGTAATAAATACTACTCCCAATATATGTATATATATATATATATATATATATATATGCTCATACTTAAGAAATCCACCTTAAAATAACATAAGGGTTTATAGATTGAAAACCAGTTATGCTTCTCTTTACTTAATCTTAATTAGAAGGAACACTTGTAGATTTCACATCTTATCTTAGATCAAAAGATTAAGATTTTCTTTAAATCATGCTATAAAACATATCACTAGAGCTTACGGGCATAAACTTCTTGTAAACTCAATACTTCTACTTAAGACTTGGAATTCATGCTTTATTTCATAGAAATTCATAACAAAATTTATGCTCAATATTCACATTGAAATATTTCAACAATATCCCAGTCAAGATAACGAAATTCAAATCATAATATAAAAACTTACAAGTAAAAATATGAATAGATGTAACCTTAATGCATCTTTAACCTTTAAATCACAAGATAAGGTTATACTTCATTATATGGGAATTTGAGGAAAGAACCCTAATGTATGTCATGTAAATTCAACTTAAAATCATGCTTTTCAGGAACAAGGATGAAAGAATAATCTTGTTCAAAAACACCACATACTTGGAATTGCTTGACTTGTCAAGAGGACTTGAACTTTGAGACTTGAGAGATGACTTGGTGTGAGAAACCCTAATATAGTGTTCCTTGACGATGGGAGGATAAAGGATATTGTTAATTAACTGAAATATAAAGTAAAATAATGCCTCTCTTAGGTTATAAGTCGTGGGTTAGGAGTTGTAAGTAGGGAAAAGATCAAAAGGCCCCTTAACTAAACTTACAAAAAATTGACTGCCAGTACTCACGAGTCAATTTACGACTTGTAAGGTGAAGGTATGAGTTGGAATAGTAACTAGTAAACTTGGCAGTGGTAAAGATAGAACACACACTGGTCAACACACGAGGGGTAACTTATGACTTGTTACATTTACATATGACTTAAAATAACCACTCATAACTTGGAGAAATACTTAGGGAACCTAAACTACTGACCTTACGACTGCTCCTTATATGACTCATATTATCAAGTAACGACTCCTGGGGTCAAGTTTTACCCCAACTAGAACTCTAACCACTCCATAATGACTTAGCTATAATTTACATCTCACGACTCGTGAGATGTATATACAACTTAAGAAGGTGAGTCATAAGTTTTACAGTGGCTTTCATAAACGGGATATTACAATATCTTTCCCCTTGGAAACATTCGTCCTCGAATGTGATTCATCTAGGATTTGGATTTGGAAAAAAATCAACACCTCTACACCGAACTTACAGCCAAGCATATATCTATAACAAGTGTCCAATTATTTATAACATAAGATTTGACTTAAGAATACTTAAAATTTTACTTAAGAATACTTAAACGGACTTAAAGAGAAATATTTTTGGCTAAAAATAACTATTTACCTTTGGTAAGAACTGATTTAGAGGAAAAGAGATAAGGATACTTGGTGTTCATGTCTGCTTCAGCTTCTTAAGTGGCCACTTCAACCAATTGGTTTCTCAAAAGAACCTTTACTAACGCTACTTCCTTATTCCTTAGCCTTCGGATCTACCTATCAAGTGTCTCTACAGGAATCACCTCATACGATAAGTTATCTTTGAACCCAATATTCTCTAGGGAAACTACTAAGGACAAATCTCTAATGCACTTCTTAAGCATCAAAACATGGAACACTGGGTGAACCGCAACTAACTTTGATGGGAGGTCCAATTTCTAAGCCACCTCTTCTATACGCCTTTTTATCTCATACGGACCAACAAATCGGGGAGTCAACTTCCCTTTATTTCCAAATCTCCTTATTTCCTTCATAGGTGACACTTTCAAGAATACCTAATCCCCTACTTTAAACTTGATCTCTTTCTTCCTTTCATCTGTGTATGACTTCTGACGACTCTGAGCAGTCTTCAATATCTCATGAATTAACTAAACCTTTGCCATACCTTCAAGAACATAATCTGGCCCAATTAGTGCCGCTTTACCAACCTCAAACCGTCCTATGGGCGATCTTGACCTATGCCCGTACAATGCTTCAAATGGAGCCATCTGAATGCTATCATGATAACTATTATTATAAGCAACTCAATCTAGGGTAGATGGTCATACCAACTTCCTTTAAATTCTAAAACACATGCCCTCAACATATTTTCTAATGTCTAAATTATGCGTTCAGCCTGACCATCAGTTTGGGGATGAAAAATAGTACTAAGCTTAATCTTTGTACCAAGTCCTTTCTAAAGAGACTACCAAAACTATGAAGTGAATTACGTGCCTTTGTCTGAAATAATGGATAAAGGTATCCCATGAAGCCTTACTAACTCGTGCATATATATTTTGACATAATCTTCCGCTGTATCTGAAGTCTTGACTAGTAGAAAATGGGCTGATTTAGTCATTTGGTCTACTATGAACCAAATTAAATCATGCTGATGTCTTGTACGAGGCAACCTTCTGATGAAATCTATATTCACTACTTCCCTCTTCAAGGTAGGGTTGCTGATCTCCTGTAGTGTACCACCCAATCTCTGGTATTCAACTTTAACTTATTGACAGTTGGGACACTTGGCCATAAACTCTGCTATGTCTCTCTTAATACCATTCCACCAATAAATTTCTCGTAAGCCATGGTACACCTTAGTAGCACCCGAATGAATGGAATACCTCAAACCATGAGCCTCGGTTAGTATCCTTTCCCTCAACCCGTCTATATTTGGAACACAAATCCTACCTTGATAGCAAAGTACACCATCTCCCCCTTGGGCGAAAACCTTGACTTTTTGCTACTGGACTGCTTCCTATATTTGGCTGTATGGGATCATTTTGCTTCTTCTCCTTTAATTCCACTACCAGAGATGATTCTAAATCATTTTGAACCACTACTTCCCCATTATCCATGTTGAGCAAATGTACTCCCAAATGGGCCAATCTATGCACCTATTTGGCCAATTCTCATTCTTCCTTTTTCATATATGACATACAAACCATAGACATCCTACTCAGTGTGTCTTTTACTATGTTGGCCTTACCCAAATTATAAAGTACATGCATATCATAATCCTTCAATAACTCCAACCACCTTTTTTGATAAAGATTCAACACCCATTGAGAAAATACATACTGAAGACTCTTATTGGCACTGAGAACATCAACATGAACACCATAGAGGTAGTGCCTCCAAATTTTCAAAACAAATTCCACGGTAGCTAACTCCAAGTAGTGAGTTGAGTAATTTTTTTTGTGATCCTTAAGTTTCTTGGAGTCATAGGCTATCACTCTTCCATTTTGCATTAATACACAGTCTATCCCAACCCTAGAAGTATCATAGAACCCTATGAATCTGTCTAACCCCTCTGGTAGAGCTAACACTGGTGTCGAAGTCAATCTATCCTTCAACTCTTGGAAACTCTTATCATACTTATTCGACCATATAGACTTCACCTTCTTTTGGGTCATCATAGTCAATGGTGCGGCTATAGAGAAGAACCCTTAAAAAATCTTCTCTAATACCCGACCAAACCCAAAAAGCTCCTGATATCGGATGGAGTGATGGGTCTAGGACAATGCTTTACTGCATTAGTCTTCTAAGGATCTACATGAATATAAATCCTGAAATGACATGCCCCAAGAAGGTAACAGATTCCAACAAAAATTCACATTTACCAAACTTTGCATATAATTGATGGTCCTTGAGGGTCTATCGTACTATTCTCAAATAGTCTGCATGTTTCTCCTCACTCCTGGAATACACCTATATTGCCCATGGAGTACACCTTGGATGCCACACGATGCTTACAGTCACAAGTGACCACAAGCTAACCCATGAGCTGGTACCTGCTGTAAGCATTGAATAAAATTGATAACAACGACATGTGCAAAAATTAACTGAAAAATGCCATAAGGTTGTAAGTTCTGAAAATAATATAACTAAATTCATAAAACTGAAATATATGCATAATTACTGAAATCCGACTGATCGGGCTGACAAATTAACTGATTGTCTGAAGTTTTTGAAAGCCTCTAAACTGATTGAGGAGTTGATCGGATATTTTCCCAACTAACTCCGACTGACTAAATGAAAAGAAATACTGAAAGAAACATAATAGGTCCTTGAAATATGAGGACTCACCACTACTGCTGCTGTTGATAAGATAAACTGTCTAAACTCGATCAGGAAACTATGCGTCTGAACCTATGATATTAAACATCATAGCACAATAAATGAGTATGCGATCAGTACTTTAAATATACTGGTATATGAGATGAGGTTAGGCTAAAATGCATGGGTTCATGTGAGTGGATAGTAAATAACTATAGGACACGAGGTAACTAAATATGAGTACATGAGAAACTGGTAACTGAATACTGATAAACTGTATGCTATGGTCAAATAAACTGAATTGAATTCTGTACTGAGTACTGAAACTAAAACTGTGGGAGGTATCATCTAACTGACATGCCCCAAATTTGAGCTGATAGGTGTCCAACCTGTGACCCCAGTTGGAAGGGTGCTAGTTCTGTGTCATGGGTACTAACAATGTCTATGTCTTCCTTGAACTAGTAGGAAGACATCTTGTTAACTCTAAACTAATAGAAAAAGTCATAAGATATGTATCAACCCTAAACTAGCAGGAAGACATCTCAAACCTACGCTAGCTACGTAGTTTTGTAATTCAGGGATTGCTCTAAGGGTAAAATCCTATACTAATAGGAATGCCCCCATCCCTGGGTTCGCTCGATGCTGAATAATATTCCCACATTGAACTGGCACTAATTACGTGACTGAACTAAGTTTAACTGAAGAAGGAACAAACTCAGATTACTGAACTGATCTAAGTTTGACTGATATGATAACTAACTGAACTAATAATGCTCATATGTGTCTGAAACCATTTTGAAAGTACTGAGACTAAGTAAACAGATAAATTTTAGGTATTCATAAACCCCAGGACTCGATATCAATAACAATAGAACCACATGAAAACTTTGAAACCATAGAGGGGAATCCGTGTTCAACATTCATCAGGAATCCGTGTTCAACATTCATCACTTAGGCATTTCATCAAACACATGAGGGTTATAAGTTAAAGAATGGTAATAGTTAAAACATGTGCTACTAGCATAATTGCAAAACTAAAATCATGGTTTAAGGATGTAACATGCGAAAATCACCATTAAAACGTGTCACGGGAAAATTCCAGCGAAAACACATGGTAAATGTAATTTGAAAGCAAAGTTCATAATAGCTTCATGTAATTTATAACACATGTAAAAATCATAACTTTAAACTTGAAAATAGATTTTTGGACTCCATAGGTGAAAAGCACTCATGAATGAACATCACACATACCTTAATTGATGAATTTGTGAAGGTTCTTGATGATTTTCTTAAAAGATAAGCTTGAATTCCTTGTTTCTTTTGAAGAGTCTAGGGTTTGTTATTGCGAGAGAATGCTTTTTTTTGACAGAATTTGAGAATAGAATGACCAATTATGCCTTTTGAGACCCTTAATCATCCAATTGGGTGAAGGGAATAAACCCAATTACCCTTGGAAAAACAGAATCAAAAGCTGGAAAAATAGGGGCGGGCAATGAGCCAGGTGCCGCAGGCTCTAGATCAGCGATCTAATCCCCGCTCTGCGGGCACCCCTGGTAGTGCGCTGGAGGGCACACCATTGGATTATACCGGTGCAACACTGTTTTGGACTTCCAAACTTACCCTTACACTCGTTTAAAAATTCTGAAACTCACTCGAGATGTACCTTTGACATCCCCGATCATGAATCAACTTAAAAATTAACTTTTTGATATCAGGAAGGTTGAAATAAAATCATTAAAGTTTAGGGGCTTTAGAAATGACTAAATCCTAACACTTGGTGAAATTTTCTAACTCTCAGACCCATTTTACATACAATAGTAAACTGGAATGAACTAAGATCTTACGTGGTCTTACAACATTAGTATGTCACTTATAAAGACAATGACCAACATGTCCAAGTACTTCTTGAAGACCCTATTCATCAAATCAATAAAGGTTAAAGGGGAATTTGTTAGTCCAAACAACATAACCACAAACTCAAAATGGACGTACCTTGTTCGGAAAGCTATTTTTGGAATGTCTTGCTCCCTGACTTTCAACTGGTGGTGTTCTGACCTAAGGTCAATCTTAGAAAACCACGGGGATCTCTAAATTCCCAAGACTTAGGGGATTATTGTATACCCCGCAGACTCCATTATTAAAATCATTTAGGGGATTCCCGTGTACCCCACAAGGTTTTCAAAACCATTGTTAACCATTTTTCGATGTATGAAATGCATTAATTCAAGTAATAAATCAAACAAAACACCTTGGGGATTACATTGTACCCCAAGTTCGAATTTCCATCTTTCTCATAACTATAAATCAATTTTACAATACAGAGTTTGGGTTATAACCACTTTAAAAGTTGCAAGTTTAGAGAAAATTACCATTCTCAAGTTCAACCACTATACCCATGCACCCACATGTTCAATACCATATTTAAAACATAAGAAATCATAATTAAACCATGGGAAAACATTATTCAACAATAAGCATTCAAACCTCCTCCCCCAATCTTTATTTCAAAACCATAATAATACCATGAATGCCATACATTAAAACATATGATTTTAATAAAATAACAATGAGGAAAGAGTAACATGCCTGAAATACCAAGAAATTTGGAAGAGATATCACCCTTAAAACCCTAGATGATCACTTTCTTTGAAACCCTAGCCTTAGCTTGAACAGAGAGTTTGTGAGAGAATTTTGGGTGTGTTTTATTGAGAATGATGATAATGAAGTCCCAATAAAGTTTTTAAGTTATGGGGTCCAAGGGTTTAGAGTGGGAAATATCAAGGATGCCCTTAACTTAAAAGACAGAAAAAGTTTCTCCATTGGCTATGAGTCAACCATTGACTCATAACCACTCCTAACGAATCATGACCACGAGTGGTAACCAAGGTAGTGACCAATAACCCTATGCAATATCAACCTTACTACTAATCCCCCAACCCATAACCAGACCTGATGACTCATAACGTCCAGTCGTAGGCATAACAGAATTCAAAATGGGTTAGATACTAGATAACCTATGATTTTACCTCACGACTCATAATATATCACCACGACTCTTAGTGAGAAACTCATACTCAAAGTAGATTCAAGACACAATCTTATTGATTTGGTTATGGCTCATCCTAACGATCCATCACCAGACCTTACGACTTGTATCCCCAAGTCATAACTGAGACAAAAACCCAAACACCATCCACAGAACACCTTAGGTCTAGGGATACCTTAACCATCAAGACACCATATAAATCTTATGGTTAAGTCATAATCAAGGCAGTAAGCTCAGAGCTTAAGAAATTTCCAAGGGCCAAAATTCAAGGTATTTCAATGACTACGCCTTGTGTTATTATATGCTGATTAAACATTCTGAGCCTGGGGTGGTGGGGGTATGCATAGTCTCGACTAGGTATTTGGTTGTCTGAATTAGCCAATTACGCACGCTGTTATTGATATTGTTATTATCATTGTTATGATCGTTATTATCATTATTATTATGACTGGTTTATGATAGATTGGTCATTGATTCAGTATTGATATATGAGGTATGTTACCATCCTCTTCTATCTTACGATTGCTTTATTATGCATGTTTATTTCACGCTAGACATGCATTAGAAATCCTGTGTATAATAGTACTAAATCCTGATAGGATTATAATGAGGCCTTAAAATAAAGATATGATGATCTAGTTTGTACTTTAAGTTTACCTTATATCTTTATATATGTATATCTAGCTATATGTAGAAATGGTATTACCGTATATTCCTTCCTTCCTTTGTTCATATTGTATATTTATTCCTTAGCCTTGTATATTGCTATATAATCTTATTTTGTCCTTTGTTTGTATATTGGCCAGGGATACATGGTATAGTGTTGAGACTTCTAAGCATGGTTGGAATAGAATAGTTCATCCTTGATATTTTCTTAGCCTTAGTATATTATCTCTTGATTATGAGTAGGATAATTTATCCTCATTATCTCATTGGCTATTTATGTGGTTATTGAACATTGGGTGTAGTTCCATTCTATTTATATGTTATCTATATTTGCTTTATATTTAGAGCTCAGTTGGCAGTTGCCTACTGAGAACCATTCATTTGGTACTCATACTGCACTTCTGCAGCCTCTAGATCATAGTATGAGTTATCACTATTGACGTGTGCTTCGTATGGAGCAACCATGGTTTTGAGACATAAAGTGAGCTCTTAATATTTGAAGTATTGCTTTTCGCTCTCTTATGTATTCGACTAGTCTCTATATTATATTTTGAGATAAGTTATATAAGTGTAATTTCTTTGATATTTCAATTTTGTACTCTTATTATTTTAGAAGTTCTTTTATAGATTCCATTGGGTTTTGGGATTTATTTATGTATTTGATATTTTGTTACATTTATTTTGCATTCTTTCCTTATTTTATTTGGTAGTCCATTACTAGCCATTCAAAACTATGGGTTTGGCTTGCCTACTGGTGGGTTATAGTAGGCTCTATCATGGCCTGAGAAATTGGGTCATAAAAAATTGGTATTAGAGCCAAGGTTTCATCAATGTAATAGTACAAGAGCTAAATATTTAGTAGAGTCCTACGAATTGGTACGGAGACATCTGCAACCTATCTTTAGGAGGCTATAACGAAATTTTAGGACATTTACTTTTTGACTCCTAATCATTGTCCATACTGTTGTGAACCTTGAACATATTATTTGACTCTATTCTATCCCCGAAGGATGATGCAATGTTATCGACAAATGCGAACGAGAATTTAACTTGCATTTTCAGAGTTTTAGCAGAGTGTTAGACTAGAGAGTGAGAGATGGATGTTGAAGACCTTCAGCGTCAGCCAAAAGAATTTGGGACCAGCTTAGGTTCTAGTTGTGCTCATGGCTACTTCAGCTCTTTGAGGTTCAAAATTTAGGATCCCGAGTCTATTGTAGATCTCTCAAAGCCATGGATAACATTTGAGTCATCAAGAGGTTCTTAGACCAGAGTTAGAATTATTGGTGTTCGTTAGAGTTCTTGACCAGTTTTTGATTATAAGATTGGGTTTCTATATTGGTCCAGGCATATTCTTATGATATACTTTTTTGAGTCGGGCATGGTGTATGGAATTATTAAGGGACTAGCATTGCCACTCCGACTGGCATCGGAGTATATGATAGCTTTTGGTCCTTCTTCTCTCAAGTTATGGATTATGCAAGGGCCATAGAGAGAGCATGTATTGAGGCTTATGGAGGTGGAAACAAAAGGTTATGCCATCAGTATAATGATATAGGTATTCTACTTGAGAGCATGTTTTAGTTGCGGAAAGATGGGACATGGGCTCGGAGAGCACTCCAGATATGAGTTAGTAATCAAATAGAGTTAGTATGTATTTCCTGTAAGACCACACAAAATTCTAAGCTTAACTAAGTCCTCTAAAGCAGGAAAATAGGTCCCAGACTTAGAAATTTAAGCTAAGCGTTTACACTTAGAATTTATTTTAGCCTTCATAAGTTGGCGACTCTATTTTTCACGATCCTTAAGACCTTAAAATATAAATTTTTAGGTTGATTCATGATAAAAAATGTCAGTAGGTGTTTTCGGATGAGTTTTGGATTTTTTGGACCTCGTTTGAATTGAGTTTGAATGACCAAAATAGTGGGTTGATGTGATCTCGATGCGATGCATCGCCCATCTCATCGACGAATAATTCCCCCCAGCTTTCAGTGCAATTTCAATGAACCAACACAAAATTAACGCAGCGCATTGGCCATCGCATTGATGCCATCGATGTAGCGCGTCGGTCTGTGCATCACTGGACATGTTTTCAGTCATTAAAAATCCATGTCCATAGGGGTAATTGGGTCATTTTCGCACCTCATATCAGCCTCAAAACTCATAATTAAGTCATTTAAAAGGAAAAATTCACTCATTCTCTCTAAAATCCTCTCTAGAGTGAACCCTTGTCCATCAAGTCAAGATCAAGATTCAAAAAATTCACCATCAATCTTCACAAATTCAAGTATTAAGGTATGTTAGGTGTTCATCCAAGGGTTTCCTTCCACCCTTGGAGTTCAAGAACCCTTTTCAAATTACAAGTTGATTTATTTTCACGAATTTCATATTAAAATTGATTGTATTCATGATTATGATGTAGTTGGATTTATAATCCATGGTTAATCGTAAGTCTCTTGAGAAACAAATAGCATGTGTGTGTTGTTATATGGTTTCATGTTAAAAGCCCATGAATTTGTGAGTTTGGGGTTTTAATTATGATGCTCGCATATTGTAGTATTGTCATGTGTCTAAATTACGCTCCCTAAGTGTTTGATGAATTGTTCATGTGAGTTGAGTAATGAAATCATATCATGTTAGCATGTATACAAGTTTATGCCATGCAAGTGTTTGCTAAAATGCCTAACTACCATATTTTCAAGATTATGCTATGTTTTTACAATTTACGCAATCGAGTCCTGGGGGTGTCTAATACCCGACAATCTAGCTGTTTACCTAGATTTACAGTAGTTTCAGAATACTCTCAGTGATGTCATATCCAGTAGAACTCAGATAGATAATAGAAATCAGTACATATAGCTAGTTACTAGAACTCAGAGTATTCAGTCAGTCCTCAAAACTCAGTGAACTCAGTTTAGTTCAGTTAGATAGCACGATTAGTAATAGTTTAGTCAATCCTAGTACAGTTTAGAAATTAGTCCAGTGTCTATTCAGTTGGGAGTAGGAATCAGCACCGAGTGAACCTACAGATGGGGGGTATTCCTGTCAGACTAGGGTTTGACCCTTAGTAGCAATCCCTGTGTTACAGAACTACGTAGCCAGCGTAGGTTGAGATGTCTTCCTACCTTTCTAGGGTTGATACATCTCGTATGAGTTTTCCTGCCAGTGAGGGTTGATGAAAGAGTTTCCTACTAGAGAGGGTTAACTCATAACCATTGTTAGTATCCCTTAGCAAGGTGCTAACACCCTTCCAACTGGGGTCACAGGTTGGACCCCAACTCAATTCATAATTGGGGTATGTCAATTAGATGAACACTCCCTCAGTTTCAGTTTCAGATTCATTATAAAACCTCAGTTCAGTTTTAGAATCAGTACTGTCAGATACAGTCACCCATCTCAGTACAGAACTCAGTTCAGTTCTACAAAATTAGGACTGGAAGAAATAGTCACTTAGTTAACAGTAATACAGTATCAGTAAACTCAGATATCAGTCATTTACTTTTCATAACTCATTATCTAGTGTTAATAAAATCTCAGTTACAGTATTCATAGTTACATTCATAGCATTGCATAATCAGTATTTATAGCAGTTTCAGATTTACATGTACTCTCATTCAGTTATGTTCATGCCATTCAGTCAGTTATTGTTCATGCATATGAACCCATGTATTCAGCCTTACCTCATCGAGTATACTAGTACATTCAAAGTACTAATGCATACCTTTTTTTGTGCTATGATGTCTTATATCATAGCTTCAGACACACAGGCTCCTGACTGTACTTAGCAACCTAGATTATCAGCAACAAATTTGGTGGTGGGTCCTTATAGTTCAAGGATAGAGTATTTCTTTTAGTTATTAGTTCCTCAGTAGTTAGAGTTAGTTGGGGGACTGTCCCATCAACTCCACTTTTAGGCAGTTTAGTTATAGGCTTTTTAGACTAGAGTATTTCAGATGGATGTTTAGTTTATAGTATTGATTTTTAGTATTCAACATTTGATTTTAATTTTGAACCTTATGGAAATTTTCTGCCTGATTTCTGCATTATACAATATTATTATTCAGTGATTGCAGCAGGTACTAGTCATGGATTAGCTCATGGTCCTTCGGGATTATGAGCACCGGGTGGCGTCCGGGGTGCAGACTCGGGGCATTACATTTCCCCATCAGCCTAGAGTTCCTGAGATAAGATATGATTGCAGAAAGGATAAAAATTATAATATTGATTGCTCTCAGTGTCAGTTGGCCAACCATTTGGACTTAGTTAGGTTGCCCTTTGAGATTTGAGCTTCAGGAGTTTGTTGCTATTGCAGAGTGATCGATTACTGGTCTAGAGAGTAGTCCCCAAAATGAGATTTTTGGTCACTTCAGTTCATTTAGATTAGCCCTATAATGTTGTGGTATCTTCAGTTAGAGATAGTGCACTTGGCGCCTCAGTTGATGACTTAGTCAGTCTATTCGAGTTTGGGCCCATTCAGATTTTTTCTCCTTATGCCTGTTAGGTATGTCGTAGCGAATTTTACTATGATAGGTGTGTTTTTATTTCCCACATTTATCTTTTATTATGTGTATTAGGATCTTTGTACCCATCGATGATTATATGCCTGGATGAGTTTGTATTAATTATTGTGTGCCTTGTTATTGAATTCAAGATTATATGACTACTCCCGTGGTTTATTTCTTTTAGTAGTGGATGAAGTAGATCTATGCTGATATATCTCATTATGAGTGTAGCATTTGGGTTTGAGTCCTATTTATCTTGGCATATTGGCCGTTTGATGGCCTTGAGTGGTACATGATATTGATGTTCATTTTGGTACCGCCTATTTATTACATTTATATTGATATTATTGTTGTTGTTGCTACCGCTGCTTGAGTTATTGATATTATTTGATATTATTACTTGATCTAATTGTTCTCGCTGGGTAGCTGTATAAACTAGTGTTATCTAGAAAGAATTTTATTTTTTTATGATTCTTATTCGGTGGCTTGAGTAGATATAGCCCGAATTGATGATTTCTCCCTTATAACGCGGTGAGGGTGATTGTTTCCCTCTTAGTTAGCTAGGTTAGATTGATTCGAGAATGTATTATGGTATCAATCAATGGTAAGTTGACCTTTTGTGGTTCTGTTATAATTCTAGAGTCGACAATAAAGTTATACTGCCCGATCTCGAGTTGGAGATTCTTAGACTTGCTTCCAGGGTTGCAAAGGCTTTTATGTTGGCTATCCTTTTTTATATAGCCCATTTTTGAGCTTGACTAGTTTGGGATTCGTTCTTTATTTGTGGCCATTTCATTGCCAGATAGTGGTTTTAATATTGGGATTGAGATATTGTGGATTCATCTCTTAGATTTGTTAGGTTTATTCCCTTGTGATAGGCTGCCCTTGTTATTAGTGTGGAGATTAGATACTCTTTTCTTGATGTGATATGGTTTTTTCTTAAGTGGTTTGGAAAGTTAGAGGCAGGTGGCTTTTCCTGTTATCGCTTCTTGAGTTGGCAAATTAGAAGCTTTTTTTCATATTGAGTTTTTGGTTTTCAAGTGGTGGTCTTGACTTTGACCTTGGTTTTGAGATTTGTATATTTCTTCTTCGATAATATAATTCTTGAGTGGATTTAAAAATCCCCATTCCAGAGTTTGTTCGGTCTAATGAGGCTTGGTGGTATGTTTCTCCTCTATGATATGTGCCTATTGTTATTCTTTGTCGAGATGAAGTGTTGGATTGGTTAGTTTTTGGCTTGAGTTGCATTTCTCTGAGTTGCGAGAGTTTTGCCATTACTGGTATGGTTTGCCGTCATGGGGAGTTTTTAAGCATGACTTAATAGTTCATTCCCTCCATCTGATATGGAGTGTATTTCCTGTGTTTTTAGTTGGTGATTTATTCTCTATTCCGACTTTATTCTTCAACTATGTTTTAATTTTGTCTCGACATAACATGGTACAGATA
This sequence comes from Capsicum pubescens, assembly GCA_030864215.1. Classification (NCBI taxonomy): domain Eukaryota; kingdom Viridiplantae; phylum Streptophyta; class Magnoliopsida; order Solanales; family Solanaceae; genus Capsicum; species Capsicum pubescens. Next base: position 228,205,249 of record CM061541.1, on the reverse strand, counting down.
TGTTTCATTCAGATAGTATGGTCGATGTGAGTATTTGACCTTGATTTGGACTTGTTGGCTCAATTTTGGGTTTTTCGCCTTGGGATGACGATTTGGAAGTTATGATGGATTTGGAGGATTGAAGCTTACTCTTCTTCAGGTTTAGTTTGGGTAGTTGAGATCGAGCGATTTAGCCTTGATATTAGGATTTCTTCTTGAGATTGTAGAGCTTGAGTGCAACCTTCATTTTAGATTTGTTTAAGTTCGAATTTCATTTATAGACTGCTTGAGACTACTTTGCTATTACCTATTCGGTCTTCTCGACTTTAGATGGATTATAGTCGATAAGTGTTCAAATGATAGCCCATGGACCCGGTATTGGTCCTTTCAGCTTTGACCTTAGGTCTTTAGTTTTCTTTGGGAATTTTTGATGATATATTTAGTGGGAGTAGTATACTTCAGTTAGATTCAGTATGGTTTCATTATTGATTAATGGTACATGCTGGAGCAGATCATTTAGTGACAAGTAGTTAAGCCTTGAACCTTTGGATACCAGTTTGAGTGCCATCCATACTGGTTGTGGCATTGGCGTAGATTGTATTCCCCGATTATCTTCAATTGCGTGCCTAAATAGTGCCTTATGAGCTTTTTCTCATGGTAGTTGTATAGAGTTTCAGCGGATTAGTTTTAGTTCTTTGAATTTTCTGTGATGAGATTGCGCCGACGAGACTCAACTAGTTTTACTCCTACTTTGAAGTAGATAGCAAAAGTGGAATGGTAAAGAACAGTTATATGTGGATTTAGGAGTCAGTGGCATAACTCATGTCTAGGATTTTCTTTTAGCAGGAATAAGCCTCTATTCATCTTGTGCAGATATTGAGATGGTATTAGTGTGTTTTGGTTCAGATTTGCATGTATCAGCCTCTTCGGTTCAGTTGGAGACAAATTAGTGGTTGAAGTTGAGTTTTAACTATTTGGAAGTGATGTGAGGGTGCTGGTTGAAAAAGGGATACCTATGGTGACATCCCTTGCAAGAGTTCTCTCTTTGTGGAGGTTATTTGTAATACCCCGAACTTTCCTTAAGCCTAAATTGTATCTCTATAAGATTAAGGAATGACTTCCAAAGTGAGTAGTTGTTAAATCATATAGAGTTTTCCTAATTTTGACTTTTTAACATGTAGGAAATTGAATTACCTTACCAACGATACCAATTTCATCCAAATCCAGTATCGGGGTGAGAAGTTATGGCCATTTTATTGAGAGCTGTTAGAACCGCCCAAGTGCGACGGGCAGGTTGACAGACTGTTGAGCTTGCGACGATCGTCGCCCAAGCCGTCACTACTAAGGTAGTGAGCCCCTATTTTGGTCCAAGTGCGACGGTCAGACCGATGGACCATCGAGCCAGCGACGGACCATCGCACGAGCAGTCTCTGATCCCGTTCAGTATTTTAAAAGCCGTTTTTAAAAGGGCTTTTTGGTCGTTTTCCCACCCTTTTTAACACCTAGATAAATAAAAAAGAAGTGTAGAACTTCAGATTCTTTCATAGCATCAAAAACTAGGGTTTCTCCCTCAAGAGAAAGACCCAATTCCTTCTCCAAGATTTCACCATAGTTCTTGCAAATTGATTTAAGAATCAAGGTCCCCAAGTCAAAAGCTTCAAGAACCCTCACTCAAGAGTACGAAAAAGAGTCTCAGGAAATTTAAGGTATGTGGGGTTTGAAGAAGGGTAACTCTTTCACCCTTGTGCCCAAAGGCTTATTTTAAATACAAAATTTCTGCAATTTATGAGATTGTCCATGAAATTGAAGTTAGGGTTTATACCTCTTTACTATTGTTTGTAAGATTTTGAGAGCTCCCATGGATTAAGAGTTGAATTTCATGATTTTATTTATATTTAATGTCTATTGATGAAATTTACGGATTTTAAGATAATTTATGAGTAATTGCATTACCAAGTATGAATTTTAAGATGTTTTGATAAGAGACTGACGATTGGGTTAATAGACCCCATTTAAAGATTGTTGTTCAAGATTTTTTGTGCTATAAGCACCCCTTGGTTAGGTTTTTTCAGATTTCAAAGAAAGATTTGACCCCTTTTGGGTCTAAGCTAAGATAGAAGTCCACATTACTTATGAATTAAAGTCAAGAGAGGTATATTTGGTCTTTATTATAGACCCTTGAATTATTTTAAGGTGGATTTCCTAAAAGTTCCGAGCTTAAGTATGGGAGTAGTATTTAGCACCGAGTTGGGTATGATTCCAAGGTCTCATGACCCAGAACTACGTGCCCCGTAGGTTTCTGATTTACCCCAAGTGGGTTAAGGTAGTGATCACTAAAGTTAAGGTTCTATTCTGATGGCAAGGGTAGAGAATCTCTCCCCAATGTGGGCAATACGTTTGATTCCATGTGGCTCGCATGGTTTATGTCGGTTAGAAGAAACTCCCAAGTCTCCCAAGTCCCAAAGTCCTATAAGCTCTAAATTTTAAATAAGACCCTTATTCTCCATAACATAATAAGTTTTGAAAGCTATTGTTTTAAGATTCCTCTTGCTTACAAGTTTTGAGAATAAGATGGAGAATACAAATTTTAGAACTAAGTGTAATGACTCACTAGATTTGTACTATAAGCTTCAATATACATGATTTATGAGATTCAGATTTCAGTTTTACTCAAGCTATATGAGTAATTCATATCAGCATGCATGTTTTATAAAGAATGATAACATTGTTTAGATAAATGCATACACCCCCATATACTCAGTACATCCTCAAAGTACTGATCCACATATATGTCTGTGTGCTACATTGTCTCATAATGTAGGTTTAGGTGCTCAGTCCCAGCAGTGACAGTGATTCTCGAGTACCTTTGTTTACACTCGGCAGTTGGTGAGTCCTCATGGTTCTAGGACCGATTGCTCAGATTTCCAGTTGTTATTACTTCCAGCTTAGTCAATTCAGTTGGGGGTCTGTCCCAAAGACTCTTTAGTTCTTGATTAGTAGAGGCTTTGTCAGACTAGATTATCAGTACGTGTAGACTTTCAGTAATTTTGACTGTTCAGACAAGTATTTCTTCGTATTACATTATAATTTTGATATGACAGTACCATCATTTTGTTTTATTCATCTCAAAGTAAGTTTTATATGTTGTAGCAGGCTCAAAAGGGTTATAGCTTGGGCTACTTGTAGCCTTAAGCACTGAGTGACATTCTGGGATGAGATTTCTGGGCGTTACAAACTTGGTATCATAGCCTGAGTTTTAAGGAGTCCTAGGGAGTCTAACAATCCACATTATGTAGAGTCTTGATCATCGGTGTGTAGCGCGCCACATCTATGAGCAAGAGGCTACAGGATATTTTAGGAAAAAGTCATCTCTTTCTTTTAGAGTCTATTGTGCCTACTACTCTCTCTATCTGCTATTGACTCCTGCTGTCTTATGACAGAAAATGCCTCCTCGAGGAGCTAATGCCCATAGGAATATCGATCAGCCACCTCAATTGGCTGATCTCCAGAATAAAAATATGTCTCATGCTGAGTTTTGGGCTACCTTTCAGGCATTAGCCCAAGCAGTCATAACAAATGTTCAGGCCAATAACCAAGCTGTAGTTCCGCACCAGCATGGAAGTGATTCCGCTGCAGCCCGATTTGAGATTTCATGAGGATCAATTCGCTAGAGATCTATGGGTCTAAGGAAGGTGAGGAACCACAATTGTATCTTGAGAAGGTGAAGAAGATCACCCAAGTCATGCATATTTCTTTAGAAAAGAGTGTAGAGCTAGCCTCTTATAGGATGAAAGATATTTCTTATGACTGGGTTGTGGCCTGGAGGATGAATAGAGGGGAGAATAGTGCTCCTACGACTTGGCAGATGTTTCAGGATGTATTCCTTGACAAATTCTTCCTACTTGAGATGAGGAAAGCAAAGATAGAGGAATTTATGAACCTGAGTCAAGGCTCTATGACTGTAAATGAGTATTGCCTTAAGTTTAACCAGTTAGCCAAGTATGCCCCTGAATTGGTAGCTGACCCCCGATCTAGTATGATAAGTTCGTGACCGGTGTGACTGGATAAGAGGGGAAATAAGATAAGGGAGAGAGACAGAGTAAGGGGAAATAAGAGGGCTAGATCAGAGCCGTTTGAGCATGGTCAGACTAGATCCCTTGGAGGGAACCGTCCGCAGTTTCAGAGTCATTCGTCTATGCCAGCGCCATTTTCAGCTAGTGCTCTCGCACCCAGAAATAGGCAGGAGCAAGGGAATAAGTTTTCTATGTCTAGGTCCCATAAAAATATGAGTAACAAGCCCAATTATCCTTTTTTTGCTAAGTACGGTAGGACCCATCCCGATAAGTGTTTGGCCGAATAGAGGGGTTGCTTTGTTGTGGTAAGTTGGGCCACAGACTTAGAGAGTGCCCGTATGCTAAGCAGGGGAGTAGAGATATTCGACCTCAGAGTCAGGATACTAGTGCCCCAGATCCTTTAGCCCGTCCAACCCCTCCTCAGGGTACTTCATCCAGTACTGCTGGAGGTCAGCGCCAGAATAGATTCTATGCCTTTCCATTCCTACAGGAGCAGGAGGATTCACCAGACGTTGTTACTAGTATGCTCCATATCTTTTGCTTTGATGTTTATGTGTTGATGGACCCTGGGTTAAGTTTCTCCTATATGACCCCGTTAGTTGCTGTGAGTTTTGAAATGAGTCCCAACAAGATTCCAGAGCCTTTTCTGGTTTCTACTCCTGTAGGTGAGTCAGTTGATGCTAAGCTAGTGTATAAAAATTGTCCTATCACTGTCCTTCATAGAGTCATATATACTGATTTGATAGAGTTAGAGATGCATGATTTTGATATAATTTTAGTTATGGATTGGCTTCACTCTTGTTATGCATCTATAGACTATCGTACCCGTGTGGTTAAGTTTTAGTTTCTTGATGATCCAACCTTCGAGTGGTCTGGAAGTACAGTATCTCTCAAGAGTTACTTTATATCCTATATCAAAGCTAGAAAGTTGATATCCAAAGGTTGCATCTACTATCTAGATAGAGTTAAAGACACTAAGTCTGAGATTTCGATAATTCAGTCAGTCAGTATAGTTAGTGAGTTTCCTGATGTATTTTCGGAAGATCTCCCAGGGGAACCTCCCGATACAGAGATAGAATTTGGGATTAAACTTCTTCCCGATACACAACCTATTTCTATTCCTATATACTGTATGGCACTCGCAGATCTTAAAGAGTTGAAAGAGCAACTTAAAGATCTTCTAGATAAGGGTTTCATAATGTCCAGTGTTTCTTCTTGGGGCACTCCTGTCCTATTCGTGCGAAAGAAAGATGGTTCCTTTCGTATGTGCATTGACTATCGTCAGCTGAATAAGGTCACAGTTAAGAACAAGTACCCTCTTCCTAGAATTAATGACCTGTTTGATCAGTTGCAAGGTGCAAGTTATTTCTTGAAGATAGACCTTAGATCCGGCTATCACCAGCTTAAAGTAAGGGAGTGTAATATCCCAAAGACAGCCTTCTGAACCCGCTATGGTCACTTTGAGTTTCTAGTCATGTCTTTTGGGCTAACGAATGCTCCAGCGGCTTTCATGGACCTTATGAATCAAGTGTTCAGATAGTATCTATATATGTTTGTCATAGTGTTCATAGATGATATTCTTGTGTACTCCCGTAGTGAGGATGAACATGCAGATCATCTTAGAATTGTCTTGCGAAATCTTAGAGCTCATCAGTTGTTTGCCAAATTATACAAGTGTGAATTTTGGCTAAGGTCAGTAGCCTTTCTGGGTCATATTATTTTAGCCGAAGGCATTAGAATTGATCCCCAAAAGACAGAAGCTGTAAGAAGTTGGCCTAGACCTATATCTCCATCAGACATTAGAAGTTTCTTAGTTCTAGCTTGCTATTACCGCCATTTTATTAAAGGTTTCTCATCTGTTGTGTCTACTATGTCTAGACTGTTCCAAAAGAAAGTTAAGTTATAGTGGTCAGATTCTTGCGAGAAGAGTTTTCAGGAGTTGAAGACTCGACTCTCTTCAGCCTCCGTGTTGACATTGCCTGATGGTACGGATAATTTTGTAGTGTATTGTGATGCCTCTAGAGTTGGTTTGGGTTGTGTGTTGATACAGAAAGGTAAGGTTATAGCCTATTCCTCTAGACAGTTGAAGCCGCATAAAAAGAATTACCCAACCCATGATTTAGAGTTGGCTGCTGTGGTCTTTGCTTTAAAAAACTGGAGACACTATTTGTATGGTGTTCATGTTGATGTATTTACATATCACAAAAGCCTGCAGTACATGTTTACTCAGAGGGAGTTGAATCTTAGACAGAGAAGGTGGTTAGAGTTGCTAGATATGAGTGTGTTATATCATTCGGGCAAGGCCAATGTAGTGGTAGACGCCGTCAGTAGGTTGTCTATGGTCAGTGTGGCTCATGTAGAGAAGGATAAGAAATAGTTAGCTCATGAAGTTCATCGTTTGGCTAGACTGGGTGTTAGGTTGCTTGACTCAGCTGAAGGTAGTTTTTGGGTTCATAGTAATTTCGAATCATCCTTAGTTACAGAAGTGAAGGAGAAGCAAGACTTAGATAATAGTTTGGTCAGACTGAAGGAGTTAGTTAAAGACCAAAAGGTAGAGGTTTTCTCCCTAGGGGGAGATGGTGTATTGAGATGTCAAAATAGATTGTGTGCTCTATGTGTTGGTGACTTGAGGCAGAGAATTATGGTCGAGGCATATGGTGCACGATATTTTATTTATCCCGGCGCTACTAAGATGTACCGAGAATTGCGAGAAATATATTGGTGGAATGGTATGAAGAAAGACATAGCAGAGTTTATGGCAAAGTGTGTAACTTATCAGTAGGTTAAGGTAGAGCACCAAAGGCCTGGTGGTATGTTGCAAGAGTTTGGTGTCCCCACTTGGAAGTGGGAAGAGGTGAATATGTATTTTGTGACTGGTCTACCCTTTTTGTGTCGTCATCATAGTTCGATTTGGGTTTTTTGTAGACAGGTTGACTAAGTCAGTGCATTTCTTGCTAGTGCATACATATTATACAATTGAGGATTATGCTAGGTTGTACATCCGGGAGTTAGTCAAGTTGCATAGAGTTCCCTTGTCTATCATCTCGGATAGGGGTACTCAGTTCACTTCTCAGTTTTGGAGAGCTTTTCAGAAGGGTCTTAGTACCCAAGTTCATTTGAGTTTGGCTTTTCATCTGCAGACAGATGGTAATGTTGAGAGGACCATCCAAAATTTGGAAGACATATTGAGGGAATATGCTCTTGATTTCAAAGGTAATTGGGATGAGCATTTGCCATTGATTGAATTTGCGTGTAACAATAATTATCACTCTGGCATCCAGATGACCCCATTTGAGTCTTTGTATGGTAGGAGATATAGATCACCCATAGGTTAGTTTGAAGTGGGTGAAGCTGCTTTAATTAGGCCCGATCCTGTGTTTGAGGCTATGAAAAAGGTTAAGTTGATTAGAGAAAGGTTGAAGACATCCAAGAGTTGTCAGAAGTCATATGTATATATGAGAAGAAGAGATCTTGAGTTTGAGGTGGGTGATTTGGTGTACTTGAAGATTTCGCCCATGAAAGGGGTGAAGAGGTTTGGGAAAAAGGGGAAGCTTAGTCCCCGTTACATTTTCCCTTATAGAGTTCTGAGATGTGTGGGGAAAGTAGCCTATGAAGTTGAGTTGTTCGCAGATCTGTCAGCTGTCCATCTCGTCTTTCACAGCTCCATGCTTAAGAAGAACATTGGTCATTCTGTTGTTGTAGATCTTTCGGAGAGATCAGATATTCAGACCAGTCTTTCTTATGATGAGATTCCAGTTGAGATTCTAGACCATCAGATCCGTAGAATAAGGAACAAAGAGGTTTCCTTGGTCAAAGTTCTTAGGAGGAACCAGCCAGTTGTGGGTGATACTTGGGAAGCAAAAGCAGACATGTGAGCCAAGTACCCGCACCTCTTCTCCGTGAGTTTAGATCTAGCTGAAGGTATAATTCGTCCTTAATTTTGTTTCTTTCTATTCCAGTGTATTCAGCTATATAGTTGTCTTCTCCATGAGTCCATGCATTCTCTTAAGTACTCAAAAGTTTAGAATAATATATAGTTAGTTTAGAATTCATTCAGCTGTGCATTCCAGCATTCTCTGTATTCTTAGCCTAGCTAATGACATTCGAGGATGAATTTTCCTAAGGGGGAGATATTTTAATACTTTGAACTTTTCTTAAGCCTAAATTGTATCTCTATAAGATTAAGGAATGACTTCCAAAGTGATTAGTGTTTAAATAATATAGATTTTTCCTAATTTTAACTTTTTATCATGTGGGAAATTGAATTAGCTTTCAAACGATACCAATTTCGTCCAAATTTGGTATCGGGTTGAGAAGTTATGGCCGTTTTACTGAGAGCTGTCAGAACCGCCCAAGTACGACGGGCAGGTTGATGGACCGTTGAGCTTACGAAGGACCATCGCTCAAGTCATCGCAACCAAGGCAGTAAACCCATTCACTGGCCACGTGCGACGAGTAGGTTGACGGACCATCGAGCTTGCAATGGACCGTTGCCTAAGCCGTCGCTACTAAGGCAGTGAACCCCTATTCTAGTCCAAGGGCGATGGTCAGAGCGATGGACCGTCGAGCCAGCGACGGACAGTCGCATGAGCCATCGCTGCTCCCGTTCAGCATTTTAAAAGTCGTTATTAAAAGGGTTTTTTGTTTTTTTCCCACCTTTTTTAACACCTAGATATTTAAAAAAGAAACGTAGAACTTCAAATTCTTTCATAGCATCAAAAACTAGGGTTTCTCCCTCAAAAGCAATACCCAACTCCCTCGCCAAGATTTCAACATAGTTCTTGAAAATTGATTTAAGAATCAAGGTCCCCAGGTCAAAAGCTTCAAGAACCCTCACTCAAGAGAACAAAGAGTCTCAAGCAAGCTTGTTCATCTACAAGTCATAATCTAAGGTATGTGGGGTTTGAACAAGGATAACTCTTTCACCCTTGTGCCCAAAGGATTATTTTAAATACAAAATTTCAGCAATTTATGAGATTGTCCATGAAATTAAAGTTAGGGTTTATACCCCTTTACTATTGTTTGCAATATTTTGAGAGTTCCCATGGATTAAGAGTCGAATTTCATGATTTTTTTTATATTTCGATGTCTATTGATGAAATTTATAGATTTTAAGATGATTTATGAGTAATTGCATTACCAAGTAAGAATTTTAAGGTGTTTTGATATGAGACTGATGATTGGGTCAATAGACCCCATTTAAAGATTGTTGTTCAAGATTGTTTGTGCTATAAGCACCCCTTGGTTAGGTTATCTTCAGATTTCAAATAAAGATTTGACCCATTTTGGGTCTAAGCTAAGATAAAAGTCCACATTACTTATGAATTAAAGTCAAGAGAGGTATATTTGGTCATTATTATAGACCCTTGAATTATTTTAAGGTGGATTTCCTAAAAGTTCTTAGCTTAAGTATGGGAGTAGTATTTAGCACCGAGTTGGGTATGATTCCAAGGTCTCATGCCCCAAAACTACGTGCCCCATAGGTTTTTGATTTACCCCAAGTGGGTTAAGATATTGATCACTAAAGTTAAGGTTCTATCCCGATGACAAGGGCAGAGCAGCTCTCCCCAATGTAGGCAAGACGTTGGAATCCATGTGGCTCACATGGTTTATGTCGATTAGAAGAAACGCCCAAGTCTCCCAAGTCCCAAAGTCCTATAGGCTCTAAACTTTAAATAAGACCCTTATTCTCCTTAAGATAACAAGTATTGAAAGCTATTGTTTTAAGATTCCTCTTGCTTACAAGTTTTGAGAATAAGATGGAGAACACAAATTTTAGATCTAAGTGTAATGACTCACTAGATTTGTACTATATTATTCAATATACATGATATATGAGATTCAGATTTCAGTTTTACTCAAGCTATGTGAGTCATTCATACCAGCATGCATGTTTTATAATGAATGATAACATTGTTTACTTAAATGCATACACCCCCATATACTCAGTACATCCTCAAAGTACTAATCCACATATATTTTTGTGTGCTACATTGTCTCGTAATATAGGTTTAGGTGCTCAGTTCCAGCAGTGACAGTGATTCCTGAGTACCTTTGTCTACATTTCGTAGTTGGTGAGTCCTCATGGTTTGAGGACCTATTGCTCAGATTTCCAGTTGTTATTGCTTTCAACGTAGTCGAGTCAGTTGGGGGTCTATCCCAATGAATCTCTAGTTCTTGATTAGTAGAGGCTTTATCAGACTAGATTATCAGTACATTTAGACTTTCAGTATTTTTGACTGTTTAGACAAGTTTTTCTTCGTATTCTATTTTGATTTTGAAATAACAGTACCATTGTTTTTCTTTATTGATATCAAAGTAAGTTTTATATGTAGTAGAAATCTCAAAAGGGTTAGCTTGCGCTACTTGTAGGCTTAAGCACTGTGTGACGTTCTGGGATGAGATTTCAGGGCGTTACAAACTTGGTATCAGAGTCTATGGTTTAAGGAGTCCTAGGGAGTCTTACAAGCCACATTACATAAAGTCTTGATCATCGGTGTGTAGTGCACCACATCTATGAGCAAAAGGCTATGGGATATTTTAGTAAAAAGTCATCTCCTACTAATGCCCATAGGAATATCGATCAGCCACCTCAACCGGCTGATCCCATGAATGAAAATATGTCTCACGTTGAGTTTTGGGCTGTCTTTCAACCGTTAGCGCAAATAGTCACCGCAAACGTTCAGGCCAATAACCAGGGTGCAGTTCCACACCAGAATAAAAGTGATTCCACTGCAACCCAATTCGAGATTTCATGAGGATGAATCCACCAGAGTTCTATGGGTCTAAGGTAGGAGAAGACCCACAGTTGTATCTTGAAAAGGTGAAGAAGATCACCCAAGTCATGCATATTTCTGAAGAAGGGAGTGTAGAGCTGTCCTCTTATAAGCTGAAAGATATTATTTATGACTGGGTTGTGGCATGAAGAAAGAATAGAGGGGAGAATGCTGCTCCTATGACTTGGCAGGTGTTTCAAGATGCATTCCTGGACGAAATCTTCCCACTTGAGATGAGGGTGGCAAAGATAGGGGAATTTATGAACCTAAGGCAAGGATCTATGACTATAAAAGAGTATTGCCTTAAGTTTAACCAATTACCCAAGTATGCTCCTGACTTGGTAGCTGACCACCGATCTAGTATGAGCAAGTTCGTGCCCAGTATGACTGGTTTGGTGATGAAAGAGTGTAGGACTGCTATGCTCAATAGGGATATGGATCTATCCAGACTGATTAATGCATGCACTGCAGATTGAGGCTGATAAGATAAGGGATAGAGATAGAGTAAGGGGAAATAAGAGGGCTAGATCAAAGCAGTTTGAGCATGGTCAGACTAGATCCCATAAAGGGAACCGTCCGCAGTTTTAGAGTCGTTCGTTTATGCCAGCGCCTTCATCTTCTAAGGCTCCCGCATCCAGAAATAGGCAGGAGCAAGGGAATAAATCTTCTATGTCCAGGTCCCAGAACAGTATGAGTAACAATCCCAGTTATCCTTCTTGTGCTAAGTATGGTAGGGCGCCTATCCCGACGAGTGTTTGGACGAACATAGAGGTTTCTTTGGTTGTGGTAAGTTGGGCCACCGACTTAGAGAGTGCCCGCATGCTAAGCAGGAGAGTAGAGATATTCGACCTCAGAGTCAGGCTACTAGTGCCCCAGCTCCTTTAGCCCGTCCAGCCCCTCCTCAGGGCACTTTATCCAGTACTGCTACTGGTCAACGCCAGAATAGATTCTATTCTTTGCCATTCTTCCAGGAGCAGGAGGATTCCCCAGATGTTATTACTGGTATGCTCCGTGTCTTTTGCTTTGATGTTTATGTGTTGATGGACCTTGGGTCAAGTTTCTCTTATGTGACCCCGTTAGTTGCTATGAATTTTGAAATAAGTCCCAACAAGATTCCTGAGCCTTTCCTAGTTTCTACTCTAGTAGGTGATTCAGTTGTTGCTAATAAAGTGTATAAAAAGTATCTTATCACTATCCTTCATAGAGTCATATATGCTGATTTGATAGAGTTAGAGATGGTTGATTTTGATATAATTTTGGGTATGGATTGGCTTCACTCTTGTTATGCATCTATAGACTATCGTACCTGTATGGTTACGTTTCATTTTCATGATGAGCCAGTCTTCGAGTGGTCCAAAAGTTCAGTATCTCCCAAGAGTCACTTTATATCCCATCTCAAAGCTAGAAAGTTGATATCCAAAGGTTGCATCTACCATCTAGTTAGATTTAAAGAAACTAAGTCTGAGATTTCGACCATTCAGTCAGTCAATATAGTTAATGAGTTTCCTAATGTATTTTTGGAAGATCTCCCAGGGGTACCTCCCGATAGAGAGATAGAATTTGGGATTGACCTTCTTCCCGATACACAACCTATTTATATTCCTCCATACTGTATGGCACCTACAGAGCTTAAGGAATTGAAAGAGCAACTCAAAGATCTTCTAGATAAGGGTTTCATAAGGTCCAGTGTTTCTCTTTGGGGAGCGCTTGTTCTGTTCTTACGAAAGAAAGATAGTTCCTTGCATATGTACATTGACTATCATCAGCTGACTAAGGTCACAGTTAAGAACAAGTTCCCTCTTCCTAGAGTTAATGACCTGTTTGATCAGTTGCAAGGTGCAAGTTATTTCTCGAAGATAGACCTTAGATCCGGCTATCACCATTTTAAAGTAAGGGAGTGTGATATCCCAAAGATAGCCTTCCGAACCTGTTATGGTCACTTTGAGTTTCTAGTCATGTCTTTCGGGCTAACGAATGCTCCAACGGCTTTCATAGACCTCATGAATCGAGTGTTCAGATAGTATCTTGATGTGTTTGTCATAGTGTTCATAGATGATTTTCTTGTGTACTCCCATAGTGAGGATGAACATGCAGATCATCTTAGAATTGTCTTCCGAACTCTTAGAGATCATAAGTTATTTGCCAAATTCAGCAAGTGTGAATTTTGGCTAAGGTCAGTAACCTTTTTGGGTCATATTATTTCATCTAAAGGCATTAGAGTTGATCCCCAAAAGATAGAAGCTGTAAGAAATTGGCCTAGACCTATCTTTCCATCAGACAATAGAAGTTTCTTAGTTCTAGCTGGCTATTACCGCCGTTTTGTTAAAGGTTTCTAATCTATTGCGTCTCCTATGTCTAGAATGACCCAAAAGAAAGTTAAGTTCCAGTGGTCAGATTCTTGCGAGAAGAGTTTTCAGGAGTTGAAGACTCAACTCATTTCATCCCCCGTGTTGACATTGCCTGATGGTATGGCTGATTTTGTAGTGTATTGTGATGCCTCTAGAGTTGGTTTGGGTTGTGTGTTGTTACATAGAGGTAAGGTTATAGTCTATGCCTCTAGACAGTTGAAACCGCATGAAAAGAATTACCCAACCCATGATTTAGAGTTAGCTGTTGTGGTCTTTGCTGTAAAAATCTGGACACACTATTTGTATGGTGTTCATGTTGACGTGTTTACTGATCACAAAAGACTGCAGTCCATGATTACTCCGAGGGAGTTGAATCTTAGACAGAGAAGGTGATTAGAGTTGCTAAAAAATTATGATATGAGTGTGTTATATCATCCGGGCAAGGCCAATATAGTGGTAGATACCCTCAGTAGGTTGTCAATGGGCAGTGTGGCTTATGTAGAGAAGGATAAGAAAGAGTTGTCTTGTAAAGTTCATCATTTGTCTAGACTGGGTGTTTGGTTGCTTGACTAAGCTGAAGGTAGTTTTTGGGTTCAGAGTAGTTCTGAATCCTCCTTAGTTTTAGAAGTGAAGGAGAAGCAAGACTTAGATGCTAGTTTGGTCAGACTGAAAGAGTCAGTTAAAGACCAAAAGGTAGAGATTTTCTCCCTAGGGGGAGATGGTGTATTGAGATGTCAAAATAAATTGTGTGTTCCATGTGTTGATAAGTTGATGCAAAGAATTATGGCCGAGGTGCATGGTGCGTGGTATTTTATTCATCCCGGCACTACCAAGATGTACCGAGATTTGTGAGAAATTTATTGGAGAAATGGTATAAATAAAGACATAGCAGAGTTCGTGGCGAAGTATGAAACTTGTCAGAAGGTTAAGGTAGAGCACCAAAGGCTTGGTGGTATGTTTCAAGAATTTGGTATCCCCATTTGGAAGTGGGAAGAGGTGAATATGGATTTCGTGACTGGTTGACCCTTTTTACGTCGTCATCATGATTTGATTTGGGTTGTTGTAGATAGGTTGACTAAGTCAGCGCATTTCTTGCTAGTGCATACATCTTATACAACTGAGGATTATGATAGGTTGTACTTTCGGGAGTTAGTCAAGTTGCATGGAGTTCCCTTGTCTATCATCTCGGATAGGGGTACTCAGTTCACTTCTAAGTTTTGGAGAGCATTTCAGAAGGGTCTTGGTACCCAATTTCATTTGAGTTTTGCTTTTCATCCGCAGACAGATAGTCAGTTTGAGAGGACTATCCAAAATTTGGAAGACATGTTGAGGACATGTGCTCTTGATTTTAAAGGTAGTTGGGATGAGCATTTTCCATTGATTGAATTTGCGTATAACAATAATTATCACTCTAGCATCCAGATGGCCCCGTTTGAGACTTTTTATGGGACGAGATATAGATCACCCATAGGTTGGTTTGAAGTGGGTGAAGCTACTTTGATTAGGCCTGATGCTGTGTTTGAGGCTTTGGAAAAGGTTAAGTTTATTAGAGAAAGGTTGAAGACATCCCAGAGTCGTCAGAAGTCATATACAAATATGAGAAGAAGAGATATTGAGTTTGAGGTGGGTGATTTGCTGTACTTGAAAATTTCGCCCATGAACGGGGTGAAGAGGTTTAGGAAAAAAGGGAAGCTTAGTCCCCATTATGTTTGCCCTTATAGAGTTCTGAGACGTGTGGGGAAAGTAGCCTATGAAGTTGAGTTCCCCGTAGATCTGTCAGCTGTCCATCCCGCCTTTCACGAATCCATGCTTAAGAAGAACATTAGTGATTCCGTTGTTGTAGATCCTTCTGAGAGCTCAGATATTCAGACCAGTCTTTCTTACAAAGAGATTCCAGTTGAGATTCTAGACCATCAGATCCGTTGACTAAGGAACAAAGAGGTTTCCTTGGTCAAAGTTCTTTGGAGGAACCAGTCAGTTGAGGGTGATACTTGGGAAGCAGAAGCAGACATGTGAGACAAGTACCCTCAACTCTTCTCCATGAGTTCAGATCTAGCTAAAGGTATTATTCTTCCTTAATTCAGTTTCTTTCTAATCTTGTGTATTCAGCTATATATTTGTCTTTTCCATGAGTCCATGCATTCTCTTAAGTACTCAAAAGTTTAGAATGATGTAGAGTTAGTGTAGAAATTCATTGAGATGTGCATTCTTAGTATTCTCTTTATTCTTAGCCTAGCTAGTGACATTCGAGGACGATTTTTCCTAAGGGGGAGATATATTAATACCCCGAACTTTCCTTAAGCCTAAATTGTATCTCTATAAGATTAACGAATGACTTCCAAAGTGAGTAGTGTTTAAATCATATAGAGTTTTCCTAATTTTAACTTTTTATCATGTGGGAAATTGAAATAGTTTTCCAACGATACTAATTTCGTCCAAATCTGGTATCAGGGTGAGAAATTATGGATGTTTCACTGAGAGCTGTCAGAACCGCCTAGGAGCGACAGACAGGTTGACCGACCGTCGAGCTTGCGATGGAACGTCGCTCAAGCCATCGCAAACAAGGCTGTAAACCCATTCACTGGACACGTGTGATGAGTAGGTTGACGGACCGTCGAGCTTGCGATGGTCCATCGCCTAAGCCGTCGCTACAAAGGCAGTGAGCCCCTATTCTGGTCCAAGTGCGACGGTCAGCCTGATGGACCGTCGAGCCAGCGACGTACTGTGGCTGATCCCGTTCAACATTGTAAAAGCCATTTTTAAAAGGGCTTTTTGTTTTTTTCCAACCTTTTTAACACCTAGATATATAAAAAAGAAGCATAGAACTTCCGATTCTTTCATAGCATAAAAATTAGGGTTTCTCCCTCAAGAGCAAGACCCAATTCCTTCTCCAAGATTTCACCATAATTCTGGCAAATTGATTTAAGAATCAAGGTCCCCAAGTTAAAATCTTCAAGAACCCTCACTAAAGAGTACGAAAAAGAGTCTCAAGCAAGGTTGTTCATCTACAAGTCATAATCTAAGGTATGTGAGGTTTGAACAAGGATAACTCTTTCACCCTTGTGCCCAAAGGCTTATTTTAAATACAAAATTTCTGCAATTTATGAGATTTTCCATGAAATTAAAGTTAGGGTTTATACCCCTTTACTTTTGTTTGCAAGATTTTGAGAGTTCCCATGGATTAACAGTTGACTTTCATGATTTTGTTTATATTTCTATGTCTATTGATGAAATTTATAGATTTTAAGATGATTTATGAGTAATTTCATTACCAAGTATGAATTTTAAGATGTTTTGATATAAGACTGATGATTGGGTCAATAGACCCTATTTAAAGATTATTGTTCCAGATTGTTTGTGCTATAAGCACCCCTTGGTTAGGTTATTTTCAGATTTCAAATAAAGATTTGACCCCTTTTGGGTCTAAGCTAAGATAGAAGTCCACATTACTTATGAATTAAAGTCAAGAGAGGTATATTTGGTCTTTATAATAGACCGTTGAATTATTTTAAGGTGGATTTCCTAAAAGTTCCGAGCTTAAGTATGGGAGTAGTATTTAGCACCGAGTTGGGTATGATTCCAAGGTCTCATGCCCCAGAACTACGTGCCTCGTAGGTTTCTGATTTACCCCAAGTGGGTTAAGATAGTGATCACTAAAGTTAAGGTTCTATTCCGATGGCAACGGTAGAGCATCTCTCCCCAACATGGGCAAGACGTTGGACTCCATGTGGCTCACATAGTTTATGTTGATTAGAAGAAACTCCCAAGTCCCAAAGTCCTATAAGCTCTAAATTTTAAATAAGACCCTTATTCTCGATAAGATAACAAGTTTTGAAAGCTATTGTTTTAAGATTCGTCTTGCTTACAAGTTTTGAGAATAAGATGGAGAACACAAATTTTAGAACTAAGTGTAACGACTCACTAGATTTGTACTATATTCTTCAATATACATGATTTACGAGATTCAGATTTCAGTTTTACTCAAACTATGTGAGTCATTCATATCAGCATGCATGTTTTATAAAGAATGATAACATTGTTTACTTAAATGCATACACCCCCATATACTTAGTATAACCTCAAAGTACTAATCCACATATATGTCTGTGTGCAACATTGTCTTGTAATATAGGTTTAGGTGCTCAGTCCCAGCAGTGACAGTGATTCCTGAGTACCTTTGTCTACACTTCGCAGTTGGTTAGTCCTCATGGTTTGTGGACCTATTGCTCAGATTTCTAGTTGTTAATGCTTTCACCTTAGTCGAGTAAGTTGGGGGTCTGTCCCAATGACTCTCTAGTTCTTGATTAGTAGAGGCTTTGTCAGACTAGATTATCCGTCTATTTAGACTTTCAGTATTTTTCACTATTCAGACAAGTATTTCTTCATCTTCCATTATGATTTTGATATGACAGTACCATCGTTTTGCTTTATTCATCTCAAAGTAAGTTTTATATGTAGTAGTAAGCTCAAAAGGGTTATCTTGCGCTACTTGTAGCCTTAAGCACCGTTTGACGTTCTGAGATGAGATTTTGGGGCGTTACATTATTTGGATAGTCATGCTCGAAACATGCATGCCTAGTACCTTATTCTTTTGAGCTTATGAAATTCTTTCTATCCGTTGACTTTAGGGGATGAAAGTCTTTTTAATAGTGGATATTGCAATGACCCTTCAGGTCATTTCTCATATTTCTGCATATTTCATTATTAGGGTTTCTCCATAGCTTCCTTAAGTCATTTATCACTTATTAGGACTGATAGTTTGGCTACTGGGCAATTCATTTGGTTTTTAGAGCCAAGTCTTGATTTAGAGGTCTTCACTGGTTCCAAATGGCCATCGGGCACAACTTCAGTAAAACAATATCATTTGTGAATTATGAATGTATATCAATTTTAGGTTTGGTAGACCTTTGGTTTGGGTACCAATGCACCCAAGCTCATTCAACTGTAACGCCCCGAGTCTGTACCCCGAATGCTACACGGTGCTTACAATCCCGAGGGACCACAAGATAACCCATAAGCTGGTACCTGTTGTGAGCACTAAATAATAATAATGTAATAATGCAAAAAATAGGCTGAAATTCCATAAGGTTCATAGTCCGAATACTGATAAAGAATAACAACCATAATAACATCTGAAAAATTGTACACTGTCTGAACTAGTCTAGTCTGAAAAGCATCTAACTGAACTGTCTAAGTGTGGAGTTGATGGGAAAAGCCCCCAACTAACTTTGACTACTGAAATATGGATAAACTGAAATACTAAAATAAAAGCATATCCTCGAAAGATAAGGACTAACTACTGAATCTGCTGCTGCTAACTAAATCTTTCTAAGCGTCGTCGGGAACCTGAGCATTCGAACCTATGATACGAGACATCATAGCACAAAAACAAAGTATGCTTAAGTAGGTGGAATATACTGGTATGCTAGTTGAGGTAAGGCTGAATATAAGGGTTCATATGCATGAACAATAACTTACTGAATGATATAGAATAACTGAGTATGAACACATAGATAATTGAAACTGTTGTAAGTACTGAGAATGCTATATTGTGCATTTATGTATGTATATACTATATCTGAGATTTTACTGAAGCTGAGATCTGAGTTCTGATAACTGAGTAACTGATAGTTGAGATTATTGATAACTGAATTACTAATAACTGAGTGACTGTATTTGACAGTCCTGATTCTTTAGAACTAAGCTGAGTTCTATACTGAGACTGTGGGAGGTACCTGTAACTCCAGTTGGAAGGGTGTCAGTACCGTGCCACGGGTAAAGAAAAGCTGAAGAGTCACTCTTATCTGGCAGGTGCCCTGAATGAGAATGGTGGTATCCTCAACTGGAAGGTATAAACACCTTATCAACCCTCAACTGGCAGGTTAATGTCTCAACCTACGCTGGTTACGTAGTTTTGGAATGTAAGGACTGCTTCTAAGGATCACACCCTCTACTGGTAGGTGAGCCCCCATCCTTGGGTTCACTCGTTGCTGAATCCTACTCCAAACTGAATAGACCATGGACAGATTACTAGATTGTACTGGATTTGACTAAACTATTACTGATCGTGTTGACTAGCTGAACTGGACTGAGTTCACTGAGTTTTATAACTGGCTGAGTACTACTGTTTCATGACATGACTGAGACTATTTTGTAACTAATATAGCTCTATTTAAACAACTAGATTGTCGGGTATTAGATACCCCTAGGACTCGATAGTATGATAAGTAAAGCAAGCATGATCTGGAAAAACATAGCAATGTCCACTTGTTCACAATTCATTCATAGAGACATTTTATCAAACACTTGTAGGGAATAAGCTTGTACATATGCTAGCATGTCATGCTTTCACCATTTAATTTACATGGACATTCCATCAAACACATGGGGAGTAAAACATAATGCATATAATCATGGACAACATATAAACATTGTAACTACAACACCCAAACTTTCTAATTCAAGGATTATAACATGGGAATTACATAATTCAATATAATTGCTATTTCAATTTCATGGAATCTACAATTAATCATGGATTGAAACTTAATTAATGTCATGAAAATGAATACAATCCAATTTCAAGCAAGTAAATCATGAATCAATAATCTTGTGGTTTTAAAAATGAATTCTTGGACTCTATGGGTAAAAGGAACCCATAGATGAACACCTAACATACTTGGGTATTTTAATTTTGAAGCTCTTGGAGGAATTCTTGAGCTTTGTTCTTGTTTCCTGAAGCTAGGGTTTTTGCCTTTTTGAGAGAGAGTGATTTATTTCTTGAGTAAGTAATGAAATAATGAGCAATTAGTGCTCTTTTAGGGCTTAATTACGTGTTTAAGCTTGACTGGGGTGAGGGAAAAAGACTTTAATGCCTTCAGAATTAAAACTCAAAATAGACTCAAAATCCCAATTTTGTACGCTGGCACGATGCAGTGAAATCCCGCCATCTCACTGGAAACTGGACAACTAGGAACTGGAAGCTTGGCGCGATGCGGTACAACTGCGGTACCCCACTGTATGTGAATTTAACACTTGGCACGATGCGCCATGATCGCGGAGTCACACTGGAAAGTGACAATTGGGAAACTGGGCATTGGCGCGATGCGGTGGGATCACGATGGCTCACTGGATTTTGACAATCTCCATTTGCACCCTCTCCGCGACACGGTGAAGTACCAGGTGGTACACTATTTTACAAAAATGGCTATAACTCTTCACCCGGGTATCAGATTTGGGCGAATTTTATATCATTGGAAAGGTGACTAAATTTCCTACGCCATGGTAAGCTCTAAAATTAAAAATTCTGAGTATTTAGAAAATTCAATATAGGAATACTCGTATACTGAGAGTTAAACTTAGCTAGAAAAATACGAGGTATTACAATATCTCCCCTTTGGGATCATTCGCCCTCGAATGAGACTGATTAAGCTGAGAAACACTAATTGAATGACTTTACACAATGAACATGCATATTTGATGTCTGGAATACGTGACTGAAGCTACTGATAAGCTGAGTTTTCATACTAAACATACATATCTGATGCATGGGTACATGGATGAACTGATTCATGAATGCATCACTGTCATGAAGATGATATGCAATGGTAAAAAATATCAAGTTTATAACTATAAATGAACATAGAACTGAGAAAATCTAAGGAAGACTGTTACCTCAAGCTGAATCTGAGTTTGTTTAGAAGAGGTGAGGATACTTGTTCCGCATATCTACTTCTGCTTCCCAAGTAGCTCCCTCAACGGACTAATTCTATCAAAGAACTTGACCAAGGGAAATTTTTTGTTCCTCAGTCTACAAATTTGACGATCAAGTATTTGGACTGGAACCTCTTCGAATGAGAGTTCATTCTGAATATCTATGCCCTATCAGGGAACTATGACTGCTGGATCACTAATGTATATATTTAGTAAGGAGACGTGGAATACTGGGTGCACTGAAGCTAGTTCAGAAGGTAACTCAAGCTCGTAAGCTACCTTTCCAAAATGACTGATAACTCTGTAAGGATTGACATATCGGGAACAGAGCTTTCCCTTTTTCCCAAACCTCTTCACCCCTTCATGGGAAAGATTTTCAAGAACACAAAACCACTGATCTCAAACTTAAGATCCTTTTTCCTCACATCTGCATATGATTTTTGTGGCCTTTGGGTTTCCCTAAGCCTTTCTCTGATCAACTGAACCTTTTCTATGGTATCAAACACTATGTCCTACTACTGCGGCCTCACCTACCTCGAACCAACCAATTGGAGATCTACATATCCTACCATAGAGAGCCTTAAACGGAGCCATCTGAATACTGGAATAATAACTGTTATTGTATGTGAATTCAATCAAAGGTAAGTGGTCATACCAACTACCTCTAAAATCAACAACGCAGGATCTTAACATATCTTCTAGAGTCTGAATGGTCCTTTTTGCTTAACCATCTGTTTGAAGGTGAAAAGATGTACTGAGGTAAACTTGGGTACCAAGACCTTTTTGGAATGCTTTCCAAAAGTGAGAGGTAAACTGGGTACCTCTATCTAAGATGATAGACACTGGGACTCCATGTACGCTGACCAACTCTCTAATATAGAGCTTGGTGTAGTCCTCGGCTGAATAAAAAGTATGAACTGGCAAGAAGTGAGCTAATTTGGTCATTCTATCTACAATGACCCAAATAGAATCATGCTAAAGACGAGTACAAGTCAAACCCATCACAAAGTCCATGTTCACTTCTTCCCATTTCCATGTAGGAATACTGAACTCCTGCATGGACCCACTAATCTTCTGGTTCTCAATCATAACATGTTGACACGTAGAGCACTTAGCTATAAACTCTGCAATGTCTCTCTTCATCCCACTCCACCAATAGATCTTCTACAAATCGCGGTACATCTTAGTGGCCCCTAGATGAATAAAGTAACGCGCACCATGCACTTCTTCTAGAATTCATTGCCTCAAGTTGTCTACACCTAGAACACATAGCCGACCCTAGAAATGCAACATATTATCTTCCCCTTGGTAGAAAACCTCTACTTTCTGATCTCTAACTGACTCTTTCAACTTAACTAGACTGGGATCTCTGTCCTGCTTTTCCTTTACTTTGAAAACCAGAGATGATTCCAAACTATTTTTCACCCACACACTACCCTCTGTTGAATCGACTAAGTGGACACCTAGTCGGGAAAGTTGATGAACTTCCTGAGATAACTTCTTCTTATCATTCTCAACATGAGCAACACTACACATAGACAATCTATTTAGGGAATCAACCACTACATTGACCTTGCTTGGATGATACAGAATACTCATGGTATAATCTTTTAGCAATTCTAACCATCTCTTCTGATGCAAATTCAAATCTTTATGAGAGAACACATACTGCAAGCTTTTGTGATCTGTGAACACATCAACATACACCCCATACAAATAGTGCCTACAAATTTTTAAGGCAAACACTACAGCTGCTAACTCAAGATCATGGGTAGAGAAATTCTTCTCATGGGGATTAAGTTTTCTAGAGGAATAAGATATGACCTTACCTGTCTGCATAAGGACACAAACCATACCTACTCTGGATGCATCACGATACATAACAAACCTATTTGAACCAGTCGAGTCTTCAACTCCTGAAAACTCTTCTCACAAGAATCTGACTACTAAAACTTGACTTTATTCTAAGTCAATCTGGACATGGGGGATGTAATAGATGAAAACCCTTCAACAAACCGACGGTAATAACCAGCTAAAACCAAGAAACTTTGGATATCTGATGGATAAATGGGTCTAGGCAAGTTTCTCACTACTTCGGTCTTTTGAGGATCAACTCTAATGCCATCACCGAAAATAATATGACCAAGGAATGCTATTGACCTTAGCCAAAATTTGCACTTACTAAATTTGGTGAACAACTGATGAGTTCTGAGATCTCAAGTACGATTCTGAGATGAACTGCGTGATCATTTTTTCTATGGGAATAGACAAGAATGTCATCGATAAAGACTATAACAAACATGTCCAAGTTCTTCTTGAACTTGCAATTCATTAAATCCATGAAGGCTGCTGGGGCATTTGTGAGACCACATGACATGACTAGAAATTTGCAGTGACCATACTGAGTTCTGAAAGCTATATTTAGAATGTCTTATTCTCTGACTTTAAGCCGATGATAGCCTGATCTGAGGTCAATCTTAGAAAAGTAACAGGCTCCCTGAAGTTGGTCAAAAAAGTCATCACTTCTAGAAAGTGGGTATTTATTCTTGATTGTGACTTTGTTCAACTATCAGTAGTCTATACAGATTTTGAGAGAACCATCTTTCTTACACACGAATAAGACTGGTGCGACCCATGGGGAAATGTTGGGTCTGATGAATCCCTTATCTAGGAGATCCTTTAACTCTTTAAGTTCTGCTGGAGCCATTCTGTATAGCAAAAAAACATAGGCTGAGTGTCTGGAAGAAGGTCTATTCCAAAGTTAATTTCCCTTACGGGAGAAACTCTAGGAAGATCTTTGAGAAAAACATTTGAGAATTCATTCACAACTGAAATTGACGCAAGACTAGGAGTGTCTGAACTAGAGTCTTTGACTCACACAAGATGATAGACACAACCCTTGGATATCATTTTTCTCGCTCTAAGGTATGAAATCAATTGACCCTTAAGCGCTGGAGTACTACCCCTCTATTCAAGGACTGGTTCATTTGGAACTGAAAATGAACAATTCTATTTCTACAATAACCTGAGGCATAACATGAATTGAGCCAATCCATGCCAAGAATGACATCGAAATCCGTCATCTCTAATTTTACTAAGTCTGCTGAAGTGACTTTCTGAGATATTGTGACTGGATAGTTCTTGTATACTCATCGGGCTATGATAGACTGACCCACTGGGGTAGAGACTGAGAAGGGTTCTGTTAAGATTTCTAGTTTGACATTAAAGTTGACTGCTATGTAAGAAGTTACAAATGACAGAGAATCTCTTGGATCTAATAAGGTATAAATATGTAAATGGATGATCTGTAATATACCAATGACCAAGTCAGTTGAGCTTTCTTGATCTTGTTGGGACTGAAGTGCATAGAGCCTATTTGGGCATTTCCCACTAGTGGAACTGGAGGTGACACCCTGCTCATTTGGGCGGCCGAATTGAGCTGAAGGATGATTGTATTATCCCTTAGAACCTGACTGAGTATAATCTCTGACTCTGTGTCCTGGCTTGCCACACCCAAAACAAACATCACTGCCAGCACTGCAGACACCCTGATGGTTTCTGCTAAGTTTCTGGCAAAGAGGATTTGTTCGAGCATTGCTGACACTACCCTGAGATTTAGAGCCTAGCTCCCTATCTTTGTTACCATTTTTAAACTCAGGGGTTGGAGCACTGGCTGAGGACAGAGCAGGAACTGAAGATTTCAGGCAAAATCAGGAATGGTTACCACCCTCTAACTTAGGCTGAGTAAAATTAAAGCTATTTATTCTAGCTCTCTTATTCTCTCTCTCTCTCTCTCTCTCTCTCTCTCTCTCTCCTTACTCTTAGTTTCTTCTATTTGTTGAGCATAGGCCATGAGCCTGGATATGTCCATCTCCTTAATTAACATCACTATTTTGTACTTCTAGCCACACTCTCTGACACCTCAGATATGAACTTGCTCATTCTGGACCTACTGTCTGCCACTACATTGGGAGCATATGATCTTGGGTGTATTTATACGCTTAAGCACCATAACTTATCCATATTTTAGCTAAGTTTAGAGAACAAAGTGCCTAGTTTCTTATGTTTTTACTGTACTTCTATGTAATTGAGATAACCGATTGATTAGCATGATTTCAAGTATTAATGAAGTAGATGAAGACATAATGGGACTATGGAATGTGGATGTCATATAACATAAGAGAGAGTAGCAGTCTGGACCAAATGTGGCACCTAGAAACTATGTCCAAGACTCGTTTGTCATTTATAATTAGTTCAAGGACTTAGAAGGCAACTATGAGAGAAAAGATTATTAAAAGGATTAATGCTGAATTTTTATTCATTATTCTATATTATTTTGAGAGAGGAGAGAGGCGGCTTACACCAAGGAAGAAATGCTATTCATATTCTCCACCAAAATTGTCTTTTAGTTTTTGGTATGATGAATATTTCTATTGTGATTTCCGTTCTACCCATGAGTGGCTAAGTTTATTAGTTAGGGTTATCGAAGCCTTGTAGCATACAATCTATCACTTTGGGTTTTGAATTCATTATGCATTAATTTGTTTACATCATACTCTTTTCGCTTATCTTGAATTCTTATGGTTGCAAACATAGAGGATATGCCTTAAAACGCAACTTATTTGAAAGAAAGGTTGATGTTCGGAAAAGAGAGTAGTGACAAGAAAATAGGACTCCTAACCCCTATTTCATATGTTAATACCTTAGCAGGATTAACTACTTGGAGATTTCGTATTGTTTTTGGTAAACGCTTTTGATTCGAGAGAACTAAAGTGAATTAGTCCTTGATGGTTGAGAAACACTAGGATTATGTTATTAAATACAATACGTTTCTCTGTAAGCTCGATGCATGTATGAATTCATAAATCCCATAGTTAGAAAGTATTGAAAATTACAAGGTGGACATAACCCTAGCTTGCTATTTCTCTGAATTTGAATACTACTACACGTATTTCATCTTGTTAAACTGAAACCTTTAATTTATGAACTGAATCAAATCTCCCCTATTTATTATATGGAAACGAACGATTAAAAGTCAACTAATCTTCACACAACTTAATTAGCACCATATTTCCCGTGGGATTCAAACCCAACCTAGTTGGGTTATATATTTGACAACGACTGCTTACTCTCTCGTACGAGAGGTGTAATTTGGTCGTATCAAATTCTGGTGCCGTTACTGGGGAATACGGTTGTCAATTGAGTTTATGTGTGTTAATTGACTATTAGTCAAGTTTCCTTATTTTACGTTTATTTGTTGTTGTTTTTTCATTACAGGCTCATTGTTGTTTATGCCACGAACCAGAAGTTCAGGGGAACCATTATTACCCTTCAATCCTGAACCTCATCTTATTGAAAGAATGGCTAACCAATAGGAAGCTGAAAGATTAGCCGCTTTGTCTAATGCTCAATTAAATCAACAAAATCCAGATAACCCAGGTCGAGTATCTAATCTAGATGAAGAGGACCTGGGAGATGATGATTTAATTGACTAAGCTAATAGAAGGCGTGCAGCAGAGGTAGTTGTACCTATAAATTAAAATTGTCCATTCAGAGAGATTAGACTACCAAGCTGTACAATTTGATATTGACAATGATGAGGATGATTTAGATGGAACAGGATCTACAAAGGTAATTGTTCTACCACCAATAGCTCCTGGGGTGAAATTCAACATCACCAGCACTTTGATCCAGCTACTGAATCTAAAAGGACTCTTTGGTGGATTACCTGGTGGTGATCCAAATCTACACTTGGTGAATTTCATCAGTATTTCTAAGTCATTTGATAATATTGGAGTGGGACAAAATGCTATTCGTTTAAGATTGTTCCCACTGTCTCTGTCTAGAGAGGTGACTATGTGGTTGAATGAGCTGACTCCTGATTCTATAACAAACTGGAGGCAATTGAAAGGAGCTTTCCTAGAAAGGTTCTTTCCGCCCTCCAAAATGTTATGGTTGAGGGATGAGATCAAAAAATTTAGACAATTGGCTAATGAAGCTTTGCATGAGACTTGGGCGAGATTTAAAAAGAAGTTGACTCAATACCCAAACCATAAGATGACCGATGAACACTTGATGGAAATATTCTATAGAGCTTTGAACTCACCTACAAAGCCAATAGTGGATAATACTACAGGAGGAGATTTTATGGAGCTCACCTTTACTGAGGCTATGGACATGTTAGAAAGGATAACTAAGATAAGTAGAGCTTGGCATACTAGCGATTCTGTGGTAGCAAGCAATACTGGGTCTAATGTAATATCAGCAGAGCAACGTAGGAGAGAAGAGGAGCATGATCAGGATATGGCTCATATGAAAACCCAAAAGGATTTGCTCATGAAACATTTGCTTTCAAGAAATATAGAAAAGGTAAAAGCTATGGGGTCCCACGATAAGGGAGCTAAATCAAACACTGAGGAAGAGGCTAACTATTTGCATAACCAGGGGGGTTTCCGGACCGGTGGTCAAGGAAACCAAGGTTGGAACTATCAAGGAGATTGGAAGAATAAAAGTGATAGGAGTGGACTGTATGTACCTCCTGGAAGCCGTGATAATGCTGCCACCAGTTCAGGAAAAAAGTCCATGGAGGACATGATGGAGAAACTATTAAAGGGAGTTGAGGAGACCAATTTTGGGGTGACTACTATGAAGAGTGACATATCTACCATGATTCAACTAGTAAACTCGCACTTAATTGCTATTAAATAGCTGGAGCAGTAGATAAGCCAATTATCCGTAGCATTCAACCAAAGATAGAATGGGACTCTACCAAGTGATACAATTCAAAATCCAAGGAATGATGTATCGTGTATGGATATTACCACTAGGAACGGTAAGATGTTGTCTAGTCCAACATTGGAAGCATCCTCTCATACTGATGCAGTTGAAATGGATTGGGAGATGGTTGATGAATCTTCAGTGGTATCTGTGGAGTTGGGAAGTTCGATAAAGAAGAGTGCGGAAGTGGAACAACCACCTAAGCCAAAACATGTTAGTGATGTGGAAAAAGGCATAAGAAAGAAGGTAAAAGTTGCTCTAACTGAAATCCCAAGGCCACCACCCCCATTTCTACAATGGTTAAAGAATAAAGAAGATGATGGCAAGTTTAGAAAATTCATGGCTATGTTGAAGTAGTTGACAGTGAATGTGCCCTTAGTTGAAGCATTGGAACAGATGCCTGGATATGCTAAGTTTATGAAAGACCTGTTGATGAAGAAAAGGACTATGAGATATGAAACGATAGAAAATCTTCATCATTGTAGTGCTATTTCTATTAGATCTATTTTCCAGAAGAAAGCTGATCCGAGAGCATTTACTGTTCCATGTACGATTGGTTTGCTAAAGTTTGAAAAGGCCCTTTGTGATATTAGGGCAAGTATAAATCTTATGCCATTGATGGTTTTTAAGAAACTGGGTTAGGGAGATCCTACACCCGTCAATATATGACATCTAATGGTAGATAGATCGTTAAAAAGGCCGATTGGGATTCTACATGATGTATTTGTAAAAGTTGCGGATTTTATATTTCCCGCCGACTTTCTAATTCTTGATTGTGAAGTGGACTTTGAAGTACCCATAATTTTGGGTAGGTCGTTCTTAGCAACTGGGAGAGTGTTAGTTGACATGGAGCTGAATGAGCTAAAATTTAGGCTAAATGAGAATAAAGTTAGTTTTGAAGTATGTCGGTCTATGAAACAACAAAAGGAGATGAGTGTCTTCTTGATTGTTGATGTATTCTACGAAGATGAGCGAGATGTACTAGTTAAGGATAGGTATGTTGTGGAGACCAGAACTGGTTTGGTTGAACTTTTAAGAAAGGATGTGAGTGACTTCAAACTGGTTCGACTAGGAATGAAGCATTTTCTTGATTCTGCAAATGAGGTACAAATAGTATCATCGATGTATCTTGACGAATTTTGAGTAGTCAAGATAATTGAGTCGTACCGCGACGTTAAATTAGGAGTTGCATGGGAGGCAACCCATGATTTTATTTTTATTTTATCATGTTAAACAAAAATACAAAAGTAAAAGTCGGGCCACGATCGAAACTACGACGCTTGGTGGGAGGTAACCCATCATTCTAATCATTTTTGTGGTTTCTGATTAAATGTAGATGCACGAAGTACTAAGGAGGAGATTAGTACCAAATTTGGTTTGGAATTGAGCCATGTCAATGGTGGTAAGTTTAGGAGTGATGGGAACATTGCAGGTAAGTTGGAGTGGTCAAGTGTGTAAGTCTTAAGTATGATTCGTGTTAGAGTCGTGCCCGATTTATGTTAATCCAACCCAAAAAGTTTTGCGGTGTGACTTTATTTTGTGACTTTCAATGAGATCTGTGGTGGTAGCATAGGGATCGATCCGATAGGCCCAATCCCGATGCCCACCACTGACCTCGATGGGGTGCGTGGGCGAAGCCCCCATGGTACAGACCTTTCTCAATGTTTTATATGAATAATAGGGTGCATGGCGTCCAAGTTTAAGTGTACTATAGGGTGTGTGGTGCCCAAGATTTCATGGGCCATGGCAAAGGCATCGCCTAAGACATAGCCTAAGATCACCCTCACGTATGCTATATCTTATGCATCGTACACCTTTACTTTGGCGATGGCTTGTGCGTCGCACACCCAACTGCACACCCTCACTATTTCACTTGTGCGATAACCAATGCGGCACACACCTTAATGTGTGTGATACCTTGTGCGACACATACTTACCCTTATGCGATAACATGTGCGACGTACACTTAAACACACATGCCCACTGCCTTACCTGTGCGATGCCCAATGCGCTGCATACCTTAATGTGTGCAATACCTTGTGCGGCACACACTTAAACATTTTTCTTCCCTTGTGCATCGTATACCCTTCCCAATTTAGCTTAGTACCCGACTTTTAATTGGGTCAATCCGATCCGGATTTCACCCTTTAATAGAATCCACACCCTAAATGCCCAAATTCATCCTTATTTCACCCTTAATCCGTACAATATTGAGCTCTCACCATTCTCTTTGTCCTTCACCAATCTTCCATATTCAAGGTAAGTTTTACTTACTTAATCCTTAGTTATTGTGACTCTATGATATAGCTAATTGATCTTAAGGATTACAAATTAAATTCTTGCCATGGCGATGTTGTGAAAGTGATGGTGTTTTGTATATTTTGATATAGCTGAAAGTGTAGAGAATGATTCTGTTAAAAGAGTGCTTCATTGAAATAGAATTAGGGGAATTGAAGTGAGTGAATTGTATTATGACTAATGTTGATGCACCATGTCAAAGTGTATGTCAGTGAAGTCTGAGTACCCGACAACAACACTTAATTGGTTGATACTAACAAATTAAGTATGGGGTGGTGACTTCACCACCCTCATCTTAATTATAGTTAGTTTCATTATGTGTGGCTGATGTGGATGATATGATAAACACAGGAAAAATGGCTATGATGATGATGTCAATGCAGATGGCATGACTCCTAATGAGGATGAGGAGTACTACTATCCAGGTTCTTTATCCTGTTATTTGCACTGGGGATAGTGCTTAGCCTAAGTGTGGGGTGGCTGGTTACTTAGCTGCTTGCTTTATAAGAAAATAGTACCTTCTCCTTAGCATTCTTCTGTGATAGGATTAGTTATTTTGTTTATTTTTTTCTTGTTAGATGTTTATTCTATTTAGTCATAATTAGGTGTTTTTCTCGATGATGGATGGATGACGATCGTCTTAAGAGAAAATTAGTCATTTAATTGCATGTAACTGTTCTTGTGGATCACATGATGACATTATAACATAAGTATGTGATGGATCATTACGTTTGAAACACCTAGGCTCTAGTTGTGACTCTTGTTGTGATTGTTGGTTTTATTTGAATTCATGTAATTGTTGGGTCGAGAATCTATAATGCTCTTAATTGAGTTGACCATGAGCCATGAGTGTGTAAAACTGTTGTATATTCCTTATTGCAACTGATGCTAGAACTTGCCTGGTGTGTGTGTAAAGAGAAATAAAGATTATGAATTTAGGAGATGATTTAGGCATTTCTTTGATAACCATTGTTCATACCTTCTTTTGAC
This sequence comes from Capsicum pubescens, assembly GCA_030864215.1. Classification (NCBI taxonomy): domain Eukaryota; kingdom Viridiplantae; phylum Streptophyta; class Magnoliopsida; order Solanales; family Solanaceae; genus Capsicum; species Capsicum pubescens. Next base: position 228,174,295 of record CM061541.1, on the reverse strand, counting down.
CAGCCTTTGTACATTATCTTAGCTAGCCCCGTTGAGACTTTAGCTTGTTCTTTTGTTAGCCTCATACGTAGCCTTATCCGTTCTTTAATAGACCGTAATTTGATCTAAAAGCTCCTAAGCGCTTTAATGTAAAATCAATTTGAGTTAGGTGTTTGACAATAATAGAAAAAGGTGAAATTGATGCCCTAAAGTCTAGTTATTGGTGTGTGAAATTGATGTGGTTGGGAGTAGCAAAAATTGTTAAAAAGTTCTAAATTTTATCCCGTATGCTGGTCCTTCTTGGACATTGTGCACCTCAACTAAGTCAAATTGCTTAAGTTGAGGGTGGATATTATAGGGGTGCGTAACGTGAAAAGGGTGTAAAAAAATATTTGAAAGGGTTGTATACTCCCACTATAGTGTTATTAATTGAGCTTAACGAGTTAGGGTGAAAACCAAATCTGTGAAGATAGAAGGAGTGGAAATTGGTTGTTATGGATTGGTCTTAATTGCATATTGTAGTGTATTAAAGCGCTTAGGGAAGATAGTCACTATTTCTGGCCAAAATAGTTCCTACCCATCCTTTAGCCTGTATTACAACCCGTAAAAGACCTACTTGATCCTAATCTTAGCATTATGATATTAGTGGAGAATTACACTAAGGGCAAGCATATGGTCATCAGTTGTAATTTGAGAATTATTTGTGAGAGTGAGAGCAACTTGATTCTTGTACCTATTTTGTTAGAAATTGCATGATTGTGAGTGATTAGGGGTAACTTTCTTGTTGTGAGGGCACATGGTTGATGAAGGTTGGGTAATTTATATGATTTATTTGCCTAAATGGTATGCATGAAATTGCCAACTTAATGAGTCTATTCTTGAGGGCAAGTTGTCTCTAGTAATGATTCCTGAATCTACTTCTTGTTCATAATTGTTGTGTGAGCCTATTTGAGCATCTTGTCTTCCTTTTTGGGTGCTAACGCTTGTGTAGTATGCATAAATGGATATGTTGTTCAAGGACGAACAAATATATAAGTATGGGGTGGTGATCTTGGGTGTATTTATATGCCTAAGCACCATAACTTATCCATATTTTAGCTAAGTTTAGAAAATAAAGTGTCTAGTTTCTTATGTTTTTACTCTACTTCTATGTAATTGAGATAACCGATGTGATTAGTATGATTTTAGGTATTAATGAAGTAGATGAAGACATAATGGGACTATGGAATAGGGATGGCGTATGACACAAGAGAGAGTAGTAGTCTGGACCAAATGTGGCACCTAGAAACTATGTCCAAGTCTAGTTTGTCATTTATAATTAGTTCAGGGACTCAGAAGGTAATTATGAGAGAAAAGATTATTAAAAGGCTTAATGCTGAATTTTTATTCATTATTCATTATTCTGTATTATTTTGAGAGAGGAGAGAGGCGGCTTACACCAAGGGAGAAACGCTATTCATCTTCTCCACCAAGATTGTCTTCTAGTTTTTGGTATGATGAATATTTCTATTGTGATTTCCGTTCTACCCATGAGTGGCTAAGTTTATTAGTTAGGGTTATGGAAGCCTTGTAGCATACAATCTATCACTTTGGGTTTTGAATTCATTATGCATTAATTTATTTACATTATACTCTCTTCGCTTATCTTGAATTCTCGTGGTTGCAAACATAGAGAATATGCCTTAAAACGCAATTTGTTCAAAAGAGAGGTTGATGTTACGAAAAGAGAGTAGTGACAAGAAAATAGGATTCCCAACCCCTATTTCATATGTTAATGCCTTAGCAGGATTAACTACTTGGAGATTTCGTATTGTTTTTGGTAAACGCTTTTGATTCGAGAGAACTAAAGTGAATTAGTCCTTGATGGTTGAGAAACACTAGGATTATGTTATTAAATATAATATGTTTCTCTGTAAGAACGATGCATGTATGAATTCGTAAAGCCCATAGTTAGAAAGTATTGAAAACTACAAGGTGGACATAACCCTAGCTTGCTATTTCTCTGAATTTAAATACTACTACACGTATTTCATCTTGTTAAAATGAAACCATTAATTTGTGAACTAAATCAAATACCCTCTATTTATTTTACAGAAACGAACGATTAAATGTCAACAAATCTGCACACTACTTAATTAACACCATATTCCCTGTGGGATTCGACCCCAACCTAATTGGGTTATATATTTGACAACGACCGATTACTCTCTTGTAAGAGAGGTGTAATTTGGGCGTATTGGCATACCTGGCTAACTGAGTAAACTTGAGGGAATACTCTTTCACACTCATATTACCTTGCCTGAGATTTATAAACTCTAACTCCTTGTTTTCTCTCAGCTATAAGGGAAAGAGTTTATCTAGAAAAGTAGTAGCAAACTCTTCCCTCTCAATGGGCTCTGCATCTGTACCTCTGTCTACTTTCCACTACTTAAACCATGTATGTACTACATCTTGTATCTGATAGGCAGCTAACTCAACACTCTCACTAGAAGTCACCCCCATGATATCTATGACTTTCTGAACCTGATCGAGGAAATCTTGTGGGTTCTCTTCAGACTTAGATCCTAAGAATAGGGGATGATTCATTTGGGTGAAGTCCCAAATCCTGGATGCAGATGTATTGGAAGGAAGAAATGGATTAGACTGAGAGTTTAACTTGAGCTCATGCTCATTCACACAACATGAATACTGAAAGAAAGGAAACTTTTCCTTAAAATGTTTCATAGCCTTTTGTCCATAGGTATGGCACGTTAGACACCCATGCACAAGAATCTACTTGACGTGGCTTTTAGACTCCCTAGGAATCTGTTGAACCTTATGCTCTGATACCAAGTTTGTAATTCCTTGAGTCTGTACCCCAAACACTACATGGTGCTTAAGATCACGAGGGACCACAAGATAACCCATGAGCTAGTACCTGCTGTAAGCACTGAATAATAATACTGTAATAATGCTGAAAATAGGCTGAAATGCCATAAGGTTCATAGTCTGAATACTGATAAAGAATAACAACCGTAATAACATCTGAAAAACTGAACACTATCTGAACTAGTCTAGTCTGAAAATCCTTTAACTGAACTGTTTGAGTGTGGAGTTGATGGGAAAAACCCCCAACTAACCCCGACTACTAAAATACTTATAAATTGAAATATTGAAATAAAAGCATATCCTCAATAGATGAGGGATCACTACTGAATCTGTTGCTGCTAACTGAATCTGTCTAAGCGTGGTCGGGAACTTGAGCGTCCAAACCTATGATATGAGATATCATAGCGCAAAGAGAAAGTATGCATCAGTATGTGGAATGTACTGGTATACTAGATGAGGTAAGGCTAAATGCAAGGGTTCATATCCATGAACAATAACTGACTGAATGATATGGAATAACTAAGTATGGACACATGGATACTTGAAACTGCTATAAGTACTGAGAATGCAATACTCTGCATTTATGTATGTATACACTATATCTGAGCTTTTACTGAAGCTGAGATCTGAGTTCTGATAACTGAGTAACTAATATTTTAGATTACTGATAACTTAATTACTGATAACTAAGTGACTGTATCTGACAGTCCTGATTCTGTAGAACTGAACTGAGTTCTATACTGAGACTAAAACTGAGACTATGCGAAGTAGTCATCTAACTGACAGACCCCAAATAAGATAACTGGGGTCCAACCTGTAACCCCATTTGGAAGGATGTCAGTACTGTTCCACGGGTAAAGATAAGCTGAAGAGTCACCCTCATCTGGCAGGTGCCCTGAACGAGAATGGTGGTACCCTCTACTGGTAGGTAGAAACACATTATCAACCGTCAACTAGCAGGTTAATTTCTCAACCTATGCTAGCTACGTAGTTCTAGAATGCAAGGGCTGCTTGTAAGGATCACATCCTCTACTGGCAGGTGAGCCTATTCACTTGATGTTGAATCCTACTCCCAATTGAATAGATCGTGGACTGATTATTAGACTATACTGGATTTGACTAAACTATTACTGATCGTAATGACTAACTGAACTGGACTGAGTTCACTGAGTTTTATAATTGGCTGAGTACTACTATTTTGTGACATGACTGGGACTATTTTGTAACTACTGTATCTCTAGGTAAACAGCTAGATTGTCGGGTATTAGATAACCCTAGGACTCAATAGCATGAAAAGTAAAGAAAAGCATAATCTTGAAAAGCATAACAATGTCCACTTGTTCACAATTCATTCATAGAGACATTTTATCAAACACTTGTAGGGCATAAGTTTGTACATATGCTAGCATGTCATGATTTCACCATTTAATTCACATGGACATTCCATCAAACACATGGGGAGCACAAATTAATGCATATAATCATGGACAATATGTAACTACAACATCCAAACTTGCTAATTCAGGGATTATAACATGGGAATTACACAATCCAATATACATGTTATTTTAATTTCATGTAATCTACAATTAATCATGGATTGAAACTCAATTAATGTCATGAACATGAATACAATCCAATTTCAAGCATGCAAATCATGAATCAATAATATTGTGGTTTTAAAAATGGATTCTTGGACTCTATGGGTGAAAGGAACCCATAGATGAACACCTAACATACCTGGGTATTTATTTCTTGAAGCTCTTGGAGGAATTCTTGAGCTTTGTTTTTTTTTATTGAAGCTAGGGTTTTTGCCCTTTTGAGAGAGAGTGATTTATTTCTAGAGTAAGAAATGAAATAATGAGCGGCTTAATTACGTGTTTAGGCTGGCTGGGGTTAGAGAAAAAGACTAAATGCCTTCAGAATTAAAACTCGGAACTGAATAAAAATCCAAACTTTATATAATGGCGTGACGTGGTGGATTGGCGCATGCGGTACCCCACTGTATGCGGTACCCCATACAGTGGGGTACCCCACTGTATGCGAATTTAACCCTTGGCGCGATGTGCCATGATCGGGGAGTCATAATGGAAAGTGAAAATTGGGAAATTGGGCATTGGAGCGATGCGGTGGGATCGTGATGGCTTACTAAATTTTGACAATTGCCATTTGCACCCTCTTCGTGATGCGGTGAAGTACCAGGTGGTACACTCTTTTACAAAATGGTTATAACTCTTCTCCCGGGTATCGGATTTGGGCTAATTTTATATCATTGGAAAGCTGACTGAATTTCCAATGCCATGGTAAGCTCTAAACTGAAAATTCTGAGTATTTAAAATTTTTTATATAGGAATACTCATATACCAAGAGTTAAACTGAGCTTGGAAAATATGGGGTATTACATCAACTTATTGGTCAAAAAGTTAGAAAACTAGAAAATATGGGTGTGGGACCTACATTTGGTCTAAATGACCTCATATGAAAAATTCGACTTCACCAATATGTCCGGAACATCGAATTTAGAGGGGTGACATAGTTTATTTGTGAAAATCAGAGTCCAAATAAGTTTCGAGGGTTAAAAACATATTTTTTACTTTGTTGGTGCTGTGCATGTGTGATCGCACATAGACCTATCACAATAGTGCCATTGCAGTCCCTAGGACTGCAATAGCGATATCTCCTTACCTGATGGGGCTATAAATAGACCCCCAAAGCCACATTTTATTCATTTTCCCTTCATCTTTGAGACCTAGAAACCCTAAAAGTGTATGATAACTCAAAATTGAGTATTGTGGATGACTTGGGAGATTGATAAACATCTTTTCTAGCAATTTTCATCCAAATTAAGGTAATATTTCATCATTCTTGGTGAATTTCTAGGTTCTTGACCCAAAACCCCAATGTATCTTAGGGCATGGTTTTAGCTAAAAATTAGCTTTGTTTTCACCCAATACTTAAGAGTTATGATTCCTTGTTCATTTATGATCATTGGATTGACCTCGAGAATGTGATTTTTTTAGGTGGGACCCACTTAGGGTTTTTGGTGTCACTTTTGGACCCGGAGCACAATAGTGAAATATGGGTATCGTTATTCTCATTTTGATGAGTAGATTATAATTTTGATAGTGTGATGATATTTTTGTGATTGTGAAGTGAAGACGAGCATGTGGTGAATGATGTAAGGTTTTGTAGTTCGACTTTGAGGTATGCTTCCACCTACTTTACTTCAAAGATAATTATATATGGCATGTGAATGTAAATGTTAGGCTTGATAATGAGTAGCATAACTTAGTTTTGATTATTTATGTTTGGGGATTAAATGAGGGTTTTAGACTCGTAAGGTGGTATGTTTATGATTCTTTTAGAATCTTATTGCCTTTTCCCTATATTGGACTAATTTTTGGCATGGATATGATGTGATGTTATGTTTGGGATATGGTTTTGGTATTGGAAGTATGGTTAGTATGTTTGACCTTAGTTGGGCTAGCTTAGTTATCTTGAAACCTTTATTTGTGTAGAATTAACTTAAATGCCTAGTTTCTAGTTGATGTTCCTATCTTAGGTTTGGTTATGACTTACTTGACATCTAGAAGTTGAACTAGATACCTTAGCCTAGTTTGGGGCGTAGATTGCCTAAATATGAAAATTAAGCATTAAAAATAGGTTCGTGCAGCCCATGTAGATCAAGACTTATGTGATCCCTTGTGGACTTAGTTGCGGATGTTATACCTAGGTGTGACTATGAGCCTTATTTATGAGATTTACATAGTGAGTTAATGGATAATGATGTATTTTTCCCCTGATAGTGACTAATGGGTTATGGCCATGACTTGGGCCTATAGAGATGCTATTTCCTTTTAGATATGATATTAGGCCTTTAGAGATGCAATTTCCCTTTAGATGTGATATTGGCCCTTTAGAGATGTTATGTAATGCTCCAAGTCTGTTCCCTGGAAGCTACACAGTTCTTACGACCCCGAAATACCACAAGCTAACCCATGACTGATATCTGCTGTGAGTACTGATTCATGATACTGTAATAATGTGAAAAAATAGGCTGAAATACCATAAGGTTCAAAATCTGTAAATGCTGATAGAATGTATCAACTGAAATAACAATCTGTAAAACTAAATACTATTTGAAAACTAGTCTGAAAAGCCTCTAATCTGAAACTGTCTAAAAGTAAAGTTGATGGGACAATTCCTCAACTAACTCCAACAACTGAAATACTGAATCTACTGTAATAATGAAATAAAAGAATATCCTCAATGAATGAGGACTCACTATTGAATCTGAAACTGCTAACTGAGTCTGAGTCTATCTATGCACGGTCAGGAACTTGAGCGTCCGAACCTATAATGTGAAACATCATAGCGCAAAGAAAGAGTATGCATCAGTATGTGGAATGTACTGGTATGCTAGATGAGGTAAGGCTGAATGCAAGGGTTCATATGCATAAACAATAACTGACTAAAATAATATATAGTAACTGAACATAAAAGTACATATATAATTTGAAACTATTGTAAATACTGAGTATGAAATATTGTGCATATATATATACAGTAACTAAGCTTTTTTGAAGCTAAGTACTGAGTTTTGATACTGAGTAACTGATAATATAAGGTATTGATACTGATTGACTGTATCTGACAGTCCTATTTTTGTAGAATTGAACTGAGTTCTATTCTGAAGTCTGAGACTTAAACTATAAGAGGTAATCATCTAACCGACATGCCCCTTTTCTGAATAGATTTGGGGTCCAATCTGTAACCCAATTAGAAGGGTATCAGTACCGTACCATGGATAATGACACTGAAGAGTCAACCTCTACTGGAAGGTGCCCTAAATGAGAATGGTGGTACCCTCTACTGGCAGGTAAAGTAACCCATCAACCCACAACTGGCAGGTTGATGTCTCAACCTACACTGGCTACGTAGTTCTGGAACAAAAGGATTGCTTCTAAGAATCACACCCTCTACTGGCAGGTGAGCCCCCATCCTTGGGTTCACAAAGTGCTGAATCCTACTCCCAACTGAAAGACACTGAACTAGTATACTAAACTGGACTGGATTGATACTGAGTTTTCCTGAGTTCTGTAACTGACTGAGTTCTATTGAGTTCTGAAACTGGATGAGAGTATTACTGATCGTTACATGACTGATACTATTCTGTAACTGACACTAGCTCTAGGTAAACTACTACATTGTCGGGTATTAAATACCCCCAAGACTCGATAGCATGAAAAGTAGAGCATAGCATAATCTTGAATAACATAACATTTTTCACTTGTTCATAATTCATCCATAGAGACATTTTATCAAACACTTGTAGGGTGTAATCTTGTACATATACTAGCATATCATGATTGCATCATATCATGATTGCATCATTTAATTCAGATGGACATTCTATCAAACACTTGGGGAGCACAACTTAATGCACATAAACATGGATAAATTATAAACATGACAACTACAATGCCCAAACTTGCAAGTTCATGGGTTTCACATGCAACTCATATAATTCCCCCTAAATACTATTCTATTTTCATGAATCTTATCATAATCATGGATGGAAAACAAAATTTGCATCATAGATACATTATTCACTTTGTAAATTCAAGATTTTATCAAGATAATCACATATTCATCACACATGCTATTAAATTTCATGAACATGAATTCAATCTAATTCAAACATGGAAATCATAAATCTGGGATCTTGTATGTTTAAAAAGGGATTCTTAGACTCTATGGGTAAAAGGAACCCATAGATGAACACCTAACATACCTTGGATTGTCAATTCTTGAAGACTCTTGAAGAAATTCTTAGTTTTGTTCTTGATTTCTTGAAGCTAGGGTTTGTTTTCTTGAGAGAGAATGCCTTTTTAATTTGGGAAAAACTATTAAACAATGAGTTCAAAATGTTCTAGGGCTTAAATATCACACCTGGGCGGATTAAAATTATGGGTAAGGACCAATTTAACCCTGGACAAAACTTTGGTAGTTCGTCAAAAATTTCTTAAATTACCCCCTGGCGCTATGTGGCGCTATCGACTGTGTCACTGGAAATTGACATATGAGAATTTAGACTATGGCGCGATGTAGCACAATCGTGGTCCCTCACTAGAATATGACAACTGGGAATTGGGACATCGACACGATGCATCAGGATCGCAACAGAACCCTGGAAAATGACAATTGAGATTTTGGCTGACGGCACGACGCGGTGGTATCACGGAGCTTCACTAGAAATTACCAAATGCCATTTGGCTTGGCTTCGTGATGCGCTGGAGTGCCAGTTGGCACGCTGTTTCACTAAATTGGCCATAACTCTTTGCCCGGTTATTGGATTTGGGCGAATTTTATATCATTGGAAAGCCAATTGAATTTCCTACGCAATGGCAAGATCTGAACTTAAAAATACTGAGAATTTTAAAATTATTATATTGGATAACTCAGGAACTGAGAGTTAAGTTAAGCTTGATAAATATGGGGTATTATAATATCTCCCCCTTAGGGAACATACGTCCTCGAATAAGACTAATTAAGCTGAGAAATACTGATAGACTGAGTTTACACATTGAACATGCACGAATGAAGCATGACTACTTGACTGAAACTACTGATACACTGAGTTTACATACTGACCATGCATATTTGACGCATGTAATACATGACTGAACTAAGTCATGAATTCATGACTGAACGTGTAGCGGTATGGAATACCAAGATTATAACTGTAACTAAACATGGAACTGAGTAAATCTAAGGAAGGCTTCTACCTTAAGCTGGGAATACTGATGAATCTGAGGTCATTTACTGGACATATATGAATGGAAACATGAGAACATTACTGAGTCTAAAGCATGATATATAAACTGAATATCATGAGCTGAACTGATTTCTTGGATACATGTCATACGGCTGAAATTAAAACTTGAGGGTCAACTTATGAGTACCCATTACTCCAAACTGGATTCGTTATGTAAAAAGAAACTTAAAGGTTTAGGACATGAAAGCTCGGGGGTTATAGTAAATCTCCCTCTTGGGAAATTATGTCCCTCAAAGAATGCTGACTTAGCTGGGATACTAAGGAAAAGCTGAGACGATGCACGAACACCTACGAATTGAATCATGACTGAATATCTGGGATCTGAAACTGAGGCATGATACATGAACTGGACTGAACTCGTAACTACTAGTATGCTCTATCTTGGATCAGTCATATTCATGAAACTTTGGATAGTTCGACTAGATGGAAAGATATGAAACCTAACCATACGAACTTGTCCGCCTGACTGGTAAACTGAATTGCTGGCTTCACGAACTAATTCATACTGAAAACTTATACTCAAATGGAGCATTTCCTTGACACCCTTTCTACAAAGTTCTAGTGACTTTAGGGGCAAGGAATCTTGGCATGGACTGAATAAAACATCAAAATAAGAAATCACATCTTGGCTAAAATTCTATAATATGAGGTGAAGCCTACGAAACATCATCTAAGATAGAGTGAATAAGACTTATGCACTACATTTACAAATTTCCAAGCGTAGACATATTCCTCGAATACTCTCTTAACTATACTTTCCACCTTAGTATGACGCTTCACCTGAGACTACTGAAAATATTTACATAAGCGCTGAGCACAAATGCATAAACATATTAACTTATCTGATTAATTGAATGGCTGACAGCTGAATACTGGTCATGTAAGAGTGAACTGTACTTAGTCTGGACTGAAACTGTAGGGTATAGTATTATGCATATGAGGTAAGGACTGACTGAGAAACATGGGATACTGAGTACGAATGTGTGTAAACTATATTATATGAAAATGCTTGACCAAGCGTATAACATGATTATGGAATACTGGTGACTGAATAACTGGTAACTGTATGCTATGGTCAGGCAAACCAGGGACTGAACTGAGTTTTTAACTGATTGCTGAACTAAGACTGTAACTGAGTTCTGATAACTACATGATTGAGGCTGACATAAATCGAGGATCTGAATAGACACTCACACTCTGCATTCTCTCAACTTCTTATCTCTTGAAATATTTTGATTTCCCGCCCCTTCATCAACTAAATACAACTTCTTGCTAGCTATTTACTTGCATACTAACCTGATATTCAATCCTATCTTCATAACTACGACCTCGTGTAAAACGAGAATGTAACAATCTTTTGTTAACATGAAATATTTACTCTCTCCCATCTAAGAAACTGCTCATCACCATATCGTTCCATAGGAAGAGTTTACTGAAGGGTTAAAACATGAGTACCTGAAGCAGGAATGGACAGTTTACTGAACTTGACACTTTACTGAAGCTTGAGGAGTATAATATCAACATCACGAATTTACCAAGAGGTCTAAATGGAGGATATATATGATGAAATCTGAATTTGTCTAATCATTAGGAGTGTAGCATGAGTCATGGAAACTGAGCATACTGTAAAGCATGACATGAGTACATGAGTCATGAGCTGCATGACCTGAGTTTGGATTTTTTACGTTCATGGGACATGATTCGTAATATTGAGTGAACTGGAACTCCTTATACTAGGAACTAGAATCGTACATGATTCTCTATAATGTGCACAAATATGAGCTATGACCATAGAGATGTCATGTAAGGCATGAGTAACTATCGTGATGACTGAAAAACTTTGCACTGATATAAGAATAGGTAGGGAATCATCCTCCCGCACTACCTTTCTACACATACTAGCACTACTACTAGAATCTGAGAGCCTGACTTGGTTTCTTATTCTATCATCTCCCTCGTTAGCTTAAAACCTTTATTATAAAGATGTGAACTACTTAATAAAATCTAAGTCGAACTGAAATCACTTTACTCTAGAGACTGAGATTTAACAATACTCATAAATACTAAACTCATTCTAAGGACTACACCTGATAATGGAAGGTCCACTGCTAGTACTTCCTTTTGATACACAATTCTTAGCTTTCTGTTTCCCCAAAAATCATCATATAACAACCTCAACACTGACTATCTTAGAATTCTCAACTTCTCTTTCTATTAGTTCAACCTAGGGATTCAGACTTAGATCAACTGAAGCTGGGGTACTACCCCTTCATTCAAGGACTAGTTTATTTGGAAACTGAAAATGAACTATTCTATTTCTACAATCAACTGAGGCATAGCATGAATGGAGACAATTCATGTCGAGAACGACGTCAAAATCTTTCATCTCTAATTCTACTAAGTCTAATGAAGTGACTTTCTGAGATATCATAATCGGGCAATTTCTGTATACCTGTCGGCTATAATAGACTAACCGACTGGGTAGAGACTATGAATGGTTTATGCTAGATTTCTCGTTTGACTTTAAAGTTGACTACTATGTAAGGAGTTACAAAAGTCAAGGGAGCTCCTGGATATAATAAGACACAAACATGTAATTAGAAGATCTGTAACGTACCAGTGACCATATTAGGAGGACTTTCCTGATCTTGTCTGGACTGCGGTGCATAGAGTCTATTTGGGCATTACCCACTAGTGGCACTGGAAGCGGTACCCTACTGATTCAGGTGATCGTACTGAGCTGAAGGATGGTTGGACTGACCCTGGTGGCGCAAATCCCTTCCACTCTGAGCCAATACTCTACACTCCCGCATACTATGTCCTGGCTTACCATATCCAAAACATACATCACTGCCAGACCTACACACTTCTTTATGGTTCTTGACACATTCTCCACAAAGCGGATGGGTACGACCACTGCTCATACTACCCTAGGTTTTGGAGCCTGGCACCCTATCCCGACGGTCATTTCTGGTCTTTGGTACTAGCGCCCTGACTGAAAGTAGATCTGAGGCTGACGATCTTTGATGGAACTGGGAGCGGTTACTACCCCCTGATCTTGTCTTAGAATCATTTGTTCTAGCCCTCTTATTCTTTCTACGCTTCCCTCCCTCACTATGCTAAGTGCAAGTCAAAAACCTAGATAGGACAATAGTCTATAAATTATTCTGAGAAACTTCTGAATAAGCTAAGGTAGTGAAATCAGCTCTAAAGTCAGCGTGAAAGACATTCTTATGCAGGGGATCTGCCCGAATGGGCGAAGGAATTGCCTGGTTTTCATTACTTCTTTCATTAGCTTCTTTAGGTGGCATGTTCTGGAAGCATAATGAAGAGATAAATTAGACTGAGAGTTTAAGTTGAGCTCATGCTCACTCGCATGACATGAATACTTGAAAGAAGGGAAACTTTTCCTAAAATATCTCATAGCCTTCTATCCATAAGTGTGGCGCGCTATACACCCATCCATAAAACTCTACTTAATACGGCTTTCAGACTTCCTACGATTTTGTTGAACCTTAGGCTCTGATGCCAAGTTTGTAATGCCCCAAGTCTATACCCCAGATGCTACATGGTGCTTACGACCCCAAAGGACTACAAGCTAACCCATGACTGATATCTGCTGTGAGCACTGATACATAATACTATAATAAATGTAGAAAAATAGGCTAAAATGCCATAAGGTTCAAAATCTATAAATAATGATAAAGTGTATCAACTAAAATAACAATCTATAAAATTGAACACTATTTGAAAGCTAGTCTGAAAAGCCTCTAATCTAAAACTGTCTGAAAGTGGAGTTGATGGGAAAATCCCCCAACTAACTCAAACTACTGAAATATTGAATCTACTGTAATAATGAAATAAAAGAATATCCTTGATGGATGAGGACTCACTACTGAATCTGAAACTGCTAACTGACTCTGAGTTTGTCTACACGCGATAAAAAACCTGAGCATCCAATCCTATGATATGAGACATCATAGCACAAATAAAGAGTATATGTCAGTACATGGAATGTACTGGTATGCTAGATGAGGTAAGGCTGAATGCAAGGGTTCATATGAATGAACAATAACTGACTGAAATGATATAGAGTAACTCAACATAAAAGTACATAGATAATTTGAAACTACTGTAAATACTAAGTATGAAATACTATGCATATATGTATACAATAACTAAGATTTTTTGAAGCTAAGTACTGAGTTTTGATACTGAGTAACTGATAATCCGAGTTATTGCTACTGATTGACTGTATCTGACAGTCCTATTTCTATAGAATTACACTTAGTTCTATTCTGAAGATTGATACTTAAACTATGAGAGGTAATCATCTAATCGACATGTCCCTTTTCTAAATAGATTTGGGGTCCAACCTGTAACCCAGTTAGAAGGGTGTAAGTACTGTGCCATGGGTAAAGACACTGAAGAGTCATCCTCTACTGGCAGGTGCCCTAAATAAGAATGGTGGTACTCTCTACTGGCAGGTAAAACACCTCATCAACCCTCAACTGGCAGGTTGATGTCTCAACCTACACTGGCTACGTAGTTCTGGAACAAAAGGATTGCTTCTAAGAATCACACCCTCTACTGGCAGGTGAGCCCCCATCCTTGGGTTCACTCGGTGCTGAATCCTACTTCCAACTAAAAGACGCTGAACTGAGTATACTGAACTCGATTGGATTAATACTGAGTTTTCCTGCGTTATGTAACTGACAGAGTTCTATTGAGTTCTGAAACTAGCCGAGAGTATTACTGATCATTACATGACTGATACTATTCTGTAACTGACACTGGCTCTAGGTAAACAGCTAAATTATTGGGTATTAAATACCCCCAAGATTTGATAGCATGAAAAGTAGAGCATAGCATAATCTTGAATAATATAACATTTTTCACTTGTTCATAATTCATCCATAGAGACATTTTATCAAACACTAGTAGGGCATAAGCTTGTACATATACTAGCATGTCATGATTGCATCACTTAATTCACATGGACATTCTATCAAATACTTGGGGAGCACAACTTAATGCACATAATCATAGATAACTTTAAAACATGGCAACTACAATGTCCAAACTTGCAAGTTCATGGGTTTCACATGCAACTCATATAATTCCCCCTAAATACTATTCTATTTTCATGAATCTTATCATAATCATGGATGGAAAACCAAATTTGCATCATAGATACATTATTCACTTTGTAAATTTAAGAGTTTATCAAGATAATCACATATTCATCACACATGCTATTCAATTTCATGAAACTTGCACTTAAACAATGGATTGAAACCCAACTAATATCATGAACATGAATTCAATCTAATTCAAACATGGAAATCATAAATCTGGGATCTTGTATGTTTAAAAAGGGATTCTTAGACTCTATGCATGAAAGAAACCCATTTATGAACACCTAACATACCTTGGATTGTCAATTCTTGAAGACTCTTGAAGGAATTCTTAGGCTTGTTCTTGATTTCTTGAAGCTAGGGTTTGTTTTCTTGAGAGAGAATGCCTTTTTGATTTGGGAAAAACTATTAAACAATGAGTTCAAAACTTTTTTTAGGGCTTAAATATCACACCTGGGCGGATTAAAATTATAGGAAAGGACCAATTTTACCCTGGATGAAACTTTGGATTTCCGTCAAAAATTTCTTAAATTACCCCCTGGCACTATGCGGCGCTATCACGTCGTGTCACTGAAAATTGACATATGAGAATTTGGCTTGTGGCACGATGTGGCACAATTGCGGTCCCCTACTGGAACATAATAACTGGGAACTGGGACATTAGCGTGACACGTCAGGATCACGATGGAACACTAGAAAATGACAATTGGGATTTTGGTTGCTGGCGTGATGCGGTGGTACAATGGAGATTCACTGGAGATTGCCAAATACCATTTGGCCTTGCTCCGCGATGTGCTGGAGTGACAGTTGGCACGCTATTTCACTAAATTGGCCATAACTCTTCGCTCGGTAATCGAATTTGGGCGAATTTTATATCATTGGAAAGCTAATTGAATTTTTTACGTAATGACAGTCTCTAAATTGAAAAATACTACATATTTTAAATTTTTTATATTGGATAACTTAGGAACTAAGAGTTAAGTTAAGCTTGAGAAATATGAGGTATTACATGTTATTCCTTTTAGTTGTGATATTTGGCCTATAGAGATAATGTTCCTCCTAGAAGTGATAATTGGACAATAGAGATGATTCCTCATAGTCATGATATATGACCTATAGATACAAGATGTCTTATAGAAGTAAAATGCCTCATAGTTATGAGTTATCCTTATAGATGTGAGATGCCTCCTATATGCAAGATGATTATAGATATGCTACGGTTTATAAATATGATTATTGATATAACTTTTGGATATGTATATGAGCGTATGGTCATGATTATTATGTTGTAATTATTTCAGACACATTATTGGGCCAAGGGTGATGTTATGATACGAGTTGATCATTCGAAAAGTGTTTATCCTTGTAAAGTTTTTATCCTTCAGTTTGGGATAGAGAAAGATATGGTATGATGCTTATGATTCCACTAATTGACTACTGGTGATGGCATGCATAGATTTGGTACATTCATGATTATTATATCGGTAATTGATATGATTTTAGCTAAAATATGATCTTATGACTGTTTTTCCTAAATAAGGGTTAAAACCCACTTTTGACCTTTAAAAATAGATTTCTCTAAAATGAAAATTTCCTAACTTTATGGATAACTTAAATATATAAAAGAGGTTAATAATCATGTTTTAAAGATTTTATCTAGACAGATTTCCATACCATGACTTGACACTATTATTTACTGCAGTCGTGAGATATTCCAACCCGTTTCTATACTTATCAATGATTTAGTTCCGAAGATCACTTTGGGCAATGGATTTGCGAGCTTGCACTCTTTTTAGCAATGACTTGAGTCCATGCACCTATATATATATATATGCTAATTGGTAATGTGATATTAATAATGAAAGAAGAATTATGGAAATATACTCTACCTTGCTTCTTCTTTCATGTTCATTTACTTTAGTCCTCGTGGGGCTTGTTTTTTACTATAGCCCTGATGGGGCTTGCTCTTTATTATTGATATTGACTTGGATATTATAATGATATGGTGATACTCGATAAAGACGAAGGATGTTATAATGATATGATGATACCCGGTAAGGTCAGAGGATATTTTGATGACGTGATGATCCCCGATGAGACCAGAGGATGTTTTGATGATGATATTGATACTCGACAAGGATAGATGATGATTATGTTGTTGTGCCTATGTGTACATCTACCGGTTTGAGTCCGTCTAGCCCTATGTATGACAACTCTCTCTCTCTATATATATCCAAAATAGCCAGAGGTTGATTATGATAATGATGACAATTTTGATGAATATGGTTATGATAATGAGATTTGGATATTGATTGTGTACCTTGCATTCATTCTTGCATGAGCATTGTCTATCACCAGTATACGCCTATGTCTATCAGCTCGTATGAGAGGGTTCCATAGATTTGAGTGATGACTATGTCTTGTGTTATTGTATGTTGATTAAACCTTTCGAGCCTAGGCTGATAGGGGTACACATAGGATCGGCTAGGTATTTGGTCATCCGAATTAGCCGATTACTTGCGTTGTTATGGATATTGTTATTATCATTGTTATGATCATTATTATGGCTAGTTTATGACAGATTGGTCATTATTTTGGTATTGATATTTTAGGTATGTCTTCGATCTCTTTTATCTTATGATTGCATTATTATGCATGTTTATTTTATGTTTAGACATTAGAAACCCTAAGTATGATAGTACTAAATCCTGATAGGATTATAATGAGGTCTTAAAATAAAGATATGATGATCTAGGTTATACTTTGACTTAAGCTTATCTTTATCTCTCTATATATATCTAGCTATATATAGATATGGTATTACTGTATATCCCTTCCTTCCTTTGTTCATATTGTATATTCATTCCTTGGCCTTGTATATTGCTATATCATTTTCTTTCTTCTTTTGATCATATATTTTCCTGGGATACACTGTATAGTGTTTAGATTTCTGAGCATGGCTGGAATAGGATATTTTATCCTTGATATTTTCTTAGCCTTAGTATGTTAGCTCTTAAACATGAGTAGGATTGTTTATCCTTATTATCTCATTGGCTATTTATATGGTTGCTAAACTTTGGCTGTACTTCCATTCTGTTTAATGTTTTATATAACTACATTATCTTTAGAACTCAATTGGTAGTCGCCTGCTGAGTACCATTAATTTGGTACTCGTACTACACTTTGGTAGCTTGCAGATCATAGTACGGGTTATCACTGTTGATGTGTGCATCGTGCGGAGTAGCCATGGTTTGGAGACTTAAAGTGAGATCCTAACATTCAGAGTATTACTTATCTCTCTTTTATGTATTAGACTAATCTCTATGTTGTATTTGGATATAAGTTGTATGAGTTTAATTCCTTTGATATTTTTTTTTGTACTCTTATTATTTAGAAGCTCTTGTACTGATACCACTAGGTTTTGGGATTTATTTATGTATTTAATATTTTGTTACATTTATTCTGTATTTTGAGTTTGGATTACCTACTGGTGGGCTATAGTAGGCGCCATCATAGCATGAGAAATTAGGTCATGAGAGTTTATGAGGTTGAATGCCCCAAGATTTATAGGCTCTAGGGTTAAGGAGGATCCACAGGGTTTCAATGATGAAATAGAGAAAATTCATAGGGCAATGCATGTTAATAATGTAGAGGGAATGAAGTTTGCTGCTTATCAGTTGAAAGATATTGTTTACTAGTGGCATGAGTAATGGGAAGCGATGATAAGTGATAAAGTTGAATTAGCAGTGTGGGATGAATTTTTAGGTGCTTTTCTTGATCATTTCTTTCCTCAAAAGTAGAGGGAAGTTAAGGCTGACGAGTTTGTTAATCTGAAGCTATGTAGGATGAGTGTCAAGGATACACACTAAAATTTTAGTAGTTAACCCAATATGCCTTTGAATTGGTGTCTTCTATGAGGTCCCAAATGAGGAAGTTTACTTCTGGCTTATCCCGTGATTTGGTGGTGGAATGTAAGGCTGTCATGTTGAATAATGATATGGACATCTCCAGGCTAGTGGTTTATATGCAAAAGGTTGAGAAAGAGAAAAAAAAGCAAGCATAGATGGGAGAGAGAAATAATGAGAAGTTTAGATATTCAAAGAAGGGTGTAGGGCAGTTGTAACAGTCAGACAGATGGTAGATAATGGACTAAGAGTAAGAATTAAGGATATTCATATTCGTCTGCTAGTGCTCCTTACACTAAGCCTTCAGGTGATCATTTTTCAGTCTAAAAGTGGTTTTAAGGAACAGGGTGCCCAGTCTCGGGCTAATGGAACTTAGTCAGCCCCACCTTACCCTCTTTGTCGATTTTGTGGACAACTTCACTGTAGTTATTTTGATGAGAGGAAAAATTGGTGCTATAATTGTGGTTAGCTTGGTCATATGCAGTGGTATTTTCCTTTAGCTAGGGTTGCCACTGGAGCTAATAAGATTTCGGTCACCGCACCACTTTTTTAACTCTTACACTAAAGGGCGCTACTTTTGGTACCGACTCTAGCCAAAATCGTCTCTATGCATTTTCTACTCGTCAGGATTCTGAGACATCCCAAATGTTGTTACTAGTATGTTATATCTCTTATCCCGTGATGTTTATTCTTTTCTTGATCTAGATTCTACCCTTTCTTATGTGACCCTTTATGTGGTTGTGCATTTTGGTTTTGGTCTTGAAATTATTTTTGAACCCTTTTTTATTTCTACTCTGGTGGGTGAGTCTATTGTTTCTAGAGAATCTATAGGCGTTTTATGGTGTCTTTCTTTTATAGGGAGTCTTTGGTGGATTTGATAGAATTGGATATGGTGGATTTTGATGTAATCTTGGGGATGGATTAATTTCATTCATGTTATGCTTCTCTGGATTGTAGGATCCGAAAGGTTGATTTTCACTTTCCTAGTGAGCTGATGTTAGAATTGAAGGGAGTTCCTTAATTCCCAAAGGGAGGTTTATTTCCTATCTTAGAGCCAAGAAATTGATTTCTAAATGGTGTTTATATCATCTAGTTCACGTTAAGGATTCTAACTCTGAAGGTCCTTTTTTTGCAATATGTCCCTGTGGCTAGTGAATTTCCTAATGATATTTCTGGAATTCCTCCCAATAAGGAAATAGATTTTGGAATTGATCTTCTATCGGATACTCATCCTATTTCCAGTCCTCCTTATAGGATGGCTCCGGCGGAGCTAAATGAGCAATTAAAGGATCTTCTTGATAAGGGTTTCATTTGTCTTAGTGTTTCTCTGTTGGGTTCTCTTATACTTTTTGTGTGAAATAATGATCCGTCTCTTTCAATGTGCATAGATTATAGTTAGTTGAATAACGTAACAGTGAAAAATAAGTATCCCCTTCCCAAGATTAATGATCCTTTCGACGAGTTTTAAGATGCTAGGTGTTTCTCTAAGATTGATATTCATTTAGAATATCATCAATTGAAAATTAGGGAGGTTGATATTCCCAAGACTGAGTTTCGAACTAAGTATGGTCACTATAAGTTCTTGGTTATGTCATTCAGATAAACTAATGCTCTGGCTGCTTTCATGGATCTTATGAATTAGGTGTTCATATAGTTTATGGATTTGTTTATTATATTCTTTATTGATGACATCTTGGTGTACTCTAAGGGTGAAGAGGATCATGCCAATCATTCAGAATTGTGTTACAGATGCTCAAGGACCAGAAATTGTATGCAAACTTTTCTAAGTCTGAATTTTGGTTAAGTGTTGTGACCTTTCTTTACCATGTTGTTTCTAAGGGGATCAAGGTGGATCCACAAATGGGTGAAACAGTTAAAAGGTGTCCCAGACCCACGACTCCAACCAACATTAGGAGCTTCTTGGGCTTGACTGGGTATTATAAGATATTTGTGGAGATTTTATCATATATTGCTACTCCATTGAACAAATTAACTAAGAAAAAAGTTTAGCTTCTATGGTCCAATGTTCTTGAAGGTAATTTTGAAAAAGTAGAGGATAAGTTAATTTTTACGTCAGTTTTGACACTTTCCGAGAGTACTGATAGTTTTGTTTTGTATTGTGATGTGCCCCGTGTGGGATTGGGTTGTGTTTTGATGCAGCATGGTAAGGTTGTAGCCTATGCTTCTAGGAATCTTAAGGTTCATGAAAGGAATTATCTGACTCACAATCTATAGTTTGAGGTTATGGTCTTTTCCTTAAATATTTGGCACCATTATTTGTATGTAGTTTGTGTGTATATCTATCCAGATCATAAACGTTTGCAGTATGTATTTACACTGAAGGAATTGAACCTCAAATAGAGGTGGTGGCTCGAGCTACTTAAGAATTATGACATGAGCTTGCACTTTCATCCAGGTAAATATAATATTGTTGTTGATGCTTAAGTTATGTATGGGGATCTTGTCTCATGTTGATGAGGAGAAAAGAGAATTGGTGAAGTATATTCACCAGTTTTCCAACTTGGTAGTTCATCTTTTAGACTATGAGGATAAAAGAGTGATTGTTCAGCAAGTGGTCAAATCATCTCTTGGTGCTGAGGTGAAGGATAAATAGGTTTTGGATCCCATACTTATGCAGATTAAGGATGATGTGGGTCAGCAAAAGGTTATAGATTTTGGGATTTGGGGAGATGGCATTTTGAGATATAAATGTAGGTTATGTGTTCCTGATGTAGATGGGCTGCAGGAAAGGATTTTGACTGAGACTCATGAGTCTAGATATACCGTTCATCCGGTTTCAACTAAGATGTATTACGACTCGAAGGAAATCTATTGGTGGAATAATATGAAGAGAGATTTGGAAAATTTTGTGACTAAGTGTATAATTTGTCAACAAGTTAAGGTTTAACATTTGAGGCCCGATGGCATGTCTTAAGATATAGAGTTGCCCATATGGAAGTGGGAGATGATCAACATGGATTTTGTTATGGGTGTTCTGCGGTCTTACAACCAGCATGATGTAATTTGGGTCATTGAGGATAGGATGACTAAGTCCGCTCATATCTGGCTTGTGAGGACTAACTACTTAAGAGAGAATTATGCTAAGTTGTTTATTCAAGAGATTGTGAAATTGCATGAGGCGCCGGTGTCCATCATCTCGAATTGAGGTACGCAATTTTCTTCTCACTTTTGGCATTCATTTTAGAAAGTTTTGGGTAATCAGGTGAACCTTAGCAACGTTTCCACCCTCAAATGGATGGGCAAGAAGAACAGACTATTCAAACTTTGGAAGATATGCTAAGGGCATGTGTGATTGATTTTAAAGGTAGTTAAGTTGATTATTTTCCTCTTATTGAGTTTGCGTACAATAATAGTTATTATTCTAGCATTCAGATGATACCTTTTGAGGCTCTTTATGGTAGAAGGTGCAGGTCTCCTATTGGGTGGTTATAAGCAAGTGAGACTAGGTTGTTTGGTCCTGACTTGGTTCACCAAGCCATGGAGAAGGTGAAAGTAATTAGAGAAAGACTTAAGACTATTCAAAATCACCAAAATTCTTATGCGGATGAGAGGCGAAGAGAATTGGAGTTTGAGGTTAGTGATTAGGTATTTTTGAAAGTGTCTCTTATGAAAGGAGTCTTGAGGTTCAAAATGGGAAGATCAGTCCCCATTATGCTGGTCCATATTAGATTTTGAGGAGAATTGGGAATGCCACATATGAGTTAGATTTGCCAGCGATCTTGGCTTCTATTTATCCCATTTTTCATGTGTCCATGTTGAAAAAGTGTGTGGGTGACCCTTCTTTGATAGTGCTTGTTGAGGATGTTGTGGTTACGGATTCTTTATCCTATGAAGTAGTCCTAATTTTAATATTGGATAAGCAAGTTCGTAGATTGAGGACCAAGGATATGTCCTCGGTGAAGTTTCTTTAAAGAAATCAAAAGATAAAAGAGGTTGCCTGGGAAGCTTAGGAAGATATGAAGGCCAAGTATCCATTCTTGTTTCCTATGTTGGATGAAAGTGCCTAAGGTATGAGTCTTGTCTCCCTCTTGTTGAAATTCGCATTTCTCATTTGATTCTACAGCATTCTTGTTATTTTCATGCTAAAAGTATCCTAACTCATTATTCAAGGACGAATGATCCTAAGAGGGGATAATGTAAGACCCTTAAATTTATGATCATTTTATATATGACCCTTCTGCATTCATAATGGCAATTTTTGACTTGAATTATATTTAGGAATGTTAAAAGGGTGTTTTTGGAAAGTTTTAAAAATTTTAGAAGGGGTTAGAGGCTATTTTGAAACTCTGAGATAGTGTGCCTCTGCGATATTAACGTGCCACGACACGGAGGTTAACCTCTGCGGTAAGCCTGTGCCACAATGATGTTGTAATTTCATCCAGTTTTTATTTTTTTCACTTGGGGTGAGGGTTTTTTGGTCTTTTTATCCCTTGAACGACCTTTAAACATAAAATAACTCAATTCCCTTCAGTTTTCAAAAATCAAATCACTCTCTTTCACTCTAAAACTCAAAACCCAAGAACACTCAAGGATTTCACAAAGAATTCACCATTCGGTCTCCAAACTTTCAATAATTTTCAAATTCTTGTGTATTTCAGGCATGTTTTGCTTCCCTAAAATTTAATTTTACATTATGGCATAAATTGAACGGGTTTTCATGTTATTTAAATTATGGGTTTTGAAATTGGACTTGGGGGATTTTGTTGTTATTGATTGGATTACTTGTTCCATGATTTAAATTGATTATTCATGCTTTAAATATATGTTTTTGGGACTGATTTGGTGCATTATTTAAATGGTTGGAACGGGGGACATAGGTTTTTCCAAATTGGATGAATTTTATCTTGGTAATTACATTGACCTCAACCAACTTTGTAAACTTGGTTTTGAATATAAACAGTTGCATGGTTTAACTTAGTTTTGAATCCATTGCATTAAAAAGATAAATGGATATAAAAATGGATTTGGATGACCTTGGTGGATATGGATTGGATTTAAATGGAACTTGAGAGTCAATGTGGTTATGTGAATTGGTTTGACATGTTTAATTTATCTTGCAAGCATAATGATATGACTATACCAAGTGGTAAATGCCTTAATGAATAAATCCTGGGTTAATGGATTGGTCTGTGTGCAATTGTTTTAATTTGGGCTTAATGGGGGTTGTGTAGCTTGCCGTGAAGGTAGAGGTCCCAAGGGGACCGATTCTCGAAACCACGTTCGCCAGCATGGGGCCCTATATAACTGTATGCATACTTCACACTATATATATTTTTGGGAATGGTTGGAGCCTTTGTGGCTTTGAACCTTCCATGGATTTCCTAGATTCGTGCGGCTACACATACTAGGCCCTTTAAGCAAGGAAAAATACACCCATATAGATCGTGGGCGCCCTTAGGATGGATAGAGCTACACAGTCCAGGTCAATGGTTTTAAATTCTCATGTTCATGACCCTTTACCCTATCTCGGAGTCCTAGATATGTATATATGAATGTGTGCATGTGGTTTGATTGATTTTGGACAAGGCCTTATTTTATCACTTTTCCTGAATTACATGCCAATGCCTATCCCACTGACCGTACCAGGACTCTACATCATTTCATAGTATTAGGTTTGAAGACATTTTTGTTATCCCTATGCAACGTTAGGAGGTGTGATTATCTGTTGAGTTATCGTTACTATTTCATTAGGTTTCTTTTCATATTTTGGAGATTTTTAGCTTTTTTTTGGTCATGGTCGGGGCATGTCTTGATTTAATTGGTATTCTGGTTTTACAGGCTTTCATGGACAACTGTGG
Organism: Capsicum pubescens; assembly: GCA_030864215.1. Classification (NCBI taxonomy): domain Eukaryota; kingdom Viridiplantae; phylum Streptophyta; class Magnoliopsida; order Solanales; family Solanaceae; genus Capsicum; species Capsicum pubescens. The sequence goes on along the minus strand of CM061541.1, from coordinate 228,149,748 downwards.
GTTGGATTGTTCATTTTGACTCTTAGAGCTTTCTTCTACTCATTTATATTTTATGACTATCTTAATTGGCTTCCATATTATTGTTATTATCATTATTGTGCTCTTGAGGTTAGGCTAATTAATTGGTCTCCGGTCCATGGTGGTCTTGAGATACCTGTCATGACTTGGCCCTGGTTTGGGTCGTGACAGTGGCAGGCTCCTCAGATGTCTCAGTTGTCCCTATGGGAAGTCTAGACACTAAATCCTAGAGCATCCTCAACTCATCGGTCAATCCTGCAGTCAATAATCTACAAGAATTAGTCTCAACCTGAACCAAGTTTCCTTTATCAATCTTCATCTTCTTGTTTTTGGTGGTAGTTCCCTCACCACATTTTTATTGGATAGATCGGTGCGTTTGGTTCTACCCAATTATCTTCCACGTGCTCCTCAATCTCAACCCACCTACACAATTTTTGTTATTAATGAAGGAGACATAAGAGAGTGGTAATCATATAAATTGAACTCTTAAAGATCTAGGATCATAAAATTACCAATATTCAATGAAAGGCTATGAAAAACTCAAGAAACCATCTGGGTCCTCATCAATGATTGAGATCCAATTCCTTGCTTCAGCTATGAACTCTTTAGAAGTGATCCACGCCTTTGAGGTGGCCTAAGGCACATTCTTATCCGAAAAAAGCTTAGATACCAAGCAACTACTTGGAGCACAATCCATTGTTGTGAACTTTTAACGGTTAGCATGCAATAACCTATATAACCTATTGATCTCTTAAACCCTGAAGGTGATAGTCTTGCCTCAAATTTTCATCATCGAGATGACTAGCTTAATGGCATTGAGATTTGTATAAAATTCCCTCGCCCATTGTTCTTGGTTTGGAAAGATTCGATAGTAAAAAGGGTCCAATCCGTGGTCACCAACCTTTGGTAGAATATGGGGAGAGTCTCCGAGACCTGATCAAGTGAAATATCCCTCTCAAGGAGCAACATCGTCCTAACCAAGTCTGAGTAGTAATGACCAATCAAAATTTCCCTCATGAGGAACAACTTCTTCGTAGCCAAGTCTGAGTAGTAGGTGATCTGACATTCAAGAGAGAGGAATCAATTCTGATCATACCGTTCTCCACCCTCTACTTCATCAATGCGATGGTGTTTTATTCTTGGTATTTTTTAAACCCTGAAAAACATTACAGAAGCATGAACACACAAGATTAGCATGTAAAATAATGCAATATGAGTGATTGAAGCCAAACAATAAGTTAAGAATCAATCTAAGGCTCAAGCATCAAGTTTCAACTTTTCAGAACTCTACAAAAATTGATCTCAGGTACTGCTTTTGTGGTTTGAGGCCGCTTTAGCGAACTTCTCTTTAGCAATATTAGGCTGCTTTCGTAGTCTTTTCTAAATCTCTCCGAGGTCTCTTTTTCAACCCTCATTTTAACAAAGGAAGAGCCGTTCAAACAGATACGTTTGTACCCAACAACACCAACACTAATTCTTTTCAACCATTTCTAGCACAAAAGCCCAACAACATAGTTCATACAATCAATAAAATATAAAATATATCCTAACTTCATTATCAATCATAGGAAATCCATCAATAAGTCATAAAACTCTCACAGACCACACATCAAACATTTGGTAGCTAAGAACTTTTTTGACTCTCTTTGAACAAATTTTGGGTACTCAAGACTTCCCCATTGTTCTTACTACAAAAATGTTCGCTTATATTTCCACAGTTCATCAAATTCCACACAAATTTTAAGCCCACTAAATCAGAATTTGCACCCCTAATGCAACGAGATTAAGTGAGATAAAACACATACATAAAGTATAAACTTAGAATGTGAAAGTTCACAATACTTATTTGAGGCTGGATTCAGGCAATGAGAATTGAAGTGGCAATGGGAGTTGAAAAAAGTTTGAGAGAGGAAAGAAATTTGATTATGAAACCTGATTTGCCATTTTAATCTCAGTGGTTGCCTTTTGATATTCTCGTTATCCGCTTAAGCGATTATAAGTGACGCTTACGTAAATCTTGACTGTTTTGGCCAACCATTTAAGCGATCTTTGGATCGATTAAGAACCCTTAACCCTATTCTTGACTTTCACTTAAGAGAATACTAGGCCGCTGAAGCAAAATTGACCAATTTTTTACCGCTCGCTTTAAACGGAGGTCTTATTGCATTAGCAAAATTTGAGGCTATCTTCTTCCGCCTATGCAGATTTTATCATTTTTGATGCTACCCAGGCCAACATTTTAAATACACCACTATATTTGGTGATCTAAACACTCTCCAAAAGTGTTCCAAGTCCCATTTTCATGGTAGTACACCCCAAACTCAATCCCGTCTCAAATTTTGTATCCAAACCTATTCAAATCACTTCCTAAAACTCTAACAAAATTGGATTTCTCAAGAATAAAATCCCATACTGTTCTAAAAATTAAAATTTTACAAGTAAGTAAAATTTCTGAGAATGACGGGTTGCCTCCCATCAAGCGCTTGATTTAACTTAATGGCATGATGCAAGAAACTGTACTATTTATGTCCCCACTTTGAAGATTTGAATCTTTAACCCAATTTTAAATCAATATCTCTTTGAGGTACTTAGGTCAAAAGCAAGGAAGCGTCGAGACAAACTCTATCTCACCACTTTAAAGACTTAGATTTCTTACTCAACTTCACATCAAAGTATCATTTAGGCTCATAAGTCAATGTTGAGAACATCAATAGGACACTAGTTAGACACCGCATTTTCACTTGTTTTCCTTTCATTTAGGGATGCCATTTTTTCCTCTTGAAATGAAAAACTCCAAAATATAAGGACGTTGTTCCTCATCCTCAAAATTCTAGATTTATTTGGTTTTTCTATTTTCATCACATCTATCTATCTTAACAAAAAAAATGGTTGGAATGAGTTTTAAGCCTCACAATTTCTAATTTTCTCTCTTCTTGAAATTCTCACCCTAAAACGAACAAGAGTTTCCACAAAGAATTTGATTGGATTTATTTTGGAACTCTAGTATGATTTCATCAATTTTGGCATCCTTCTTTATTTTTGTCTTGGTTGGATAGAAATCATCATGAAATATTCAAAATCAATCTCACTCACATCTTCATTAGAAACCATCTCATAACAACGACATATGATAATTTAGCATTGAATAACACATGCCTCAATTTTTGCATTCAATTCAACTTTTAATTTTTGGGTGGTTATTTCAATTTTAATCCACGCTTGACATCACTTAAATGCAATTGAGAGATTTATCCACCATTAGTACTAGTCTATTAAGTTGATACTCATTTTTATTCAAGTAACTGAGCTTGATTCAATAGCCACTCTTGGCATACAATTTTTCCCTTATCAAGTGTTTCTTCATTTTGGGGCTTTTTATTAGGATCATCACATGTTTTTGGCTCTCCATGGCTTGAACTCTTTTCTTCAACAACTTCATTTTGAACATTAAAAAAATCCATGGCATTTGAGAAATTGATATTTTCGTAAGATTCTTTTTTTCCCACATTCCATTCCAAATATTGTCATGAGTTTGTGCAAGATATGTATATCTTCACCCACAATAGTCACCTGATCCAAGATAGTTTGAGCAGTGCCTCAATACCTTTGTGTATGACATGTTGTTCTTTATTTGCCACATTATGATACCAGTCAAACTTAAAAGAACAACTAGCATTTTCATTATCATAACTCGGGGGAGGGGGGCACAATAATTGGGAAAATCACTCAAATGTCCATCTCAACCACTATACAAGTAACATTCATACTCCCTATAGGATCGAGATGGTTCACACACCTCTTTTATGGGAGCATTTCTACGATCTTATTAAAAGTGGGTTCCTCCATAAGAAAGATATGGTTCATCAACATAAGATTCCCAAACACCAAACTCACTTTCATTTCATAATACCATACTAACAAGTATAACAAAAAAAAAATCTAACTAACTCAAGAAATAAAAGAAAAATCATAAATATATATTCATAAGTTTGAATCAAAGCAAGTAAGCTAAAATTTCCGACTAACTCAATATGTCAAATTGTTCCCGACAGCAACACCATTTGTTATAATGCTCAAACTCACTCTCGAATATGAATGTACATGGTTCAGCAATATTACCCAACTTAAAGTAGGGATCAAATCCATGAGGAATAATGTAACTAATGATCGAGAAAATAAGGAATAAAACTAACTCGCTAAAATCAAACAAAGATACAAGTGTTTTGTTGTTTTTCAATATATAAAAATAAAATAAGGATAGAACTACTTAAAATCTGAACAAGTTGATCAATGACTTTTACAACAATGAAAAATAAGGGAATTTATATTTGGAATCAATTCTATCAATGATTCATTATATTCAATTAACCAGTCACAATTTAATCACGGATTTAGCAAATTAGAGAAGAAACCTCGAGTATTATCCACGTCTTTGAACTAGTTGATGAATTTCTTGGCTAGATATTTGTCAAACACTAGCCAAGTGCCAACACAAATAGTTCCAACCAAAGGTTACACTAGGATTTGACTATGTCCTACAAAAAATTTCATAAGGTGTGTCATAAGTCCCAAATTGCATTAATTTAATCTTTGACAACCTCAATTAGCCCTTTCAAGCATTATCGAAGTAAATGGGAAATACCCACTATAATATCCTATTTCAAGTTCAACTAGAGTAAAAATTGATAAAGTGTGGGACTAATTTAGACAAGAAAATCCCATGTATAAATCAAGATTAATCAATCAATACAAAAGCATGAGATTGAATCAAAAACCAAATTTAAAACACAAGAATTTCATAATCTCGAACTACAAATACTCAAGCATCAAATTTAAGTACACCCAAAAATTCTAAATAAAGGAAGGAAAAGAAGAAAAGTTTGAGAATCTAACAATACATAGTGTAATACGCCACAAGATCCTAGTTAATTTCCAGCTAAGAGTCACATGTTTAAAGGGGTATAAGGCATTTATTTTACATTAAGTACAAGGAAATAGACATTTTAAGACCCCAAGAATGTGAATATTTTATTTTGGCCTCCCCGAGTCTGAAACATTGATTTTTGAGTTGAAATGTATTTAGGGATGTTAAAAGGGTCATCTGGGAGAGTTTGAAAATTTTTGGGAGGGGTTCGGGGTATTTTTAAAACACGAAGGCAGAACGCCTCTGTGATTTGGGCATATCATGGAGGCTGGACCTCCTCGATACACAAAATATCACGGAGGTTAGGCTCCGCAATACACGCTGTGTCATACAGGCTAGTGTAACACCCCGAGTCTATACACCAGACGCCTATGATATGAGGCCTAAATATGATAATGTTGTGCCATCGATACATGACTGATATCTGCTATGAGCACTAAATAATAATACTAAAATAAATGCAGAAGATAGACTGAAATGCCATAAGGTTCAAAATCTAAAATACTAATAAATATAACATCTGTTAAAAACATCTAAAAACTAAGCATTGTCTGAACTGGTCTAGTATGAAAGACTCTAACTGAACTATTTGAATATGGATTTGATGGAACAAGCCCCAAACTAACTCTGAATACTAAACTATAGACAAACTAAAATAATACAATAAACGCACTTTCTAAACTGGTCTTGTCTATGGAGTCTATCGGGGTATACACACTATGTCATGGAGGCTAGTATGATATGATAACACTGTGCCATCGATACATGACTGATATCTAATGTGAGCACTGCATAATAATACTGAATAAATGTGGAAGATAGGATGAAATGCCATAAGGTTCAAAACCTAAAATATTGATAAAAATAACATCTGTTAAAAACATCTAAAAACTAAGCACTGTCTGAACTGGTCTAGTCTGAAAGCCTCAAACTGAACTATCTGAATATAGAGTTGATGGGACAATCCCCCAACTAACTCTGACTACTGAACTATAGACAAACTAAAATACTACAATAATCGCACTATCTAAACTGGTCTAGTCTATGGAGTCTATCGGGGTATTCACACTGTGTCATAGAGGCTAGTATGATATGATAACATTATGCCATTGATACATAACTAATATCTGCTGTGAGGACTGAATAATAATACTAAAATAAATGCAGAAGATAGGCTGAAATGCCATAAGGTTCAAAATCTAAAATACTGATAAATATAACATCTGCTAAAAATATCTGAAAACTAAGCACTGTCTGAACTGGTCTAGTATGAAAGCCTCTAACTGAACTGTCTGAATATGGAGTTGATGGGACAATCCCCCAACTAACTCTGACTACTGAACTATAGACAAACTAAAATACTACGATAAATGCACTTTCTGAACTGGTCTAGTCTATGGAGTCTATCGGGGTATACACGGTGTGTCATGGAGGCTATTATGATATGATAACGTTGTGCCATCGATACATGACTGATATCTTCTTTATGCACTGAATAATAATATTGAATAAATACAGAAGATAGGCTGAAATGCCATAAGGTTCAAAATCTAAAATACTGATAAATATAAAATCTGTTAAAAACATCTAAAAACTAAGCACTGTCTGAACTGGTCTAGTCTGAAAGCCTCTAACTGAACTGTCTGAATATGGAGTTGATGGGACAAGCCCCAAACTAACTCTAACTACTAAACTACAGACAAACTAAAATATTACAATAAACACACTGTATAAACTAGTCTAGTCTATGGAGTCTATCGGGGTATACAGACTGAGTCATAGAGGCTAGTATGATATGATAATATTGTACCATCGATACCTGACTGATATCTGCTGTGAGCACTAAATAATAATACTGAAATAAATGTGGAAGATAGGGTGAAATGACATAAGGTTCAAAATCTAAAATACTGATAAGTATAACATCTGTTAAAAACATCTGAAAACTAAGTACTGTCTGAACTGGTCTAGTCTGAAAGCCTCTAACTGAACTTTCAGAATATGGAGTTGATCGGACAAGCCCCCAACTAACTCTAACTATTTAACTACAGAAAAACTAAAATACTACCATAAAAGCATATCCTCTATAGATGAGGACTCACTACTAAATCCTCGACTGCTGACTAGATTTATCTAAGCGTGGTCGAGAACCTGAGCGTCCGAACCTATGATATGAGACATCATAGCACAAAGAAAAGATATGTGTTAGTATGTGGAATGTACTGGTATGCTAGATGAGGAAAGGCTGAATGCAAGGGTTCATATGCATGAACAATAACTGGCAGAATGATATAGAGTAACTGGGTATGTGAGTACATGGATAACTGAAACTGCTGTCAACTGGAGAATTTCTTGACACTTTTTCTATAAAGTTCTACTGACTTTAGGGAGCAAGGAAATCTTGGCATGGTCTGAATAATACATTTGAATGAGAATTCACCACGTGGCTCCAATTCTGTAATATGGAGCAAGGCCTACAAAACATTATCTAAGACAGAGTTACTAAGCCTCATGCACTGAAACTACTAACTTGCCATCCTATCCACATTTCTCAACTATTCCCTCAACTGTAATTTCTAATTCAACACTGTATTTTACTTTGGGATACTAAAAATATTTACATGGGCACTGATAACTCAACGTACTGAGGTTTGATCTGGACAAAATTCTCCCACTATATTTAAGCCTACTCAAATCTCTGAAATGCATTTAGCCACTTAAACATCAATATAACATTCAAGCCTATCTTCATAAATATAGCCACGTGTAAAAATAGCATGCAACAATCTCTTCTTAATATGAAATATTCACTCTCTCCCTTCCAAGCAACTTCTTATCACTATATCATTTAATAAGGAGAGTTCACTGAAGGTTAAAACATGAGGACCTGAAGCATGAATGAATACTATACCGAACTCAACACTTAACTGAGGCCTGAGGAATAGAGCATCAACATCCTGAACTTTATCAAGAGATCTAAACTGAGGATATACATGATGAAATCTGAATTTAGCTGATCATTAGGAGTATAGAATAATTCATGGGAACTAAGCTTACTGTAAAGCATGAGTACATGAGTCATAAGCTGTATGACCTGAGTTTGGAGTTTGAATATTCATGGAACATGATTCGTAACACTGAGTGAACTGGAATTGCTCAAACTAGGAACTGTAAGCATACATGATTTTTGATAATGTCCACGAATAGGGGCTATGATCATAAAGCTGACATTTACTGCTTGAGTGGATATCATGATAAATGAAGTGCAAAACTTTGCACTGAGGTAAGGACGGGTTGGACATCAGCCTCTCCTACTGCTTTTCTACACATACTGATATTACTAATAAAATTTTAAAGTTTGACTTGGTTACTTGTTATACAATCTCCCCCCTTAGCTTAAAGCCGTTATTTTAAGTCTATGAACCACTTAATAAACTCTAAATAAAACTGAAACTACTTCACTCTAGAACCTGAGATATAACAATACTCGTAAACACTAAACTCACTCTGAAGGAATAATCCTGATAATGTAAGGTCCACTGCTAGTACTCCCTTCTGATACATAATTCTTAGCTTTCTATTGCCCCAACAATCATCATATAGCAACCTCAACACTGACTAACTTAGAATTCTCAACTTTTTTTTCTACTATTTTAGTCTAGAGATTCAAACATAAATCAACTGAAACTGAGGTACTACCCCTTCATTCAATGATTGGTCCATTAGAAAACTAAAATGGAATGACTCCATTACTGAAATTAACTAGAGGGATTTTTCTGAACTAGTGTAACCGAGCAATTTTTGTATACTCGTCTGGCTGGAATAGATTTAGCGACTGAGGTAAGCACTAAGAAAGGTTCTGTTAAGATTTTTAGTCTGTCTTAAAGTTGACTGCAATGCAAGGAGTTTCAAAAGATAGAGAAACTCCTGGATCTAATAAGGCATGAATATCGGTAAACAGGTCAGGAGAACTTTCCTGATCTTGTCTAGACTGAAGTGCATAAAACTTATTTGGGTGTTGCCCACTGGCGGCACTTAAAGTGGCACCCTACTGGTTCGGAGACCGGACTGAGACGAAGGACGTTTTTATTGTCCCTGTGAACCTGACTGAGTACAATCTCTGACTCTATGTCCTGGCTTGATACAACCAAAACAAACATCACTGCCAACTCTACACACTCTCTTATGGTTCTTACCGCATTCTTCGCAAAGCAGATTAGTATGAAGACCCTTTTCACTACCTTGGGACTTAGATCCTGGTACTCTATCTCGACTGTTATTCATAGACTTAGGCATTGGCTCTCTGATTGAAGGTGGAATTGGGGCTGAGAATATCTGACGGAATTGGGAGCAGTTACTAACCCCTGATCTTGGCTTAAAACTACTTGTTCTGACTCTCTTATTCTTTCTATCTTTCTTCCTATGCTTCTCCCCCTTGCTTTGCTGAGTATGAACCCCAAGTCTAGATAGGAAAATAGTCTATAAATTGTTCTGAGCAACTATTGAATAAGCTAAGGTGGTGAAAGCAACTCTGAATTCTGCATGGAAGACATGCTCATCTAGGGCATCTACCTGAATGGGTTGAGATGCTGGCTGGTTTTCATTCCTTCTTCCATTAGCTTCTCTGTAGGGCATGTTCTGGAAGTATGAGGAGGAAAAGGATTAGACTGAGAATTTAGCTTGAGATCATGCTCACTCGCACGACATAAACACAGAAAGAAGGGAAACTTTTCCTAAAAACATCTCATAACCTCCTGTCCATAAGTGTGGCACGCTACACACCCATGTACAAGACTCTACTAGATGCGGATTTCAGACTCCCTAGGGCTCCATTGAAACTTATGCTCTAATACAAAGTTTATAATGCCCTGAGTCTGAACCCCGAATGTTACATGGTGATTTCGACCTCGAAGGACCACAAACTAACCTATGACTGATATCTGTTGTGAGCACTAAAGAATAATACTGAAATAAATGTGTAAGATAGGCTAAAATGCCATATGCATGAACAATAACTGACTGAATTATATAGAGTAACTGGGTATAAGAGTACATTGATAACTGAAACTATTGTAAATACGGAGTATGTAATACTGTGCACATACATATATATGTACTGCATCTAAGATTTTCTGAAGCTAAGTACTGAGTTTTGATAACTGATTAACTGATATCTGAAGTTACTTATAACTGAATTACTGATACTGAGGGATTGTGTCTGACAGTCCTGATTCTATAGAATTGAACTGAATTCTAAATTGAGACTGAAATAGAGACTGTAGGAGGTAATTATCTAACCGACATGCCCCGAATCTGAGCTTATAGGGGTCCAACCCGTGAACCCATTTGGAAGGGTTCTAATACCATGCCACGGATACTAACACTGGCTATGTGGTCAGTCCTAGCTAACGGGTAACCCCTCAGATCAGTCCTAAACTAGCAGGTGATCCCTGAGTATGTCAGTCCTACCTAAAGGGTGACATCTCATAACCTACATTGGCTACGTAGTTCTAGAACTTGGGGATTGCTTCTTGGGACCCAGTCCTAACTAACGGGTGAACCCCCATACCTAGGCTCGCTCGTTGCTGAATCCTACTCCCAACTGAAAGACACTGAACTGATTATACTTAACTGGACTGGATTGATACTGAGTTTTCCTAAGTTCTGTAATTGACCGAGTTCTACTGAGTTTTGTAGTTGATTGAATTCTACTGATCGTGAAATGACAGATACTATTCTATAACTGACACTGGATCTAGGTAAACAACTAGATTGTCGGGTATTAAATACCCCTAGGACTCGATATCATAAAAAGAAAGGCATAACGTAATGTTTAATTACATAACAATGTTCACTTGGTCATAATTCATTCATAGAGGCATTTCATCAAACACTTGTAATTTGTTAACTTGTAGATGAATGGGGAACACATGTTAGCATGCTGTAATGGCATTATTTCATTGTCATGGATAATTTATCAAACACATGGGAGGCATAACTGAATCATTAAATCATAAACACTTAGGGTTGACATGGTTTCAATAATCATCTTGCAAATTAAAGGGTTTGTCATGAATATCATGTAAATCAACACATACTAGGATCAATTCTTGGAACTTGTAATTTTGATCATGGATTAAAACCTAACAATAACATGAACATGAATTCAATTCAACTAAATCATTGAAATTCATAAATACACAATCTTTGTATTTTGAAAAAGGGTTCTTGGACTTCATGGGTAAAAGTAACCCATGAATGAACATCTAACATACCTTAGAAGATTCTTTCTTGAAGGTTCTTGGAGGATTTCCTGAGGATTGACCTTGATTTATTGAAATAGGGTTTTTGCCTCTTTGAGAGAGTATTTTAAATCTTGAGAAAAGGGAGTGAATAATGATATAATTGGGTATTTAGGTCATAATTTCGTGTTTAAGGCTGATCTAGGTCATGGAAAAAGACCCTATTACCCTTGGAACATTTTTAATTTTTGTCACTGAAAATCCAATTTGGGCCCCTGGCGCGACGCAGCGCTGTCGCGCCGTGTCACTGGAATTTGACAACTACGACCTGGAAGCTTGGTGCGATGCGGTACAATCATGTTGCCTCACTATATGGGAATCTGGCCCTTGGCGCTACGTGCCATTATCGCGGAGCAACACTGAAAATTGACAATTGGTAAATTGGCTGGTGACGCGATGTGGTGGTATCGCGTTGGCTCACTTAAAAATGACAATTGCCATTCGGACAACCTATGTGATGCGTTGAAGTACCAGGTGGTACACTGTTTCACTAAAATGGCTCTAACTCTTCGCCCGGGTATCAGATTTGGGTGAACTTTATATTGTTGGATAGCTGATTGAATTTCCTACTCATTGGTAAGTCTAAACTAAAAAATACTGAGTATTTAGAAAAAATATAGAATAACTCATGTACTTAGAGTTAAAATGAGCTTAGGAAATATGGGGTATTACAATATCTTCCCTTGGGAACATTCATCCTCGAATGAGACTGATTAAGCTGAGGAACACTGATAGACTGAGTTTACATACTAAATATATACACTGAAACATGACTGAACTACTGACAAGATGAGTTCTCCTACTGAACATGCATATCTTATGCATGGAATACATGACCGAAGCTACTGATAAGCTGAGTTTCCATACTGAACATGCATATCTGATGCATGAGTATATGACTAAACTGATTCATGAATGAATAACTAAATATGCAATGGTAAGGAATACCAAGTTTCTAACTGTAACTGAACATGGAGTGGGGTAGATAAAAAAAAGACTGTTACCTCAAACTGAGAAAACTAATGAACCTGAGATCATTTACTGAACATGTATAGATGGGAACATGAGAACATGACTGAGTCTGAAACATGATATATGAACTGAATATCATGAACTGAATTGATTCCTTGAATATATGCCATGCAATGGGAATGATCATATGACTGAGATTGGAATGAGAGATTCAACTTATGAGTACCCGTTACTTCAAACTGGATCTTTTTACGTGAAGAGAAATTGGAAGGTTTAGGTCATGAAAGCTCGGGGGTTATAGTGCATCTCCCCTTGGGACATTATATCCCCCGAAGAATGCTAACTTGGCTGAGATACTAAGGAGAAACTGAGATGATGCATGAGGAACCTACGAACTAAATCATGACTGAATATCTGAGATCTAGAACTGAGGCATGACACATGAACTAAGCTGGACTTGCAACTACTAGGATGCTCTATCTTGAAACAGTCATATTCATGAAACTATGGATAGTATGACTGGGTGAAAAAATGGGGAAACCGTACAAACTTGTCCGCCTAACAGCTAAACTGAATGCCTGGCTTTACGAACTAAAACATACTGAAACTTATACTTAACTAGAGCATTTCTTGACACTCTATCTATAAAGTTCTACTGACTTTAGGGAGCAAGGAAATCTTAGCATGGTCTGAATAAGACATCTGAAAGAGAATTCACCATGTGTCTCCAATTCTGTAATATGGAGCAAGGCCTACGAAACGTCATCTAAGACAGAGTTACTAAGCCTTATGCACTGAAACTACTAAGTTTCCATCCTAGCTACATTTCTCAATTATTCCCTCAACTGTAGTTTCTAATTCGACACCGTATTTCACTTGGTCCTACTGAAAATATTTACATGGGCACTGATAACTCTACCTACTGAGGTTTGATTAGGACGAAATTCTCCCACTATGTTTAAGCCTACTCAAATCTCTGAAATTCATTTAGCCACTTACGCATCCATATGATATTCAAGACTATCTATATAACTACAGCCTAATGTAAAACTAGCATGCAACAATCTCTTCTTAACATAAAATGTTCACTCTCTCCCTTCTAAGCAACTGCTCATCACTATATTATTTAATAAGGAGAGTTCACTGAAGGTTAAAATATGAGGACCTATAGCATGAATGAATACCATACCAATCTCGACACTTAACGGAGGCCTGAGGAATAGAGCATCAACATCTTGGACTTTATCAAGAGTTCTAAATCTACTGAAACTGAGGTACTACCCCTTCATTCAATTATTGGTCCATCAGGAAATTGAAATGGAATGACTCTATTACTAAAATTAGCTAGAGAGATTTTTCAGAAATACTGTAATCGAGCAATTTTAGTATACTCGTCTGGATGGAATAGATTTACCTACTGAGGTAAGTACTAAGAAAGGTTCTATTAAGATTTCTAGTGTGACTTAAAGTTGACTGCTATGCAAGGAGTTACAAAAGACAAAGAAACTCCTGGATCTAATAAGGCATGAATATGTAAATGAAAGATCTATAATGTACCAGTGACCATGTCAGGGGAACTTTCCTGATCTTGTCTGGACTGATGTACATAAATCCTATTTGGGCGTTTCCCACTGGCAGCACTGGATATGGCACCCTGCTGGTTCGGGCGATCAGACTGAGCTGAAGGATGGTTTACTGACCCTGTGACTCTGAATCTATGGCTTGGCTTGCCAGACCCAAAACAAACATCACTACCAGCTCTACACACTCTCTTATAGTTCTTACCATATTCTCCACAAAGCGGATTAGTATGAACACCCTTCCTACCTTAGGACTTAGAGCCTGGTGCTTTATCTCGACTGTCATTCATAGACTTTGGCACTGGCGCTCTGACTGAAGGTGGAACTGGGGTTGTGAATCTTTAACGAAATTGGGAGTGGTTACTAACCCCTGATCTTGGATTAAAACTACTTGTTCTGACTCTCTTATTCTTTCTATCTTTCTTCCTACGTTCTCCCCCTTGCTTTGCTAAGTTTGAACCCCAAGCCTAGATAAGACAACAGTCTACAAATTGTTCTGAGCATCTACTGAATAAGCTAAGGTAGTGAAAGAAGCTCTGAATTTTGCATGGGAAACATGCTCGTCCAGGGGATCTGCCTGAATGGGCTGAGATGTTGGAAAGTTTTTATTCCTTCTTCCATTAGCTTCTCTGAGGGGCATGTTCTAGAAGAATGAGAAGGAAAAGGATTAGTCTGAGAATTTATCTTGAGCTCATGCTCTCTCGCACGACATAAACGCTGAAAGAAGGGAAACTTTTCCTAAAAATATCTCATAGCCTCTTGTCCATAAGTATGGCGCGTTACACACCCATACATAAGACTCTTCTAGATGTGCCTTTCAAACTCCCTAGGACTCCATTGAACCTTAGGCTCTGATACCAAGTTTGTAATGCCTCGAGTCTGTACCTCAGATGCTACACAGTGCTTACGACCCCAAAGGACCACAAACTAATCCATGACTGATATCTGCTGTGAGCACTGAATAATAATACTGAAATAAATGTGGAAGATATGCTGAAATGCCATAAGGTTCAAACTTTGAAATACTGATAAATATAACATCTGTTAAAAACATCTAAAAATTAAGCATTGTTTGAACTGGTCTAGTTTGAACGCCTCTAACTGAATTGTCTGAATATGGAATTGATGGGACAAGCCCCCAACTAATTCTGACTACTGAACTATAGAAACTAAAATACTACAATAAAAGCATATCCTCTAAATATGAGGACTCACAACTAAATCTGCGACTGCTGACTGGATCTATCTAAGCACGGTCGGGAACCTGAGAATCTGAACCTATGATATGAGATATCATAGCGCAAAGAAAAGGTATGCGTCAGTACGTGGAATATACTGGTATGCTAGATCTGGTATGCTAGATGAGGAAATCTGAATACAAGGGTTCATATGCATGGACAGTAACTAACTGAATAATACAGAGTAACTGGGTATGTGATTACCTGGATATCTGAAACTGCTGTAAATACAGATTATGTAATATTGTGCACATACATATATATATACTGTATCTGAGCTTTTTTGAAGCTAAGTACTAAATTCTGATAACTGAGTAACTAATATCTGAAGTTACTGATAACTAAATTACTGATATTGAGTGACTGTGTTTGACAGTCCTAATTCTTTAGAACTAAACTAAATTCTAAATTGAGACTGACATTGAGACTGTGGGTGGTAATCATCTAACCGACATGCCCCAAATTTGAGCTGATAGGGATTCAACCTGTGACCCCAGTTGGAAGGGTGCTAATACCATGCCACGGGTACTAACACTGGTTGTGGGTTCATCCCTAGCTAATGGGTGACCCCTGAGATCAGTCTTAAACTAGCAGGTGATCCATGAGTATGTCAGTCCTTCCTAACGGGTGACATCTCATAACTTACGCTGGCTACGTACTTCTGGAACTTAGGGATTGTTTCTAGGGACCCAGTCCTAACTAACGGGTGAAACCCCATATCTAGGCTCGCTCAGTGCAGAATCCTACTCCCAACTGAAAGACACTGAACTGATTATACTGAACTGGACTGGATTGATACTGAGTTTACTGAGTTTTCCTGAGTTCTGTAACTGATCGAGTTCTACTGAGTTCTATAGCTGATTGAATTCTATTGATCATGACATGACTAATACTATTCTGTAACTGACACTGGCTCTAGTTAAACAGCTAGATTGTCGGGTATTAAATACCCCCAGGTCTCGATACCATAAATAAAAAAGGCATAGCATAATCTTGAATAACATAACAATGTTCACTTGGTCATAATTCATTCATAGAGGCATTTCATCAAACACTTGTAATGCATTAACCTGTAGATGAATGGGGAAGACATATTGCATGCTGCAATGGCATTATTTCATTCTCATGGAATATTTATCAAACACATGGGAGGCATAACTGAATCATTAAATCATAAAAACTTAGGATTGACATGGTTTCAACAATCATCTTGAAAATTGAAGGGTTTATCATGAATATCATGTAAATCAACACATACTAGGATAAATTCTTGGAACTCGTAATTTAAATCGTTGATTAAAACCCAACAATAACATGAACATGAATTCAATTCAACTAAATCATGGAAATTCATAATTACACAATCTTTGTATTTTGAAAAAGGGTTCTTGGACTTCATGGGTGAGAGGAACCCATGAATGAACATCTAACATACCTTAGAAGATTCTTTATTGAAGGTTCTTAGAGGATTTCTTATGTATTGACCTTGATTTCTTGAACTAGGGTTTTTGCCTCTTTGAGAGAGTGTTTTAAATCTTGAGAAAAGTGAGTGAATAATGATATAATAGGGTATTTAGGGCATAATTTCGTATTTAAGGCTGATATGGGTCATGGAAAAAGAGCCTATTACCCCTAGAACATTTTTAGTTTTCATCACCGAAAACCCGATTTGGGCCCCTGGCGTGACCCGGCGGTATCACGCCATGTCACTGGAATTTAACGACTACGACCTGGAAGCTTGGCGTGATGCCGTAAAATCGCATTGCCTCACTGCATGGGAATCTGGCCCTTGGCGCGACGCGCTATTATCGCAGAGCAACACTGGAAATTGACAATTGGGAAATTGGCTTGTGGCATGACATGGTGGTATCACATTGGCTCACTGGAAAATAACAATTTCTATTTGGAACACCTCCGCGGCGCGCTAAAGTACCAGGTGGTACACTGTTTCACTAAAATGTCTCTAACTCTTCGCTCGGGTATCAGATTTGGGCAAACTTTATATCGTTGGAAAGCAGACTGAATTTCTACGTATTGGTAAGCTCTAAACAGAAAAATAGTGAGTATTTAGAAAAATTTATATGGAATAATTCATGTACTGAGAGTTAAAATGAGCTTAGGAAATACGGGGTATTACAGCTAGTCTTCGCGATAGCCTCCGTACCACGAAGGTTGTGTTTTCCTGCAATTTCATTTAAAGTCTAAGGAGGAATTTTTGTATTTCCCCTTTTCCCAAATCAATCAATTCACGACTTAAAGCTCAAAAGGGGCATTACTTTCCCCGTTCCCCATTAGTTATCATATGTAAAACCCATCCATATTCTTAAGAACGTAAGTTCAAGCTTCTTCCCAAGGATTTACCCGTTCAAGTCTCAATTCCAAGCTTCTTATTCAAGGATTCAAGCAATTAAGGTATGTGGGGTATTCATCAATGGATTCATTCCACCCATTGAGTCCCAAAATCCCTTTTTATTCAAGTGTAAACCTTTTTTCCTCTTATTATGGAATTTCAATGTTAAGCATAAAATTACTTGATTTCTCTTAAAAGTCCTAAATATAAACCATGATATTATATTTCCCCATGTGAAGTATACCCTTACATGTTTTATAATTTCAAACGTCCATATTATGTTCAACCGATATCAAGTCAATTTATCAAATTATGAATCAACTCATATGAGCATGTTGTCCTCCCAAGTTTAACACATCCCCATATTTAAATTTCATAAATTTCATCAGTTTAGTGAAACATACTATGTTTTGGGTCTTTGAATCATGAATTTCCTTACAGTGTTTTAAATGATGTTATGATGTTTAGAGTATCATTCAGTGTTGAAGGGTTATGAACACCCGATACCTTCATGTTTACATATGATTTAGATTTTTAAGTTACAAGTCAGTCAGTCATGATTTTATCATCATATTCATATTGGGGAATCATCAGTTGTGAGTTCAATTAACTTTAATCAGTACCAGTGTCAGTTTAGTTAGGAGTAGGATTTAGCACCGAGCGAACATAGGTATGAAGGCTCACCCTCCAGTAGAGGACAGAGACCTTTACTAGAAGTTCCTAAGTTCCAAAACTACGTAGCCAGCATAGGTTATGAGATGTCACCCACCAGTAGAAGATTGACACTCTACTGACACACTCTTAAGGGTCACCTGCCAGTAAAGGACTGACACCCTAGTCCTTTGGGATATCAGCCTTGTGGAATCCACATCGTTAACCAGTTTTAATACCCGTGGCAAGGTACTGACACCCTTCCAACTGTAGTTATAAGTTGGACCTCGATTAGCTCAAATTGGGGGTGACACGACCCAAACCAGGGCCTGGACATGTTTGGTATCTCAAGCCCAACCAGGATCAGAGACAACCCGAAATACCCAACCATTGACCTCCTTCTATCCAATGTTGGATGAATTCTGAACATATAACAAGCTAAGAGGAAACCAATTAAAGACATTATGATTAGTTTATAACCAAAACCAACCACCAACAACCAAACAACTGTAATACCCCATACTTTTCCTAGCTTAAATTTGTTCCTAGAATGTTAAGAAATAGCTTCCTAGAATGTTAAGAAATAGTAGAAGGCAGACAGGGTTAGCTTAAGGCTACTCATAGTAAGCATATAGAGAAATCCATAACATGAAATGGGGTCTTCTGAAGTATGGAAGCTCACTACTTCAGTCTGACTCATGAGATGATCCCGAATCCTAGTCAATGTGCAGAAAAAGTAGAAGTATGGCCAGTTTCTGCAGCGCATGGGGATACAACATTTGAAGAGAGTTAGCGGGGTGAATGCTAGCATGTAACTCAGGGATAAAGATAAAATAATTCCATCAATTCAAACCAAAGCACATGTACACATACATGTATATACTTATATATAATGCTGGGATAGGGAACAGTCTTAGCATTAAATTTTAAAATCTAAACCTAAGTTTGTGTAGCTTTACCGTCTCAATTCTACCCATGGGCTATATGGGTCCAGTGTTACCCCCTGAACGGGCCCCAATACATGTTAGCCGCACGAACCGGAGATATCATAGATGACCAGGGATTCGCTTGTACCCTTCACCCTCCATGATACATATATATGTATGTGCACTTAGGAGATTCCCTTGTACCCCACAAGTACATGGGTATTAAGACCAACCTTCATATCGGCAAACATGAGTTTTCAGTCTTAGTCCTTTGAACTCACACCTTCAAGGCTAGCTAACACAACTCCCATTATTGCCCAATTAAAACATTTAACACATAATCCAACCACCAATTTCAAGAGTCAATTATTAAGGAATTATTAAGTGGTATCATCATACCTACTATAGCTTGCAAGCAATGTCAATAAGCCAATAGTTAGGGATTCTCGTGTACCCCGCAGACTCCATTATAAAAAATCACTTGGGGGGATTCCCGTATCCCTCTCAAGGTTTCCAAGACCATTATTTTCTAATTAACCAATTTAGCCATGCATTAATGTCAAGAAATAAATCAAACCAAGTGATAAAGCATATTTTAAAACCAATTATGCAAGTGGGTTCTGGTTGTTACCAATTCCCATGCGAAACCAATTAATTTGGGGATTCCTTTGTACCTCTGTTTCCATGATTTACTAGTTTAGGGATTCCAATGTACCCATGTCCCTCCACTATTACCATTCAACCCAAAGTATTTACCAACCATCAATTTAAGCAAATAATTTCATACATATCATAGAAGAAGCATTTAATCAATTTATATTCAAAACCCTCAACCCATAGTTCAAAACCCAACATCAAAACCATATAAACCTTATCTAAATCATGTCATTAAGAAAATACAAGTAACATGCCTGAAATATCAAGAATTTTGGAAGAGATAGCACCCGTAGAACCCTAGATGACCACTTTCTTTGAAACCCTAGCCTTAAGTTGAACAGGGAGTTTTAGAGAGAATTTTAGGAGTGTTTTATTGAGAATGATGTGATAATAAAGTCCCAAGGAAGGCTTGAAGTCATGGGGTCCAAGGGGTTAAAGTGGAAAATGTCCAGAGTGCCCTCAACTTAAAAATTGAAAAAGTATCACTTTTGACTACGAGTCAACCATCGACTCGTTACCACACCTTATGACTCATCACCATGAGTCATAACCAAGACAGTGACTAGGCCCATATACACTGTCGACCTTACGAATTGGCCAACCCATTCGTAATGAGACCCTACGAATTATAGGGTCCAGTCGTAGTCAACATAGAACCCAAATTGGGCTATACATTGGACACCCTATGATTTCACGTAACGATTCATAACATAAACTTAAGACTCTTAGTGAGTCACTCTTACTCAGAGTAGAGTCAAGCTACCAACTTACTAATTTGGTTACAACTTATCCCAATGAGTCGTCAAGACACCTTATGACTTCGGGGGTCCAGTCGTAACCAAGCCAGTGAGCTCAAGGCTCAAGAAATTTCCAAGGGCCAAAAATCTTGGGTGTTTTAATTCTCTCCTACTTAGATCATTTGTCCTCGAATGATGGGACAAGTAAATTGTTAACACAATTTGACTCCATATTCCTCTACTCTTACCTTTAACAAACTCAGAAAATAAAGATGCCAAGGAAATCACCCTTTCCTTTAACAAAGTCAATAAAACAAAGATGCTAGGAACAATACATACATTAAGTACGATTTTTCGAGATAGGGAATAGGAATGGATTCCTGGACTTTATGTCCTCTTCGACTTCCTAAGTAGCTTCTTCAAATTTTTTGTTCCGCCATAGAACCTTTATCGAAGCCACGTCCTTCGTCCGCAACCGATAGACTTGCCTATCCAAGATCCTCACCAAGACCTCCTCATAGGACAGGGAATCTGATACACCAATTCCCTCTAATGGAATAACCAACAAAGGATCACCCACACATTTTCGTAACATGGACACATAAAACACCAAGTGAATGAAACCCATGTTAGAGGAAAAATCCAACTCATATGCAACATTACCAATGCTTCTTAGTATCAAATATGGGATAACGTATCGGGGACTAAGTTTTCCCTTCTTCCCAAACTGCATCACTCCCTTCATGGGAGACACCTCCAAGAACACCCAATCTCTAACACCAAATTCCATGTCCCTTCGCTTCACTCTTCATAAGACTTTTGGCAACTTTGAGTGGTCTTAAGCCTATCCTGAATCACCTTCACCTTTCCATAGCTTGGTGAACCAAATACGGTCCAAACATCTCAGCCTCACAACTTCAAACCACCCAATAGGAGATTCCTACTATACAATGCCTCAAACGGGGCCATATCAATGCTAGAATGGTAACTATTGTTATAAACAAATTCAATGAGAGGTAAATGGCCGACTTAGCTACCACCAAAATTGATCACACAGGATCGAATAATGTTTTCCAATGTCTGTGGGTGGAAAGCAGTACTAAGTCTCACCTTAGTTCCCAAATCTCTTTGAAACGAATGCTAAAAGAGCAATAAGAACTGAGTACCATGATCCGAAATAATAGAAAAAGGCGCACCATACAACTTCTCAATATTATGCAGGAACAACCTCACATAATCCTCAACAGAATAATTAGTCCTCGCTGGCAAAAAGTGAGCTGACTTAGTCATCTTATCCACAATGACCCAAATGGAATAGAACTAGTTCCACGATCGTGGAAGATCGATAATGAAATCCATATTTATTAATTCTTATTTCCACACCGGCAACTCAATTTCTTGAAACAACCCATCGGGTCTCATGTGATCCACCTTCACTTGCTAACACACTATACATTTAGCCACAAAGTTGTCTACATCCCGCTTTATGTTATTTCACCAATATATTTCCTTAATATCATGATACATCTTTGTGGAACCGATTGTATACCGCGACTCATGGGCCTCAGCCAAGATCCTACTTCGCAAACCATCGACATCGGCAACACACAACCTTCCTTTGTACCTCAAGATACTGTCATCACCAATCTCAAAAGACATCACATTTTCCCTTCCCACATCATTCTTGATTTGCATCAAGATAGGATCCTACACCTGCTATTTCCTTACTTTCGTACTAAGAAGTGACTGTGCCACCTGCTGCACAAACACACCACCATCCTCAGAGTCCAAGAGATAAATAACTTTCACTAACTCTTATTTATCCTCATCCACCTAAGCTAGAATCCCCATGGATAACCTGCTAAGAGCATCCACAACAACATTAGCTTTACCTGGGTGGTAGTGGAGACTCATGTCATAGTCCTTCAGTAACTCAAACCACCTTTTTGACCTGAGATTCAACTTTTTCTAGGTGAGTATATATTGCAGGCCCTTATGATAGAAAAGATATCCACATGAATCCCATATAAATAGTGATGCCAGATCTTTAATGCAAACACCACAACTAGAAATTCCAAGTCGTGAGTCAGATAATTTTTCTCATAAACCTTCAATATCCTAGAAGCATATACCACCACCCTGTCATGCTGTATCAATACATAACCAAATCCCACATGGGATGCATCACAATAGACAACAAAACCATCAGTGCCTTCCAGTAGAGTCAAGACTGGAGCTGAGGTTAACTTATCCTTCAGCTTCTCAAAACTATCTTCGCAAGTATCAAACCACAAGAACTTTGCCTTCTTCAAAGTCAACTTAGTCAATGGAGCAGCGATAGAAGATAAGCTTTGCACAAACCTTCTATAATAATCATCTAAACCCAAGAAGCTCTGAATTTTGATTGGAGTCATGGGCCTAGGACTTTTATTAACCACCACAACCTTTTATGGATCCACCATGATCCCTTTACTAGATACAACATGACCCAGATAAGTCACATCAGTCAACCAGAACTCACACTTAGAGAACTTAGCATACAATTATTGATCCTTCAAGGTCTCAACACAAGGCGGAGGTGATCGACATAATCCTCCTCACTCTTAGAGTACACCAAAATATCATTAATAAAAAGAATGATGAACAAATCTAGAAACTAATGGAAAACTCTATTCATTAGATCCATAAATATTGCTGGGGAATTAGTCAAACCAAAGGACATCATCAAGAACTCAAAGTGACCATACCGGGTTCGGAAGGCATTCTTAGGGATATTCGCCTCCCTAATATTCAACTAATGGTATCCGAACCAAAGATTTATCTTAGAAAAAAACTTAGCACCTTGTAATTGATCAAAGAGATCATCAATCCTCAGAAGAAAAAACTTATTTTTCATGGTCACCTTATTTATTATTGATAATCAATACACATTCGAAAGGAACCATCCTTCTTATGCACGAACAAAATAGGTGCACCCCATGGGGACACACTAGGACGAATAAAACCACTATCTAGAAGATTCTTTAGCTATTTTTTAAGCTCTTTTAACTCCATTTGGGCCATCCTATATGGGAGAATAGAGTTGGATGAGTGTCCAAAACAAGAAAAAGCCCAAAATCAATCTCCCTATCAGGAGGAATACTAGGAAGATTATCAGGGAAAACCTCTGGGAATTCATTTACCATGGGAATGGACTGTAAGCAAGGACCTTCTGAGTTAGAATCTTTAACTCAGACCAAATGGTAAAGACATCCCTTGGAAATTAATTTCTGGGCTCTAAGATAAGATATAAACCTTTCCTTAGGTACCATAAAACTCCCCCCATTAGATAACTGGCTTATTAGGGAATCTAAAAATGACCTTATCGGTCCGACAGTCTAAAGAAGCATAGCACGAGTGCAACCAATCCATCCCTAATTTGACATCAAAATTAACCATGTCTAACTCTATCAGATCTACTTGAGTTTATTTACCACTAATTGACACCACACAACCCCAACATAGAGTCACTCATCGAGGTAAAAATAGAGAAAGGGTCCATATTACACTCAGGACCAAAACCAAAATGCATATCCATAAATGGGGTTATCTAAGAAAGAGTAGACCTTGAATCAAGTCAATAGTACACATCATGGAAAAAGAGTTTCAACATACCAGTAATGATATTTGGATATACCTTAAACTCCTGACGGGTAGTGAGAGCATAGAGACAGTTTTGACCGGTGTCGGAGCCAAAAGAGGCACTCTTTGGTGTAGGATCTGATGAAGAGGCAACAAGAACCTTGTTAACTCCAGAAGCAACCTTACCCACGGGACAGTTTCTCAGCATAATCCATGTATGATCATATTTGAAACACTTATCACCCCCCTTATCACAGAACCCAAGATACAATCGACCATAAAACCTATAAGGAGGATGTGATGGAGATGACTGAGCCCCACTTGCCTAAAATTGGGTAACTTGTGCCCTAGAACAATCGCCACCCTGTAAATATAGATCACCAGATGACTTGGGATAAGAAGAACTAGCCATCGAATAGGATTCAGAACTCCTTCACTTCTTGTTAGACCACTTTCTACCATCTCTACCACTTTGTTGTTGACCTCCACCCTGGTCCAAATAGCAGAATATCTTACTCTGCCTCTCCTTAAATTTAGTTTGCTTCTTCTCCTCTACTTTGACACTCTACATATAAACCACCAGCCAAGAAATATTCATATCCTTATTTAACAAGGCATCCTTACTCTCTACAATCAAGTCTGGGACAACCTAGAAGCAAACTTTCTTATTTTAGCCCTCATGCTAGGCACAAACTCTAGAGCATATCGAGATAACTAGTAAAACTTCAAGGCATATTCCTTGACTGACATCTTACCCTACTTTAGATTAATAAACTCTTCCTCTTTTGCTTACCTCAACTCTTAAGAAAAGAAGCAGTCCAGAAAAGCACTAGAGAAATAGTCCCATAAAGCGGACTCTGGATCATCGCCCCTAGACTGGTCCCATTCCTCGTACCATTGGTACGCCAGACTTTCAATTGGTAATCAGCTAACTGCACGCCCTCCACATCCATGGAATTCATCATATGAAAGATCTTTTCCATCTCATTAATGAAATTTTGAGGATCTTTCTCAATCGTAGAACCAGTTAAAGTAGAAGAACTCAACCTCACAAACTGTCCAACCCTTATGGCCTCAGAAGATAGAGTAATAAAAGCTACATGCTCATACTGAGAAAATACCAACTGAGCCAACATAAGAATGGATTGACAAAATTCTGCATTCGATACATTAGCCTGAGGAGCTTGAGAAGGACTAGAGGGGACCGGTGGAACTCTAAAAGGAAAATCAGGAACTGGACCTCTAGATTGAGTCTGTACCTTATAAGCAGGGCGTGTCCTATCAGCATTGTCCTCATATGGGAAAGAGAAGTTTCCATAAGCTTTAGATCATCTAGGAGGCATAATCTAAAAAGAGAACACACGGGAATTAGAGAGACTCAAGACCTTAGACTTTATAGCTTGAAATAGAACAACAAGAAAAGAAAAAATTCCTAAATTCCTCGTAGACTCTACCTTATAAGTGTGGCATGCCAACACCCATAAAAAAGACTCTACTCGACACGGCTTTGTTGGACACCCAATTGACCATGAACCTAGCTCTAATACCAATCTGACACAACCCGAACAAGGTTCTGGCCATGTCGGGTATCTCAAGCCCAACCAGGACCGAAGACCACCCACAATACCCAACCATTGACCTCCTTACACCCTATGTCGGATGAATTCTGAACATATAACAAGATAAGAGGATACCAATTTAAAGGCATTATGATAAGTTTATAACCAAAACCAACCACCAACAACCAAACAACCAACTAATACCAATATCAATATCAATACTGATACCACCCATGTCCATAGTAGTTCGACAAATCCTCTAATCAAAACAAAAGAATATACAATCGGTAAATGCCCTCGACCATGGCCAAAATTAGAAACAAAAGGAATAGTAAAGATATAGAGAAATCCATAGTATGAAATAGGGTCTTCTGAAGTATGGAATCTCACCACTTTAGTCTGACTAACGAGTTGATCCCCAATCCTAGTCAATGTGTAGGAGAAGTAGACGTATGGTCAGTTCCTGCATCGCATGAGGATACAGCATCCCAAGACGGTTAGCGAGGTGAACACTAGCATGTAACTTAGGGATAAGGATAAAATAATGCCATCAATTCAAACCAAGTCAAACCAAAGCATATGTACATATCCAAGTATATACATATATATAATGCTTGGATAAGGAACAAGCTTAGCATGAACTTTTAAAACCTTAACCTGAGTTTGTGTAGCTTTACCGTTATAATCCCACCCACGGGCTATATGGGTCCAGTGTTGCCCCCTGAATGGGCCCTAGTGTTTGTTAGCCACATGAACCAGAGATATCATAGATGACTGGGGATTCCATTATACCCTTCACCCTCTATGATACATATTTACATATGTGAACTTGGGGGATTTCTTTGTACCCTACTAGTACATAGTAATCAAGACCAACCCTCATGTCGGCAAACATGAGTTTCCAGTATTAGTCCTTCAGACTCACACTATCACGGCTAGCTAACACAACTCCTATTATTAAGTGGTATCGTCATACCGATTATAGATTGTAGCAATGTTATTAAACCAATAGTTAGGGATTCTCATGTACCCCGCAGACTCCATTATAAAAAACCACTTGGTGGATTCCCGTGTACCTCACAAGGTTTCCAAGACCATTATCATCCAATTAACCAATTTATCCATGCAATAATGTCAATAAATAAATCCAACCAAGTGATAAATCATATTCTAAAACAAATTATGCAAGTGGGTTAAGGTTGTTACCAATTCCCATACCAAACCAATTAATTTAGGGATTCCTTTGTACCCCCTTATTTCCATGATTTACTAGTTTAGGGATTCCATTGTACCTATGTTCCTCCACTATTTTGATTCAACCCAAAGCATTTACCAACCATCAATTTCAGTAAAAAAATTTCATACATATCATAGGAGAAGCATTTAAACAATTTATATTCAAAACCCTCAACCCATAGTTCAAAGCCCAATATCAAAACCATATAAACCTTATCCAAATCATGTCATTAAGAAAATACAAGTGTAGGGGAAGAGTAACATGGTTGAAATATCATGAATTTTGGAAAAGATAGCACCCATAGAATTCTAGATGACCATTTTCTTTTAAACCATAGCCTTAAGATGAACAGAGAGTTTGAGAGAATTTTGGGAGTGTTTTATTGGGAATAATATGATAATAAAGTTTCAAGGAAGTCTTTAAGTCATGGGGTCCAAGGGGTTAAAGAGGGAAATGTCCAGAGTGCCCTCAACTTAAAAACTAAAAAAGTGTCTCCTTTGACTACGAGTCAACCATCGACTCGTTACCACACCGTACGACTTGTCACCACGAGTTGTAACCAAGACAGTGACTAGGAACCCATACAATGTCGACCTTATGACTTGACAAACCCATTCATAATGAGACCCTATGACTTGTAGGGTCTAATCGTAGTCAACACAGCACCCAAATTGGGGTATACACTGGACACCCTATGATTTCACCTAACGACTCATAAGATAACCTTACGACTCTTAGTCAGCCACTCGTACTCAGATCATAGTTAAGACACAAACTTACTAATTTGGTCACAACTCATCCCAACAAGTCGTCAAGACACCTTACGACTCTGGGGGTCCAATCGTAACCAAGTCAGTGAGCTCAAGGCTCAAGAAATTTCCAAGGGGCAAAAATTCGGGGAGTTTCAGGTGCATGTTGATTACATAATAGCTCCCACTATTTATTTTAGTACTCAAGCTATATCAGTACAGGTTTGTATAACCAACTATCCAGTTTATCAGTAATTCAATCAGTCAGTTATACAGATTATTTCAGTACATGCTTCACTTGGTCTTTCATTTGTCTTACATGCTTATGCATTCATGTTCAGCATTCATACGTATTTTAGTTAGTCCTTATCTCATGTACCAGTACATTTAAAGCACTAATCACATACTCTTCTTTACGCTATGTTTTCTTATAACATAGGTTCGGACACTCAGTTCCCTGATCACCCTTAGTCAGCCTAGTGCCCCTTAGCATCAGTTGTGGTGATTCCCTATCAATTGATGATGGGCTATATTCAGTTATTTTTAGTATTTTTTTTTATGTTTAGTCAGTAGAAGTTAGTTTGGGTTTGTCTCATCAACTCCTCATGTTTTTAGAAGCTTTCTGATATGAGGATTTGTTTATTGTTTTTAACTTTAGTCCAGACATGTTGGGTGATGTTTCAGTATTCCACCTTAACAATATTTCATCAGTTCAATTTTTGCATAGGATACTTTATTATTATTTTAATTCATGCTCACAGTGGGTACTACATAATGGGTTGGCTTTGTGTCACTCGTGGCCTTAAACACCATGTTATGACTAGAGGATAGCCTCAGACACAAAGCTTCTTCAAATCCAAGGGTGTTGGATCAAGAACTTAAGCCTCCAAAATTGAGAAACAAGCCAAAGATGCATTGGAATATCTTAGGATTGAATATTTGATGAATTAAAATTGAACAGATGTAATTCTAACTTTTCCCTTGAAATTTACCCTATTGACTGCTAAAGCAGTCTAAATGGTCACTTATGCAAGTCCCTTTCTTTGTATGGATCGCTAAAGCGGTCATAGCAGCCACTTAAGAAACATTTGACTGGATTTGACCAGATTAAGAAAGCAACCATGAATGGCGCTTAAGTAATCATTGAATCTTGTTTGACCATTAGGCCATGTAAGCAGTACTTAAGGACCATTTTTTTCTTGGTCTTTTCCGTCTCTTCCTTTTTAGCTCTTTTTCTTCTCATTCCACTTTTTTCCATCAAAGCTACTTGTGAATCCAAAATACCTAAAATTAAAAAAAAATCAAAGAATAATTAGCCTCATATTATATATTAAGGACACAAAATTATAAGAAAAAGAGATTTAAATGAATGGCAAACTCGCCTCTCATTAGCAATTTATTTGATCAACAGAATATCATCTAGTGCATTAAGTGGAAGCATCTAGTATGAGTTCCTATATAAGAAAAAAATGAGTTTAGAATGCATTAGGGTTTTAGGATGCTTGTGATATGCTTTTATAGTCCCTAGAACTTACATGTTTTGTAAGAGAGCCAAAGCATCAGTTTTCATGGGATTTTCTGAGACTCAAAATGGATACAACCCAATGGACTTGAAAACAAATTAACTCTTTGTTAGCAGAGATATTTCATTCAAGGAAGATGAGTTTTCCTTCTTAATGGTGAAGCATGAATCTCCAGAGTTAGTTGGTAATGAACCTTGGTCTCTTCTTGACAATATTTAGGTAGTATCTAATGGTGCCCTAGGTGTTGAAGAGTTATTGTAATACCCCGTAAAATTCTAAGATTAACTCAGTGTTTTAAAACTTGTTAAGGGGTCCCAAACTTAGAAAAATTTTAAGTAAGTATTCAGACTTAGTGTTAATTTAGCCTTCGTAAGTTGGCAAATCTATTTCACGACCCTCATGACCTTAAATAAATAATTTTTAGGTTGAATCATGATCAGGTATGTCAGTGGGTTTTCTCGAACAAGTTTTAGAATTTTTGGACTTCGTCTGAAGCACGTTAGGAAGTCCAAATCAGTGGATCGATGAGATATAGACACGTTGCGTCGCCTATGCATCGATGAATATTTTTCTCCATCTCCCTGTGCAAATTCCAGTGAACCAACACAGATTCAACGCGACGCATTGGCCATTGCATCGGTACCAATGATGTGGTGCGTTAGTTTGCGCGTCGCTAGTCCAGTTTTCAGTAATTAAAACCCGCATCCAGAGGGGTAAATAGGTCTTTTCCCATCTTATATCAGCCTCCAAAACATGTAATTAAGTCATCCAAAAGGCAAAATTTACTCATTCTCTCTAGAATTTTTCAAGAAGAAACACTAGTTCATCATATTCAAGAATCAAAGTTCCAAGGAAATCCATCAATCTTTCAGAATTCAAGCTTTAAGGTATGTCAAGTGTTTATCCAAGGGACCCTTCCACCCTTGGAGTCCAAGAAACTCTTTTAAACTTTAAGTAAATTGATTTCATGATTTCCATGATTTGGATTTAAATGTATTCATG
Source organism: Capsicum pubescens (assembly GCA_030864215.1). Classification (NCBI taxonomy): domain Eukaryota; kingdom Viridiplantae; phylum Streptophyta; class Magnoliopsida; order Solanales; family Solanaceae; genus Capsicum; species Capsicum pubescens. Next base: position 228,119,702 of record CM061541.1, on the reverse strand, counting down.
ATTATAATGTTGATTGGGTTTCTATTCCATGATTACTTGCAAGATTTATGTAAAAAAAATTATTATGTATATAGTACCATGTGAATGCATGTTAAAGCCTTGAAATTGTGATGCTCATGTGTTGATAAGTACTATGTTCATATACAATGCCTTTCTAAGTGTTTGATGAGTTGTTCATGTGAATTAAATAGTGAGATTATATCATGTTAGCATGTATACTAGTTCTGCCATTCAAGTGTTTGATAAAATGCCTCTATAGATGCATTATGAATAAGTGTGCACATCTATGCTATGCAAGGTCATGTGATGCTTTACTTTTCGTGCTATCGAGTCCTGGGGGTATTTAATACCTGACAATTTAGTTGTTTACCTAGAGCCAGTGTCAGTTACAGAATAAACTCAGTCATGTCACAATCAGTAGTACTCTTAGTCAGTTACAAAACTTAGTAAAAAACTCAGTAGACTCAGTATCAGTCCAGTCCAGTTCAGTATTCAGTTTAGACCTCAGTAAATTTAGCCAGTTAATAGAATTTAGTAGTATTTCGTCAGTCAACATAACTTAGTGAACTCAGTTCAATTCAGCTAGATAGTATAATCAGTAACAGTTCATTCAGGCCAAGTATGAACTAGAAATCAGTTTAGTGTCTATTCAATTGGGGGTAGGATTCAACACCGAGCGAACCCAGGGATGGGGGAATTTCTTCCAGTAGAGGGTTTAATCCTTAGTAGAAATCCCTGCATTATAGAATTATGTAGCTAACGTAGGTTGAGGTATCTTCCTGCCAAACTAGGGTTGATATATCTCATACGAGTTTTCCTGCCAACAAGGGCTGACCAAAGAGCTTTCTATCAGAGAGGGTTAACTCACAGTTGTCTTTACCCGTGGCACGGTACTGATACCTTTCCAACTGGGGTTACAGGTTGGACACCAATCTATTCAGAAAGAGGTATGTCAGTTAGATGATTACCTCTCATAGTCTCAGTTCCAGTTTCTATCTTAGTATAGAACTCAGTTCAGTTCTACAAAATCAGGACTATCAGATACAATTACTTAGTTTAGTATAAAACTCTGTACAGTTCCACAGAATTAGAACTGTCAGATACAGTCATTCACCTATCAGTTATATAGTAATAGTAAACTCAGATATTAGTAGATCAGTAGTTTAGAACTCAGTATACAGTGTTATCACAACCTCAATTATAGTTTATGTATTCATGCATATACTTTCATTCAGTCATACTCATATTATTCAGTCAGTGTTGTTCATGCATATGAATCCATGCATCTAAGCCTACCTTACTTAGCATACCAGTACATTTAAAGTACTGATACATACCTTTCTTTTACGCTATGATGTCTTATATCATAGGTTCAGACGCACGGGCTCTCAATCATACTTAGCAGCCCAATCCATCATCAGCAGACTTAATGGTGAGTCCTCATAGATCGAAGACAGATTTATTATTCCATTATTTCAGTACTCAGTTTATTTTAGAAGTCAGAGTAAGTTAGGGACTTGTCCCATTAACTCCTTGTTCAGATAGTAGAGGTTTTTAAGACTAGATTATTTATAGACAGATATTCAATTTTGGTATTGATGCACTGTACTCGGTATTTATTTATAGTTTTGAACCTTATGGAAAGTTTACGCCTAATTTCCACATAATACAGTATTATTATTTAGTTATTGCGGCAGGTACAGTCATGGGTTATCTTGTGGTCCCTCGGTATTATGAGCATCGTGTAGCATCCGGGGTACGGACTCAGGGCATTACAAACTTGGTATTAGAGCCTAAGGTTCAAAAGAGTCCTAGGAAGTCTAAAAGCCACATCTAGTAGAGTCTTATGTATCTCAGTCTAATCTGTTCTCTCTTTTTCATTTACAAAACATGCCTCCCAAAAAGACTAGCGAAAGGAGAACCAAAAATCAGTCAGTACCTCAGCCCGTCCAGCCAGATCCCCTGGATGGATATGTCTTCCATGCTGAATTCAGAGCAGCTTTCACCACCCTAGATCATTCTGTAGCAGCCCAGAATAAATGCCCAGTTGCCATTTCAGTCAACCCAGTGGCCAATACTGCTACAGCCAGGATTTGAGACTTCACCTAAATGAACCCTCCATCTTTTATTGGGTCAAAGTCAGATGAGGACCCACAGGAATTTCTTGACCAGGTGCAGAAGGTTACAGATATTATGGGGGTGACAGCCAGTGAGAGTACCGAGTTATCTGCATATCAGTTACAGGATATGGCTCACTCATGGTTTAATTAGTGGAAAGCAGAGAAGGCCACATATGTAGGTCCCATAAAATAGGAGGAGTTTGCTATTGCTTTTCTGGATAGGTTCTTATCACTAGAGTTGAGAGAAGCGAAGGTTTTAGAGTTTATAAATCTGAGATAGGGCAACATAATGGTACAAGAGTATTCTCTTAAGTTTACTCAATTAGCAATATATGCTCCTTATGTGGTATCAGAGAGCAGATCTAAGATGAGTAAGTTTGTGTTAGGTGTGTCTAGCGGTATGGTCAAAGAGTGTAGAACCGCAATACCGATTAAGGATATGGGCATATCCAGACTCATGGTCCATGCTCAGCAGCTAGAGGAGGCTAAGAATAGGGAGAAAAAGAGAGCGAGAATAGGCAGTTTCAACTTTGCTCAGCCTAAGTCAGATGGTGGGAATCATTCCCAGTTCTGCCTGAAATCCTCAGGTCCAGCTCCGTCCTCAGTCAGTGCTCCCATGTTGAAATTTAGAGATGATAATAGAGATAAGGCGTCAGGCCCTAAACCCCAAGGTAGTATTAGCAGTGCCTGAACAAATCCTCTCTGCCAGAAGTATGGCAGAAACCATCAGGGAGTCTGCAGAGCTGGTAGTGACATATATTTCTGATGTGGCAAGCCAGGACACAAAGTCAGACAGTGTCCTCAAGAGGGTTTGTAGAGTCAGCATACCATCCCTCAGCTCAGTCCGGCCGCCCAAATCAGCAGGGTGCCGCTTCCAGTGCCACCAGTGGGCAATGCCCAAACAGACTCTATGCACTTCAGTCCCAATAGGATCAGGAAAATTCTCCTAATGTGGTCACTGGTAGGTTACAAGTTTATCATTTACATGTTTATGCTTTACTAGATCCAGGAGCTTTTTTATCTTTTATAACTCCTTATATAGTTGTTGACTTCAGAGCCAGTCCCAAAATTATAGCAGAGCCTTTCTCACTCTCTACCCCAGTAGGTAAATCTATCATAGCCCGACGGGTATACAGGAACTGTCCGATTATGGTATCTTAGAAAGTCATATCAGCAAACTTAGTTGAACTAGAGATGACCAATTTTGATGGCATTATTGGCATGGATTGGATTTATTTTTGCTATGCCTCAATCGACTATAGAAACATAATTGTCCAGTTTCAGTTCCTGAATGAACCCGTCCAAGAGTGGAGGGGTAGTACTTAAGCACTTAGGGGTCAGTTTATTTCCTACCTTATGGCAAGGAAAATAATATCTAAGGGATGTGTCTACCATCTCATCCGAGTCCAAGACTCTAGTTCAGAAACCCCTAATCTTGAATTAGTGTAATTAGCATGTGAATCCCTTAACATGTTTCCCAAAGATCTTCTCGGAGTTCCTCCCAAAAGGGAAATTGACTTCAGAATTGACCTTCTTCCAGATAATCAACCTATCTCTATTTTTCCATATAGAATGGATCCAGTAGAACTCAGAGAATTAAAGGAATAGTTGAAGGATCTCCTAGACAAGGAATTCATCAGACCCAGTGCATAATAAAGATGGTTCTCTCAAAATGTGTATAGACTACCATCAGTTAAATAAAGTCATAGTAAAAAACAAGTATCCACTTTCCAGAATCGATGAATTGTTTGACCAACTTTAGGGTGCCAGTTCTTTCCTAAGATAGACCTCAGATCAGGCTATCATCAACTCAAAGTCAGAGAATGTAACATTCCAAAAACATCTTTCAGAACTCGGTATGGTTACTTCGAATTCTTAGTCATGTCATTTGGTATTACTAATGCCTCAACAACTTTCATGGACTTGATGAACTACGTGTTCAAGCAGTACTTGGACATGTTCATCATAGTCTTTATGGATGACATCCTTGTCTACTCCCGCAATGAGCATGATCATACAGACCATCTCAAAATAATGTTACAGACTCTCAGAAACCATCAGTTGTTCGCTAAATTCAGTAAGTGCAAATTTTGGATAAGGTCAGTAGCTTTTCTCAGCCATATCATTTTCGGTGATAGCATTAGAGTTGATCCCCAAAAGACCGAAGCAGTGAGAAACAGGCCCTGACCCATCTGTCCATCTAATATTAGGAGTTTCTTGGGCTTGGATGGCTATTACCGATGGTTTGTTGAGGGATTTTTGTCCATTGCATCCCCCATGTCTAGATTGACTCAGAAGAAAGTCGAGTTTCAGCAGTCAGATTCTTATGAGAAGAGTTTTTGGGAGTTGAAGACTCGACTCACCTCAGCCCCAGTTTTGACTCTACCAGATGGTTTAGATGAATTCTTGGTATATTGTGATGCCTCCAGGATTGGTTTGGCATGTGTTTTGATGCATAGAGGTAAGGTTATAGCTTATGCCTCTAGACAGCTTAAGCCCCATGAAAAGAATTATCCTACTCATGATCTTAAGTTAGCAGTAGTAGTATTTTCCATAAAGATTTGGAGGCACTATTTGTATGGTGTGCACGTTGATGTGTTCATAGACCATAAGATCCTGCAATATGTATTCTCTCAGAAAGATCTAAACCTCCATTAGAGAAGGTGGTTGGAGTTGTTGAAGGACTATGATATGAGCATCCTATATCATCCGGGTAAAGCCAATGTAGTGGCTGATGCTCTTAGTAGGATGTCTATGGGTAGTGTTACTCATGTGGAAAATTATAAGAAGAAGTTAACTCAGGAAGTTTATCAGCTTGCCCGACTAGGTGTCCGCTTAGTCGATTCAGTAGAAGGTAGTGTATGGGTGCAGAGTAGCTCAGAATCATCTCTGGTTTCTGAGGTGAAGAAAAAGTAGGATAGGGATCCCAGCCTAGTTAAGTTGAAAGAATCAGTCAGAGATTAGAAGATAGAGTTTTTCTCCTAAGGGGGAGATGGTTATTGCGTTGTCAGGGCCGGCTATGTGTACCAGGTGTAGATGACCTGAGATAGAGGATTCTTGCAGAAGTGCATGGTGTGCATTACTCAATTCATCCAGGGCCACTAAGATGTACCATGATTTGTGGGAGATCTATTGGTAGAGTAGGATAAAGAGAGAGATTGCAGAGTTTGTAGCTAAGTGCTTTACATGTCAGTAGGTTAAGATTGAGCATCAAAAACCTAGTGGGTCTATTCAGGAGTTTATTATTCCCACTTAGAAGTGGTTAGAGGTGAACATAGATTTTGTGATGGGTTTACCTCGCACTCAATGTCAGCACAATTCGGTATGGGTCATTGTAGGCAGGATGACCAAATCAGCTCATATCCTACCAATTCATACCTCTTATTCAACCGAGGACTATGCTAAGCTTTATGTCAGGGAGTTGGACAGATTACACGGAGTTCTGTTATCTATAATCTAAGGTAGAGCTACCAAGTTTACTTTTTATTTCTGGAAGGCCCTCTAAAAGGGTCTTGGTACCCAAGTCCACCTTAGTACAACTTTTCACCCTCGAACAAATGTTTAAGTAGAAAGGACCATTTAGACTTTAGAGGATATACTGTGAGCGTGTGCAATAGAATTTAAAGGTAGTTGGGATGACCACTTACCTTTGATTGATTTCGCATATAACAACAGCTATCATTCCAGCATTCAGATGGCTCCATTTGAGGTACTCTATAAAAGGAGGTAAAGATCTCCCATTGGTTAGTTTGAAGTGGGTGAAGCCACAGTGGTAGGGCCTGACTTGGTGTTTGACGCCTTAGATAAGGTTCAGCTGATCAGGGAAAGGCTTAAGACAGCTCAGAGCCGACAAAAATCATATGCAAGTGTCCACAGAAAAGATCTTGAGTTGGATATTGGTGATTATGTGTACTCAAAAATCTCTCCTATGAAAGGAGTGAAGAGGTTTGGCAAGAAGGTGAAGCTTAGTCCATGATATGTCGGTCCTTACCGAATTCTCAACCATTTCAGAAAGGTAGCTTATGAGCTTGAGTTACCTTCAGACTTAGCTTCAGTGCATCTAGTGTTCCATGTCTCCTCTATTATGAAGTGCATAGGCGACCCAACAGTTGTAGTCCCTATTGAGGGCCTAGATATTTAGAACAGTCTCTCTTACGAAGAGGTTTCAGTCAAAATCCTTGACTATCAGATTTCCCAGACTAAGGAACAAAGAAGTCCCTTTAGTCAAAGTCATTTTGCAGAATCAGTCCGTTGAGGAAGCTACTTGGGAAGTAGAAGTAGATATGCGAACCAAGTATCCTCACCTCTTCTTCGTAAACTCAAACTCAGCCCAAGGTAACGATTCTATTTAAACTTACTCAGTTTCATGCTCAGATTTTCTTTATAAATTTCGTATCAGTTACCATTGCATATCCAGTCATACATTCATGAGTCCATTTAGCCAGTTATTTATGCATCAGATATGCATGTTCAGTATAAGAGACTCAGCTTATCAGCAATCCCAGCCATGTACTCATGCATCAGATATGCATGTTCAGTATGAAATTTCAGCATATCAGTAGTGTCAGTCATGAAATCATGTTACAGTTGTGCATGTACTATATCTAAATTTAGTCTATCATTATTCTCAGCTCAGTCAGCCTCATTTGAGGACGAATGTTCCCAAGAGGGAGATATTGTAAGACCCCGCAAAGTCCTAAGCTTAACTCAGTCCTTTAAAGCTTGTTAAGGGTCCCAGACTTAGAAAATTTTTAGCTAAGTATTCATACTTAGTGTTATTTTAGCCTTCATAAGTTGGATTCTCTATTTCACGACCCTTATGATATTAAAGTAATAATTTTTAGTTCGAATCATGATCAGGTATATTAGTGGGTATTTTCGAACAAGTTTTGGATTTTTTGAACTTCGTCTGAAGCACGTTTGGAAGTCCAAACCAATAGATCGACGCGATTTAGATGCGATGCATTGCCTATCGCATCAATGAATATTTTCCTCCAACTCCCTGTGCAAATTCCAATGAACCGACGCAGACTCAATGCGGCACGTTGGCCATTGCATCGATGCCAATGATGTGGCACATCGGTCTGCGCGTCGCTAGTCCAGTTTTCAGTAATTAAAACCCGCATCCAGAGGGGTAAATGGGTTTTTTTCCATCTTATATCATCCTCCAAAATATGTAATTAAGTTGTTCAAAAGGCAAAATTTATTGATTCTCTCTAGAATTTTTCAAGAACAAACACTAGTTCATCACATTCAAGAATCCAAGTTCTAAGGAAATCCATCAATCTTTCAGAATTCAAGCTTTAAGGTATGTCAAGTGTTCATCCAAGGGTCTCTTCCACCCTTGGAGTCCAAGAAACTCTTTTAAACTTTAAATAAATTGATTTCATGATTTCCATGATTTTGATTCAAGTGCATTCATGATTATAATGTTGATTGGGTTTCTATTCCATGATTAAGTGCAAGATTTATGTAAAAACAATTATTATGTATGTAGCACCATATCAATTCATGTTAAAGCCTTAAAATTGTGATGATCATGTGTTGATTAGTACTATATGCATATACAATGCCTTTCCAAGTGTTTGATGAGTTGTTCATGTGAACTAAATAGTGAGATTATATAATTTTAGCATGTATACTAGTTCATGCCATTCAAGTGTTTGATAAAATGCCTCTATAGATGCATTATGAACAAGTGTGCACATCTATGCTATGCAAGGTCATGTGATGCTTTACTTTTCATGCTATCGAGTCTTGGGGGTATTTAATACCTGAAAATTCAGTTGTTTACCTAGAGCCAGTGTCAGTTATAGAATAATCTCAGTTATGTTAGAATCAGTAGTACTCTTAGTCAGTTACAAAACTCAGGAAAAAATTCAATAGACTCAGTATAAGTATAGTCCAGTTCAGTATTCAGTTCATACCTTATTAAATTTAGCCAGTTAATAAAATTCAGTAGTATTATGTCAGTCAATGGAACTCAGTAAACTTAGTTCAGTTCAGTTAGATAGTATAATCAGTAACAGTTCAGTCAATCCTAGTATGAACTAGGAATTAGTTCAGTGTTTATTCAGTTGGAAGTAGGATTCAGCACTGAGCAAACCCAGGGATGGGGGCATTCCTTCCAGCAAAGAGGTTGACCCTTAGTAGCAATCCCTATGTTACAGAATTACATAGCCTACGTAGGTTGAGATATCTTCCTTCCAGACTAGGGTTGATACATCATATATGAGTTTTCCTACCAGCGAGGGTTGATGAAAGAGCTTTCTGTCAAAGAGGGTTAACTCACAATTATCTTTACCCGTGGCACGGTACTAACACCCTTCCAACTGGGGTTATAGGTTGGTCCCCAATCTATTTAGAAAAGGGCATGTTTGTTAGATGATTACCTCCCACAGTCTCAGTTTTAGGTCTTGTCTCAGTATAGAACTCAGTTTAGTTCTACATAATCAGGACTGTCAGATACAGTCATTCAGTTCAGTATGGAACTCAGTACTGTTCCACAGCATCAAGACTGTCAAATATAGTTATTTAGCTATAAGTTATACAGTAACAGTAAACTTAGATATTAGTAGATCAGAAATTCAGAACTCAGTATCCAGTGTTATCACGATCTTAGTTACAGTTTACGCATTCATTCATGTACACTCATTTAGTTATACTCATGTTATTTAGTCAGTGTTATTCATTCATATGAACCCATGCATCTCAACCCACCTCACTTAGCATACCAGTACATTTAAAGTACTGACAGATACCTTCTTTTGCATTATGATGTCTTATATCATAGGTTCAGACACATGAGCTCTCGATCATACATAGCAGCCCGATACATCAGCAGCAGACTTAGTGGTGAGTCCTCATAGATTGAGGATAGATTTATTAATATAGTATTTTAATACTCAGTTTATTTAAGTAGTCGGAGTTAGTTGGGAACTTGTCCCATCAACTCCTTGTTCAGATAGTAGAGGTTTTTCAGACTAAAGTATTTATAGACAGATTTTTAGTTTTGGTATTGATGTACCGTACTCAGTATTTATTTACAGTTTTGAATCTTATGGCAAGTTTCCACCTAATATCCGCATAATACAGTATTATTATTCAGTTATTGCAGCAAATACTAGTCATAGGTTAGCTTGTGGTCCCTCGGTATTGTGAGCACTATGTAACGTCTGGGGTACAGATTCGAGGCGTTATAGTTATACTCAGGCCATATGGATCATTCAAATTATGCTAATGCAGTTCCTCACATTGCTACATATGTAGAGATAATTCTTGTTGATAATGTATAGGTCACTTAGGTCCCTTATGATGTTATATATGAAGAAGCCACTCTTACTGATAGTACAAAGGACATTCATGTTTCTCAGGATGATGTAGATTTAATTCATACTAACATCCCTCATGTTGATGAAGATATAAGCAGTAGTGTTCTAGCTTACACCAGGAAATCAACTAGAATGGGTAAAGAACTAGTTTGGTTGAAGGATTATATGACAACCAAGAAAACCAACATGTGTTCTCTTTCCAACTACTTAACCTATAATGGTACATCCCCAAAGTACAAAACCTATATGGAAAAATTCTCAACACTAGTGGAACCTAAAACATTCAAGGAAGCAGTACAAAAAACAAGTTGGGTAGATGTTATAAAATAAGAAGTTAAAGCTTTGGAAGACAACAATACTCGGTAGATAGTGATTTTGATTCATGGTAAGAATGTTATGGGTTCAAAATAGATATACAAAATTAATTACAAAGAAAATAGGGATGTGGAGAGGTTTAAGGCTAGGCTGATAGAAAAAATATACAGCCAAAAAGAGGGCCTGAACTATCATAAAATATTTACGCCTATGGCCAATATGGTCACAATAAGATTTGTCATTGCTTTGGTTATTGCAAAGGGATGGAGTCTTTTCTAAATGGATTTATACAGTGCCCTCTTGCAAGGTGAAATCTGTAAGGAAGTCTACAAGAAGATGCCTGAAGGATTCAACAAACAGGGGGAGCTTAAGGTTCATAAGCTACTTAAGTCACTTTATGATCATAAACAAACTTCAAAGTAGTGGAGCATCAAACTTACAAATACAATTTTAGATGCGGGTTTTACTCAAAGTAGTCATGATTACTACTTATTCACAGTGAGGAAGTCAGAAAGCATTGTGATCATCCTTGTTTATATGGATGACATGCTTATCACGGGTAGTAATAACTCCCTCATCAACAATGCAAAGGACACCCTGCATCAGAAGTTGAAAGTAAAGAATTTTGGTGAGCTTAGGTATTTTTTGGGAATAGAATTTTGAGGTCACAATAAGGGGTCTTATTAAACCAGAGCAAACATGTGCTAGAATTAATTACAGAATTAGGGTTAAGCGGAGAAAAAACTGTAGGGGAACTTATGGAGATGAATGTGAAATTTACTACTTCAAAATATGACATAATGACTGGTTATACAATCTATTGAAGGATATAACTACATATCAAATATTGGTTGGCAAGTTGTTGTATGTGACAATAACAAGACCTGATATAAGATTCAATGCATATATCTTAAGTCAATTCATGCAATAACCAAAAAGGTTTCATTGGGATGCTACAAAAAGGCTTGTCAAATATCTCAAAAATGCAACAAGTCAAGGGGTTTTGTTCACACCCGAAGGATATCAAACACTTTTTTGTTGGTGTAACTCTGACTGGATTGTATGCCCTAATACTAGGAGGTTCGTTACTAGCTTCGCAGTCAAGTTTGGGAATTCTCTTATTTCTTGAAAATACAATAAACAATAGATAATTTAAGGAGTTCTATTGAGGCAGAGTACAAGAGCATGGCAACAAGTGTGGCAGAAATTATATGGTCACTGCGCTTATTCATGGAGTTGGGAATTAAACTTGAACAACTAGTTAAGGTGTTTAGTGAAAGTAAGTTAGCCTTACAAATAACTTCAAATCCTATATTTTATGCAAGAATTAAACATATCGAGATTGATATGATAAAACCAGTTTATGTTCATACTAAAGATCAACAAAATGATTTACTCACTTAAGGATCTCAACAAGTCCTAACATGATTATTTGGTGAGCAATCTTGGAGTCTTCAGTGTATTTCACCCTCAACATGATTATCTGGTAAGCATGCTTGGAGTGTAACGACCTAAAAAAATTGATGAAATATATGAAATTTGTGAGTTTGTATGATTTGATTATTTTACCCCTCCATGTAGTTGCATTATGATATTTCTGGTGTGTGGGAGTGATTGGAATGGTTTTCAATACATTTTGGTACCATTTATGCGATATTGTGATTTTTGATAGCTTCGAGAGCCTTAATTTAGACTTATGGAGATATCTTTTGATCTGTGTGACAGATAGATGAACGAACTACGCCAACAACTCTGAAATATCTATTTTAGGTTAGATAGACATTTAGTTCGGGTCCCAGTGCACCCGATCTCATTTCGACCTATTGATTGGAAAGTTGGAAAATTGAAAATATGGGTGTGGAACCAACATTTGATCGAAACAACCTCGTATGGAAAATCTAACTTTGCAAGTAGATCTAGAATGTCAATTTTAGGTTTTTTGAATGTTTGGTATGATTTTGCGGCTTTTAAATCTCATTTCGATCCTCGGTCTGGAAAATTATGATTTCGAGTTTCGGGAGAACTTTGAGAAAATGATGTTTTATTGAAAACCTGATGTAGCCATCGCATCCATAACATCAAATTTAGTATAGCTACATAGTTCATTTGCATGTATCGGACTCCGAACGAATTCCATCCAACACATCGAAGTTCGATCGACCAAAAAAGAACTGATATTGCAGAAAATAGCAGATTTTTCACCTCTTTTTGGCCCATTTTGCTCATTTTTATCTTGCCTCTTGGGATTTAAACCCTAATATAGAGTGGGAGCTTAAAAGGAATGTTTTTGGGAGCTTGAGAAACTATATTAACACTTATTTCTTTGTTTTATTACGGATTTAAGGTAAGAATTCACCCTTTTCTTAGTAATTTCTTGATTAATTTTTCAAAATCCCAAAAATCTTAGGGCTTGATTTTAAACCCCAATTTCACTTCTTTTAACTTGAATAATATATTTATCTTATAATTACTAATTTTTCATCAATTTAACCCTTAAAACAACTCTGATTCTTGACTTTAACCCGGATTTCAAAGATTTTATCTGGTAAAGCATTAAAATAGTTTTTCTTCAATTTGGACCTCGTTGTTTACTCGATTTGACTTGCGTTTTATTCTGTAAATTTCTAAAAATATGGGGAACACATTTTTGAAGTAAAATTTTGATTTTGCCTTTATTTTTCAAAAACCCATTTCGGGAGTCTGTTTTGACCCCGAACCAAAAGTAGTCAATATGGGTGTCGTTGGTTTTATTTTGTTGCATAGATTTCATATTTGATATTTTTAGTGGAGTTTAGTATCGTTCGATAAAAGTAAGGTCGTGGGCTCTAAGTGCAGCAGATCGGTTTCGGCATTCGAGGTAGGTTATGGCTTAACTATTTCAGACTGAGTTGAGTAGTAAATGATGGTAAAAAATGCATGTTAAGGGTGGGAACTAATTATAAAAAATGGTTATCTATGTTTTGTTCCCATGTGGGGGCTTATATGTGATGTAATTATTAAAATTGAGATATGATGTGATATATGTGACTGTGTGGCGTCCTATGTAGTGTTGATAAACATGAATACATGTGAATAATTATATTGTGTTGTTGAAATGCATAATGTGATTTTATTGGTATATTTTGATACATCCATACTTATTGGTGTATGAGACGTGTGAAAATTCATGGATGAAACGGAAGTAATGAGTGGATATTAACTAACTTGGTTATGGAATTAAAACATTGTGGTTGGTTATGGAAATACATCATGTGGATTGGGTGTGAAAATACATCACGTGGATTTGTTGTGGAAATACTCATTTTGAATGGTTGTGAACATTGAATCGTCAATCTTATGTCATCATACACATCATTTCACTTGTTCGTTTCACTATTTTATATATACTTATTATCATGTATGTGTACTTAATTTATACCTTATGTTATGTATGTGCTTGTAAAATACTGAAATACTGGATATTGGTATCAGATATTGGATTTTATAAACCATCTCCGAAGGATCATGCCGGAGAAGAGTTGCAGATATTGGTGATCTTGAGGTTATGTGCCAAACTTAAGGTTTTATGCCAAACTTAAGGTTGTGTGCCAAAGCTGAGACTTTGTGCCAAACTTGAGGCTGTGTGCCAAACTTGAGGTTGTATGCCAAACTTGAGACTGTGTGCCAATACAATGCATTATCATTATCATCATCATCTTCATCATCATCATCATCAACATCATCAACATCATATACATTACACTCATTTTATTGTGTTTATGTTGTGTTTGAGTTGCCCTATTGACTTGTCATCTACCTATTTGTTCTATATCTTGACTTGTTAACGTCTAATTGTTCTATCTTCCTTTAATTGTACTTGATGATCTTGATTATACATGTCCCTCCTTTGTTCTACCTGTATGTTATATTGTGTATATCTGTATTCCTATCTTATGTGTTGTTGTATTATATATGGATATTTATAGAACTGTTAGTGCAAGTGGTGTGGGCTACCGTTGTAGGACATTTTCTGACTGTAGGTGATGTTCCCTTAGTGTATATTTTGTATGCTTTCTTTACTACTTTTCTTGGTCGGAGTATGATACCTAATAAGTATAAGTGAACTGTACTCATGCCTACTGCGCCCTTTCGGTGCAGGACCTAGCTCAAGTGCACCTCAGCTTGCTTGACTCGGGCGATTATTGGAGCTTTCAAGGTAGCCGATGGAAATTCATGCATCCGAAGTTCACCTCTATCTTTCTATAGAAGTTATGTCTTTATTAGTATTTAGAGACAGATATTAATCTTTTGTGGTTATTTTTCTGAAGTATTTGACTCTTGGATTGTATTAGTAGTTCTTACACTATTGACACCTGGTTTTGGGCATAATTGGTATTTTGGATAAGTTCTTTCCGCATTGTTATAATTACTTATATGGTTTGGCTTTATTTTAGAAGCCTTACCTTGGGATATTTCTATTTTTTTCTCTTTTTGTATCAGTTTGGGAGATAGACTTACTTGTCAAGGTACGCCACGACAAGTGCCATTATGACCCTTATTTAGGGGTCATGATAAATTGGTATCAAAGTAGCCAGATTTCATTAGTCCCAATGGTGTAAGAACAGGATGTATAATAGAGTCTCGTAAATCAAAACGTAGATGTTTGTATCTATCTTCGAGAGGCTATAGGATGTCTTTAGGAAACTTCCCTCATTTTATTCTTTATCATACAAAGTTCTATCATACTGTGTGTCCTGAGTTCTATTTCACTCTTTTTTTATGGATGGTATGGCTTATACTATATCTTATCAGTTGAGAGATATGGTGAGAGATTAGTGGAGGTTGCTTGTCAGTTATAGACCCCGCGATTCTTCCGAGATGACTTAAAATTAGTTCACCGAAGATTTCCTAGAGAGATTTGTGTCTTTCAGTTTGAGAGATCGTATGCGGGACGAGTTTGATTATTTGGAGCAAGTCTTCATGACAGTTGCTGAGTATGAGGCACACTTTTATGCCCTTTTTAGGTATTTCTATGATAGTATTTCCACCTAGTTTGTGAAGATTCAGAAGTTTTTGAAGGGATTGGAGGTATCTCTTCATTTGGCTATATCTCAAATGGTTGTACTTGGGGATTCTTTTTAGAGTATTATGGATCATGCTAACTTGACAGACGGTATTCTTAGTGCATCTCAGGGAGGCGCCAAGAAAGAGTGACATTTTAATTAGTTAAGGAGTCAAATCTCGCGAGGCAGAGATTTTAGAGGTTCTCATGGATACCATGGTGATGATAGGCGTATTTACACGCCTAAAGCACCTTAATGTACCCATATTTTAGCTAAGTTTTGAGGACAAAATATATAATTCATGCACTTTTAGTCCTTTTTCCTGTAAGTGAGCTAACAAACGTGATTAGCAAGTTTTTAGGTATAAATGATGAAGATTACAGCTCTTTATGGATAACTTGACGCCTAAGAAAGCTTCACGAAAGAAGGAAAGCAGCGTTTGGACGCCTATGGACTGAAAGTGATGCATGGATAACTTGTCCCGGGCAAAAACAGCATTTCTAAAGACTTTGGGGATCAGCAGTAACTTAGTAGGATTAGAATAAGGATGCAGTAACCTAATAGGATTAGGATAAGCACGCAGTAGCCTAGTAGGAATATGATATGGGTGTTATAAATACCCTATGTTGCTGAAGTTTTTTTTATTATCTCTCCCTATTCTTAATCATTCATTCAACTCTTACAATTCACGCTTTTTAATTAATTCAAGTATTTTCCATTCGACTTTTACTATTATTCAAGTTACAGATTCTGTAAGTTTACAGAGAAACACGGCACTCTAGGGAAAAACGTCAACCTAGTTTGACGCCATCCCCATATTCAAACGTGAGATTCTTTGAGCTTTGGTATGATAATGATGTTTATTGTGATCTCCGTTGCACTCATGAGTAGCTAAACTTCTCTGTTAGGGTTATGGAAGCCTTATGAGATACTATCTATTGCTATGAGTTTGTGAATTCTTGATACGTATGCTGCTTATATCATTACTCTCTTCATCTTAATTGCATTCTTGTGGTTGCAAACATATAGAATACGCCAGTATAGCATTAACTTGTTCGAAAGAAAAGTTACATGTCTGGAAAAGAGAGAATGACAAGGAAATAGGTCTACTAAACCCTGTTTAAAATTTAGTGTCATAACTGGATTAACCTCTTGGAGAATTCGTACCATTAGATACGCTTTAAGCTCGAAAGAGTTAAAGTGAAATAATCCTTGATGGTCGAAAGACGCCTGGATTTACCATAGAATACGAATCTCTATAAGCACATGCATGTCTGAATTCCGCATAACTCATAGCCAATAGATACGTAGAACTCATAAGGTGGACATAACCCTAACTTACAATTCTCATTGAACAAAAACCTACCAAACATTCCGTTTTTACTTTGATTTTATTACTTAACGTCACAATCCAATTCCACCCTTTTTCCGTAGAATTTTCGACCAACAGTCTAATAATAGTTGCATACTTAGTGACCGAGTATTCCCTGTGGGATTCGACACCCAACCCAGTTGGGTTCTATATTTGACGATGACCGCTTACACTCTTACGAGAGCTGTAGTTTGAGCGTTATCAAATTTTGGCGCCGTTGCCGGGGAATACGGTTGTCAACTAAGTTTGTGATAGTTACTAGACCCTTTGGTCAAAAGTTCTCAGATTTTACTTTAAGCTGTTGTTTTTGTTTTATTCAGGTTCTGTTGGCAGGATGGAAGTGCAATGTGACATTGAAAGAAGGGCTGCTCAACAGGAATAGGCTAGACTAGCTGCGTTGGCCGCCGCCCAAGTGCATCAACAGAATATTGATAACCCTGGGCGAGCAACAAATCCAGACGATGAGGACCTAGGTGATGACGAGTTACTAAACCCTTGGCGTGATGCTGAGGTGGCGACACCTGCAAACAGAAGAGATCGTCAAGCCAGATTTAGGCCTGATCGCTGCGCTATGCAGATGCCTTTTGATGATGATGATGACGATATGGATGGAGCTGGTGCTACAGGAGCTATTATTCCTCCACCCTTGGCACCTGGAGCAAAGTTCAATATCACCAGCACCATGATTCAACTATTGCAGCACAAGGGATTATTTGGTGGACTTGCAGGCGATGATCTGAATATGCATCTGATCAACTTCATCTCTACATGCAAGTCATTCGACAATCCAGGCGTTGGAAAGAATGCAATTCGGCTGCGCTTATTTCCATTGTCTCTATCTGGGGAGGCAACTCTATGGTTGAATGGGCTGACTCCTGATTCTATTACAAATTGGAGGCAATTGAAAGACGCTTTCCAAGAAAGATTCTTTCTGCCATCCAAGAGAGCACAGTTGAGAGATGAGATCAGCAACTTCCGACAGCTTCCAACTGAAGCTCTCCACGAAACATGGGAGAGATTCAAGCAGAAGCTTATGAGGTGACCAAACCAATTTTTGATAACGCTCAAACTACAGCTCTCGTAAGAGTGTAAGCGGTCGTTGTCAAATATAGAACCCAACTGGGTTGGGTATCGATCCCACAGAGAATAATTGGTCACTAAGTAAGCAAAGATTATTAGACTTTTGGTGCAAGTCTCATAAAAGGGGGGATTTTGTAGCGTGCAATAATGTAAACAGAATAATAGAGTAAAAACAGGAAATAGCAAAGTAAAAAGAAAGAATGTTTAGTAAGATGTTTAACCAATGAGAATTTAGAGTTGGGGTTATGTCCACCTTATGAGTTATACGTCTCTATTGGCTATGAGTTATGCGGAATTCAGACATGCATGTGCTTATAGAGAATTGTATTCTATGGTAAATCCAGGCGTCTTTCGACCATCAAGGATTATTTCACTTTAACTCTTTCGAGCTTAAAGCGTGTCTAACGGTACAAATTCTCCAAGAGGTTAATCCAGTTACGGCACTAACTTTTTAACAGGGGTTGGTGCCCTATTACCTTGACATTATCTCTTTTCCAGACATATAACTTTTCTTTCGAACAAGTTAATGCTATACTGGTGTATACTATGCGTTTGCAACCACAAGAATTTGCATTAAGATGAAGAGAATAATGATATGAGCAGCATACGTGTCACGAATTCACAAACTCATAGCAATAGATAGTATCTCATAAGGCTTCCATAACCCCAACAGAGAAGTTTAGCTATTCATGAGTGCAACGGAAATCACAATAGACTTTATCATTATACCAAAATAAAGATCTCACGTGTAGTAGGGTTTGGTATGGCGTTAGGCGTGAATTCCCTTTTAGAATAGCGGTTCTCTTGTTGTGGAAATTAAGAATTGAATAGATGAAGAGAAAGTAATTAATTGAAAGAGAATTGTTTTCGAAACTCCAGAATGAATTCTCAAGAATGAATAAAAATCTCTAGCAAAATAGGGTATTTATAACACCCATATCCTATTCCTACTAGGCTACTGCATTACTTAACCTAATCCTACTAGGTTAATGCATCATTATCCTAATTCTAATAAGTTACTGCTGATCCCCAAAGTCTTTGGAAATGTTGTTTTTGCTCGGGACAGATATTCCATGCGTCACTTTTGGTCCTTGGCATCCAAGCTTTCCCTTCCTTCTTTCGTGAAGCTTCCTTGGGCGTCAAGTTATCCATAAAATGCTGAAATCTGCATCATTTATACCTGAAAACTTTCTAATCACGTTTGTTAGCTCACTTACAGGAAAAAGGACTAAAAGTGCATGAATTATATATTTTGTCCTCAAAACTTAGCTAAAATATGGGTCAATTATATTACTTTAGGCGTGTAAATACGCCTATCATCAACACCCCACACTTAAAGCTTTGTTCGTCCTCGAACAAAATATCATGTCCATCTAAACATCTACTTAGGGTTTCACAGCAACAACACAAAATATTCGTCAAGACAGGCACGACAATCATTAACAAAGAGTAGTTTTCTAATCACTTCTAGAAACAATTCAGCCTCCAACATAGATTCGTGATGATGGTTAATTCGTATCCAAAAGTTAAGGCACAAAGAATCATATACGACTTACCCAAAACTCATCAACCATGTGTGTCTCACAATATGTCACCCATAATTACTCACAAGTATTTCATTTTTCAAAACATGGGTATAATATTATCCTTGCTCTCACTCTCACAAAGAATTCATATGTTTGCAACTGATGACCATAGGCTTGCCCTTAATGTAATGCTCCACTAAATATCAGAATGCTAAGCTTAGGATCAATTAGGTCTTTACAGGTTGTAATGTAGGCTAAGGGACGGGTAGGACTATTTTGGCCAGAAATAGTGACTATGTTCCTAAGCGCTTTAATACATCACATTATGCCATTAACACTTTCTTTCAAACAACCTTTCTACTTTCTTTTAATCTACCACCCCTTCTCACCTCTTTTGTTTTTCAATTTTAAACATAACTAACTTTTTAGTTTTCTTTTCATTTTTCTTTTCATAACATACCTCTATCATAGCAATTCTTTTTCATAACAAATTCAAGCACCAATACATTCTAAGGAATCACACTTATCCAATTTCCTCTTATTTTGTCACATGACTTCACAATTTAAAGCGCTTAGGAATTTGGATCAAATTATGGTCTTGAAAAAAATGGATTAGGCTACATATGAGGCTGACAAAGAAAATAGGCTAAAGGCTCAAAGGGGTTAACTAGGATAATGTCCACGGGTAGGTAAAACGAAGGTAAACAAGTAT
This sequence comes from Capsicum pubescens, assembly GCA_030864215.1. Taxonomy (NCBI): domain Eukaryota; kingdom Viridiplantae; phylum Streptophyta; class Magnoliopsida; order Solanales; family Solanaceae; genus Capsicum; species Capsicum pubescens. The sequence continues at coordinate 228,100,204 of CM061541.1, read as the reverse complement.
AGGTTGCCAAAGAAATGCCTAAATCATCTCCTAAACTCACACTCTTTATTTCGCTTTACACACACACCAGGCAAGTTCTAGTATCTGCCACAAACACAGAATATACTATATCCTCACACACACAAGGCACATGGTCGACTTTATTGGGAGTATTATAAACTCTTGACCCAACAGATGAAGGAACTGAACCACACAATTATCACATAGTGAGTCACAATTAGAGCCTAAACATCTCAATAGTAATGATTTTAGCACAAACTCTTGTTATAATACCATGCTGCCCCTCAGAACAATTTCATGCAAAGTTAAAAAAAAAAATTTAAAAATTTAACTACTAACAAACAAAACAAACAAACATAGATAGATGCAAATGCAGATAAAGAAGTAAAGCATACAAATACCAGCACCCCACACTTAGACGGGACACACTGCCCTCAGTGGAAAATAAATAAGAAGAACCTGGTTAGTCGGACTCCTCATCTATGTCTGGGATCATACCCCCTGCGTCGGAATCATCATCAGAGTTGTCATCCTCAAAAGTTCCTCATAAGTACCCCACTTGATTCCAAGAGTGCGTCGAGGTATTTGCAGCACGGAGGATTCACCTTGCTCTTTTCGTCCCCTTTTCTGGCCTTTTTGTGAAGTGGTTGCTTTGTCTTTTTCTTGGCGTGCTTTTGGTGCCATTGTACCTGAGATTAAAATGATAGTCATGTTAGATTCATCTCGGTAGATACAGTCGACAAACAAACAGTAGTGGCACCACCCCACACTTAATTTGTTGGCACAAACTAATTAAGTGAACGTTGTCGATTACTCAGACTTCATCGATATACGTTTAGGTGTTATGTTCCAACAATATAATCAGCACAGTCATACTTTCATGTCGTCTTAACTATCCTTTCCAACTCTATTTCATGTAATCTTGATCATACTTTCATGTTTGGATTGCTATACCTTTTGAACAAGACTACTACATAGAGATTGTATCAAGTTATGACATAGAAATAATCACAACATTATGTGCTTGTATTCAATCTCGATGGACGAGTTGTTCAAGCTTCCAACCATTCAATTTTTGACGTTTATGCAATCACTTCACCATGTCGACTCCGCAAAAGTATGACAGTGTATAACAATCAAATAAAAGTCGGAATAAAATCAAGAACACCAACACGTATTCTTTCACTCAACGAGATGTATCACAACAAATCAACCACATTCAAATCACCAATACTACTTCAAGATTTAACAATTCATTATAGGCGTAGTAGTGTAGTACTTACGGAATCTAAAAGAAGAACAAAGAAGTACTTACTTGGTTAATGGCCTCGAAAGATGTTCTCGCAAAGTAAAAGAGCAAAAAGAAAAATTTTTGAGAGATTTTGGAGAGGTAGGCGGCACCTAGGTTGAAGTTGCAATGCATTTTTGTTCTAAGACTAAGGTTCTATTTATAGGACAAGCTTGGGTCGGGTTTTGACCCATTTGGAATCAGATTTGGAGACCAAAAGTGACCATAGGCGGCGCCTATGCTATGGCATTGTTGAGCATAGGCGGCGCCTATGCCATGGCATACTAGATTCAGAGACAGAATGCTTTTGCATAGGCGGAGCCTATGCTATGGCATTGTTGAGCATAGGCGGCGCCTATGCTATGGCACTCTAGAATCCGAGAGCTTATGCCATAGTATAGGCCATGCCTTGTTCGTGGCCTAGATTTACATATGCCTTGCCTTGTTCTTTGCCTACATTTTCATAGGCAATGCCTAACCCATAGCCTTTTGCTTCTTCATTCCTAACTTACCACCTTCAACATGCAATACTTCCAAATCAAAATTTGAAACCAATCTCCTTCTATACACCTCTTGCATCTACATTTACTCAAAAACAACAAAAATGATTAGAACGATGGGTTGCCTCCCATCAAGCGCCTTGGTTTTGGTCGAGGATCGACAAAATCTTAAGAAAATAAAACAATTAAAAATGATGGGTTGCCTCCCACCAAGCGCTTGATTTATTGTCGCGGCACGACATAGCTATCTCGATTACTTAGACTTCATCGAGATAGATGGGGCATCGTTTTCTGAATGGATTCAGACGACGCTGATGGTTACTTGTAGGCATGCAATCTTCTTCGATATGACTCTTGTGCATACATATCCCAGGAAGGATACTAATTATATCATCAGTAGACCAACCTATAGCTCTCTTGTGCCTCTTCAGAGCAGAGATGAGAGCCTCTACGTGCTGTTCACTTAGATCATCCGCAACCGCAACACTCACTGGAAGTGTAGTTCCACTTCCCAAGAATGCATACCTTAGATAATTGGGGAGCTTTTTCGATTCTAGCACTGGTGGCTCTTCAATGGAAGTCACCGCTGTTGGTGAAGATTGATTTGCTGTTAGAGCACAAACGGTTTCTTCATACTCTTTAGCATCCTCATGCTCAACATTCAGCAGCGCAGCAGACAATGGATCAACAGTAAGCTGTTTCTCTACAGATAATGCTTTCTTATCTTCATAATGAACATCAGCTACAGAGAACACATCCATATCTCTTGGCTGCTTCATCGCTTTGCACAAATCAAAATAAATCACTTTGTCATTCATTCGAAATAAAAGCTCATTATCTCTCATGTCAATAAGCACACTTCCAGTTGCGAGGAAGGGCCATCCCAAGATTATGGGAACTTTCGAATCCACCTCACAATACAGAATAATGAAGTCTGCAGGAAAGATGAAGGAAGAAACCTTCACCAACACATCATTCAAGATACCCACAGGTCATTTTACCGACCTATCATCCATCACGAGCCTCATATTGGTTGGTGTCGGATCGCCTAACCCCAACTTCTTGTAGACGGATAGTGGCATCAAATTGATGCTAGCACCCAGATCGTACAATGCCTTGGAAAAATCCAACGATCCAATCGTGCAAGGGATAGTGAAAGCACCAGGGTCTGCCTTCTTCTGTACTAAGGACCTTGTGGTAATTGCACTGCAATGATGAATATTATCTGCTGGCTCATAGCTTACTGCCCGCTTCTTTGTTAAAAGATCCTTCACAAATTTTGCGTACCCAGGCATTTGCTCTAGCGCCTCTACCAAAGGAACATTAATGGTCAGCTGCTTTAACATAGTCATGAATTTACTGAACCTGGTATCATCCGCCTTCTTCTTCAGTCTCTGCGGAAAAGGTGGTGGTGGAAGGGGAATTATTTTCTCCACCACTTTCTTTTTATCTTGCTTCCAACTATCAATCTTTTCAGGCTGCAGACGTCTAGGGGTGACGTCATAAACACACTCTTCAGCTTCTTCGGCCTCAATAACATTATCCTCTATATCCTCAACTACCTGCTTGCCTTTAGATGGATTTTCCAACACTTTACCACTTCGGGTAGTAATAGCCATACACGATCCATCATTCCTCGTATTTTGCATTGTGTCGCTAGGTAGTGTTCCAGCTTTTCTTTGATTAAATGCCGCTGAAAGTTGACTCAATTGCTGCTCTAGTTGTCTTATTGCAGTAGAATGCGAGTCAACCAATTGATTTATTGAAGACAAGTCGTTCTTCACCTCATTCACTCCCGTATTGGTTGCCTCAACTCCTTTCAACAGCTTCGCCATCATATCTTCCATCGACATCTTTCCATAACCAGATGCAGCGGCGTCACGTCTTCCAGGAGGAACATACAAACCACTCCTGTCGGTATTGTTTTTCCAACTTCCTTGATCACGGTCCTTGTTTCCAGATTTATCATAATAGTTCCGACCTTGGTTTCCTTGGGCATTGCCTCAGAAACCCCCCTGATTGTTCAAGTAGTTGGCTTCTTCCTCGGAATCGGATTCCTCTCTTTCTTTTAACGCAACAGCTTTGATTTTTTTGGTCTTCCCTGATAATAGATGCTTTGTAAGAAGATCCATTTGTGTTTTCATGTGCGCCATATCTTGATCACGTTCTTCCTCTCTTCGCCTTTGTTCTTCTGTCCTGCCAATAGATATAGTAGGGCTTGCTACCTCAGAATCTCTGGTATGCCAAGCTCTACTTTGCTTTGTCATACGATCTAGCATATCATTTGCCTGAATAAAAGTGAGGTCCATGAATGATCCACCTGCTGCGTTATCAACCACTGGCTTAGTCACCGAGTTGAAAGCCCTGTATAATATCTCCATCAAGTGGATGTTGGTCATCTGATGATTGGGGCACCGCATAAGCTTCTTCTTGAACCTCTCCCATGTTTCATGGAGAGATTCAGTTGGAAGCTGTCGAAAATTGCTGATCTCATCCCGTAATTGGGCTCTCTTGGATGGCGGAAAGAATCTTTCATGGAAAGCGTCTTTCAGTTGCCTCCAATTAGTAATAGAATCAGGAGTTAGCCCGTTCAACCATAGAGTTGCCTCCCCAGACAGAGACAATGGAAATAAGCGCAGCCGAATTGCATTCTGTCCAACGCCTGGATTGTCGAATGACTTGCATGTAGAGATGAAGTTGATCAGATGCATATTCGGATCATCACCTGCAAGTCCACCAAATAATCCCTTGAGCTGCAATAGTTGAATCATGGTGCTGGTGATATTGAACTTTGCTCCAGGTGCCAAGGGTGGAGGAATAATAGCTCCTGTAGCACCAGCTCCATCCATATCATCATCATCATCATCAAAAGGAATCTGCATAGCTCGGCGGTCAGGCCTCAGTCTAGCTTGGCGATCTCTCCTCTGCATGGGTGCTGCCACTTCATCTGCACGCCTAAGGTTTAGTAGCTCGTCGTCACCTAGGTCCTCATCGTCAAGATTTGTTGCTCGCCCAGGGTTATCAATATTCTGTTGATGTACTTGGGCAGCTACCAACGCAGCTAATCTAGCCTGCTCCTGTTGAGCAGCCCTTCTTTCAATGTCACGTTCTGCATCCATTCTGCCAATCCGATGTGGTTCAGGATTGATAGGTAATAACGGTTGACCTGAACTTCGAGTGTTTGGCATGCACTCAAACAAACCTGAATAAAACAAAAACAACTAAAAGTAAAATCTGAGAATCTTTGACCAAAGGGTTTAGTAACTATCACAAACTTAGTTGACAACCGTATTCCCCGGCAACGGCGCCAATTTTTGATAACGCTCAAACTACAGCTCTCGTAAGAGTGTAAGCGGTTGTTGTCAAATATAGAACCCAACTGGGTTGGGTATCGATCCCACAGAGAATACTTGGTCACTAAGTAAGCAAAGATTATTATACTTTTGGTGCAAGTCTCGTAAAAGGGGTGATTTTGTAGCGTGCAATAATGTAAACAGAATAATAGAGTAAAAACAGGAAATAGCAAAGTAAAAAGAAAGAATGTTTAGTAAGATGTTTAACCAATGAGAATTTAGAGTTGGGGTTATGTCCACCTTATGAGTTATACGTCTCTATTGGCTATGAGTTATGCGAAATTCAGACATGCATGTGCTTATAGAGAATTGTATTCTATGGTAAATCCAGGCGTCTTTCGACCATCAAGGATTATTTCACTTTAACTCTTTCGAGCTTAAAGAGTGTCTAACGGTACAAATTCTCCAAGAGATTAATCCAGTTATGGCACTAACTTTTTAATAGGGGTTGGTGCCCTATTACCTTGACATTATCTCTTTTCCAGACATATAACTTTTCTTTCGAACAAGTTAATGCTATACTGGCGTATTCTATGCGTTTGCAACCACAAGAATTTGCATTAAGATGAAGAGAATAATGATATAAGCAGCATACGTGTCACGAATTCACAAACTCATAGCAATAGATAGTATCTCATAAGGCTTCCATAACCCCAACAGAGAAGTTTAGCTATTCATGAGTGCAACGGAAATCACAATAGACTTTATCATTATACCAAAATAAAGATCTCACGTGTAGTAGGGTTTGGTATGGCGTTAGGCGTGAATTCCCTTTTAGAATAGCGGTTCTCTTGTTGTGGAAATTAAGAATTGAATAGATGAAGAGAAAGTAATTAATTGAAAGAGAATTGTTTTCGAAACTCCAGAATGAATAAAAATCTTTAGCAAAATAGGGTATTTATAACACCCATATCCTATTCCTACTAGGCTACTGCATTACTTAACCTAATCCTACTAGGTTAATGCATCATTATCCTAATCCTAATAAGTTACTGCTGATCCCCAAAGTCTTTGGAAATGTTGTTTTTGCCCGGGACAGATATTCCATGCGTCACTTTTGGTCCTTGGCGTCCAAGCTTTCCCTTCCTTCTTTCGTGAAGCTTCCTTGGGCGTCAAGTTATCCATAAAATGCTGAAATCTGCATCATTTATACCTGAAAAATTTCTAATCACGTTTGTTAGCTCACTTACAGGAAAAAGGACTAAAAGTGCATGAATTATATATTTTGTCCTCAAAACTTAGCTAAAATATGGGTCAATTATATTACTTTAGGCGTGTAAATACGCCTATCATCAGCAGACACAAAACACAGTAATCCCCACGCCCTCCTTGGGCAAAGCCGATATAGGAGCTGAAGTCAATAAATACTTGAGCTTTTGGAAGCTCGCCTCACAAGCATCAGACCACTGAAAATAAATCTTCTTCTGGGCTAACTTGTTCAATGGAGCTGCAACTGATGAAAAACCCTCGATAAAACACCAATAATAGCCTGCTAAGCCAACAAAACTCTGAATCTCGGCTGGCGAAGTAGGTCTAGTCCAATCACGAACTGCTGCAACCTTGGCTACATCAACCATAACACCTTCCTTTGTCACCACATGACCCAAGAAAGAAATAGACTCCAACTAAAACTCACACTTAGAGAACTTAGCATACCACTTCTCATCCCTCAATCTCTGAAGCACAATTCGCAAATGCTCATCATGCTCAATCTCACTCATTGAATAAACCAAGATATTATCTATAAATACAATAACGAAGGAGTCAAGATACGGTCGAAACACCCGGTTCATCAACTGCATAAATGCGGCAGGGGCATTAGTCAACTCGAAGGACATGACCAAGAACTTATAATGACCATATCGAGTCCAAAAAACTATTTTGGGAATATCCAAAGCTCTAATCCTCAACTGGTGATAACTGGACCGCAAATCAATCTTTGAAAACACCACAGCACCCTGAAGCTGATCAAACAAATCATCGATGTAAGGAAGAGGATACTTATTCTTAACCATCACCTTATTCAACTGTCGATAATCAATGCACATCCACATAGATCCATCTATTTTTCTTCACAAACAAGACAGGCTCTCCCCAAGGTGAAGCACTAGGTCGGATAAATTCCTTATCCAACAATTCCTGCAACTGATCTTTCAGTTCTTTCAACTCTGTTGGGGCCATTCTATAAGGAAAAATAGAAATGGGCTTGGAATCTGGCTCAACATCAGTGGAGATTTCAATATCTCGATCCAAAGGCATACTAGACAAGTCCATAGGGAACACATCCATAAACTCACGAACAACACGGACAGAATCCAAGGAAGGAGGCCAAACAACACTGGTGTAACGAATATGAGTCAAGAACGATAAACATCCCCTCTAAACCAATTTACAAGCCTGAACATAAGATATAATCCTCTTAGGACCCGAATGAAGTTCACCCTTCCAAGTTATCCTTGCCACACTCGGTAAAGCTAAAGTCACAGTCTTGGCAAAATAATCTAAGACAGCATGATAAGGAGCCAACCAATCCATACCCAAAATAATATCAAAATTGATCATATCTAACATAAGTAAGTCTACCAAAGTCTCATGCCCGGCAAAAGTCATAACATAAGATCGGTGAGCCTGATCCACCACTAAAGAATCACCTTTCGGAGTAGATACACTAATACGTATGCAAGAGGCTCACTAAAAGAATCAAAACCCAAAGTAAAATATACAGACATATAGAAGAAAGTCAATCCAGGATCAAATAATATAGATTCAGGATTGAAATAAATGGGGACAATACCTGTAATCACAGCATCAAAAGCCTCTGCCTCAGGTCTGGATGGTATAGCATAACACTGACTATGACCACCAGCTGACTGGGTAGCCCCACGACCACCAACTACCTGAGTGTCCCACGGCCACCCCCACGAGCTCCACTACCTCTGCCCCTCGCAGCTCTGATAGCACCCCTACCCCTCGCAGATGAAATAGGAGTAGCTCGAATCTCCCTGCGAGGACAGTCCCTGTCCACATGGCCAATATCATCATATACATAACAACCTCCATGACTAGTCTCAATAGGAGAATGTACAACTGGGCCCAAACGGCCACCCTAGACTGAACTAAAAGGTTCACCACCTGAACTCTGTAATTGTAATACCCCATATTTTCCTAGCTTAATTTAACTCTCAGTACATGAGTAATCCTATATGAAAATTTTAAAATACTTAGTATTTTTCACTTTAGAGCTTACCATTTCGTAGGAAATTCATCCAGCTTTCCAATAATATAAAATTTTCCCAAATTCGATACTCGGGTGAGAAGTTAAGGCCATTTTTGTAAAATAGTGTACCACCTGGTACATCAACGCATCGTGGAGGCATGCCAAATGGAAATTTACAAAAAAAAATAGTGAGCCAATGCGATAAGCCCGCGTCACGCCAACGGTCAAAATGGCATTCGTCATTTTCCAGTGTGGCAATGCGATCCCACTGCGTCGCGCCACTATTCATTTTTCCAGTTGTCAACTTCCAGTGAGGCTCCGCGATCATGGCGCGTCGCGCCAAAGGTTAATTTCGCAATTGTCCTTTTATACAGTTTCCAGCCAAGAACCGGTGGCTTACCGCGATGCCACCGCGTTGTGGTGAAGCCCAAAATGGAGACTTTCCAGTGACGAATTTTAATTTATTTTCAGGGGTAATTGGGTTTTTTTCCATGACCCAAATCATCCTTTAACACGTAATTTACCCCTAATTAACCTAGTTATATCATTATTTCCTCACTTTCTCTCAAGATTAAAACACTCTCACTAAAAGGGGCAAAACCCTAGCTTCAAGAAATCAAGAACAAACTCAAGAATTTCACCGCGAACCTTCAAGAATTAATATTCCCAGATACGTTAGGTGTTCATCTATGGATTCCTTTCACCCATAGAGTCCAAGAATCTCTTTTTAAAAGCTCATTGATTCATGATTTATATGCTTAAATTGGATTGTATTCATGTTCATGACATTATTTGAGTTTCAATCAATGATTAATTGTAAGTTACATGAAATTGAAATAGCATGTATATTAAATTGTGTAATTCCCATGTTATGACCCTTGAATTTGCAAGTTTGGGCATTGTAGTTGCAATGTTTTATGTCATCCATGATTATATGCATTAAGTTGTGCTCCCCAAGTGTATGATAGAATGTCCATGTGAATTAAATGGTGAAATCATGACATTCTAGTACATGTACAAGCTCATGCTCTACAAGTGTTTGATAAAATGTCTCTATGAATGAATTATGGATAAGTGAACATTGTTATGTTTTTTTTTCAAGATCATGTTATGCTTTACTTTTCATGCTATCGAGTCCTGGGGTATCTAATACCCGATAATCTAGTTGTTTACCTAGAGCTACAGTAGTTACAGAATAGTCTCAATAGTGTCACGCCCAGTAGTACTCAGTCAGTTACAGAGCTCAGAAACTCAATATCAGTCCAATTCAGTTAGTTAACACGATCAGTAATCAGTTCAGTGTCTATTAAGTTGGAGTAGGATTCAGCACCGACTGAATCCAAGGATGGGGGCTCACCTGCCAGTAGAGGGTGTGATCCTTAGAAGCAGTTCTTGTATTCCAGAAATACGTAGCCAGCGTAGGTTGAGAATCAACCTGCCAGTTGAGGATTGATGAAGTGTTTTAACCTGCCAGTTAAGGGTTCCAACGTTCTCATTAGAGTACCTGCCAGATGAGGGTGACTCTTCAACTTGTCTTTACCCGTAGTACGGTACTGACACCCTTCTAGCTAGGGTTACAGGTTGGATCCCAAATCTATTTATAAAGAGGCATGCCGGTTAGATTATTACCTCTCACAGTCTCAATTTCAGTCTTTGTATAGAACTCAGTTCAGTTCTACGGAATCAGGACTATCAGACACAATCAATCAGTATCAGTAACTCAGTTATCAGTACTCTTAGATATCAGTTACTCAGTATTAGAAATCAGTACTCAGCTTCAGTAAAAGCTCAGATACAGTAGACACGTGTATGCACAGCATTGCATACTCAATATTTATAGTAGTTTCAGTTATCCATGTACTCTCATATTCAGTTACACTATATCATTCAGTCATTTATTGTTCATGTATATGAACCCTTGCATTCAGCCTTAACTCATCTAGCATACCAGTATATTCTATACTGACGCATACTCTTTCTTTGCGCTATGATGTCTCATATCATAGGTTCGTACGCTCAGGATCTCGGCCGCACTTAAACATAATCAGTCAGCAGTCGCAGATTCAGTAATGAGTCCTCATCTATCGAGGATATGCTTTTATTTCAGTATTTCAGTAGTTGAAATTAGTTGAGGGCTTGTCCCATCAACCCCACTTTCAGACTGTTCAGTTAGAGGTTTTTCAGACTAGACTAGTTCAGACAGATTTTTCAAATTCAAATATTTTATAAAATGTTATAATTTATCAATATTTTAGATTTTGAACCTTATGGCATTTCAGCCTATTTTCCGCATTATTACAGTATTATTATTCAGTGCTCACAGCAGGTACCAGTTCATGGGTTAGCTTATGGTCCCTCGGGATCATAAGCACCGTGTAGAATTCGGGGTGCAGACTTGGGGTGTTACAGTAATGCCGTCTGCACTGGCCTACCATGGTATCCATGAGAACCACTAAAATCTCTGCCTCGAGAGGTCTAACTCCTGAACTCACCAAAACGTCGCGCCTTCTTGGCGCCTCCCTGAGATGCACTAAGAATACCATTTGTCATCTTAGCATGATCCACAATACTCTGAAAAGAAGCCCTAAACACAACCATCTGAGATGTAGCCAACTGAAGGGAGACATCCAAACCCTTCACAAACTTCTGAATCTTCTCAGACTCGGTAGAAATGATATCATAGGAATATCTGGACAGGGCATGGAAGTGTGCCTCATACTCAGCAATTGTCATGGAGCCTTACTACAAATTATCAAACTCATACCGCATACGATCTCTCAAACTGGAATACACAAATCTCTTTAGAAAGGAATCAACAAATTGATCCCATGACAACTCAGGAGCATCAACAGGCCTACGACCGACAAACGATATCCACCAATCTCTCACAGTATCTCTCAATGGATATGTAGTATAAACTACACCATCCACATAGAAAAGGTGAAACACAACTCAGAACACAAGTTATGAAAGAATTTTGCATGATAAGAAATAAAATGAGCGAGGTTTCCTAAAGAAATCCTATAGTCTCTCGAAGATACATACGGACGTTTACGTATCAATCCGCGAGACTCTATTAGACATCTCATTCTTACACTGTTGAGATCAATGAAATTTGGTTGCTTTGATACCAATTTATCACGACACAAAAATAAGGATCATGATGGCACTTGCCGCGGCGCACCTTGACAAGTAAGACTATCACCCAAACTGATACGAAAAGAGGAAAAGACAGAAATATCTTAAGATAAGGATTCTAGAATGAAGTCAAACCATATAAGTAATCATAATTGTCACACCCTTTTTTCGTTCGAGGATAAAGTCGAAGGGTTTTTTCAATTAAAGTGACGGTTTTGATTAGCAATTATTTTTATCATTTTCAGAGTCGCCACTTAGAATTGAGTTATGGTGTTCCAAGTCACCTTATTGAATCCCTAATAAAAAGGAAATGACTCTTTGTTGGTCTGCGAAAATAGAAGACTAGGTAAGGAATTCTGTTGACCGAGGAAAAAGTGTGAGGCACTCCTTTGAGTACCGTGTTTCAAGAACGGTCGTTTTTATTAACCTATACTTTAGCTTTAACTATTATGTTTACGGGCCTTAATTCGCTCATTTTTAATATCTAATATATGTCTATACCTCTTGTATTAAGCTATTAAAAAATAATTTTAGAACAATCTTTACCAAAGTGCATTATTGCATCCTTGAATTATTTTTAAACGTCTAAGAAAGATGCGTACGCCACATTCTTAATTGAGGCAAACATTTTAAACGTGCCTAAAGCTCGTCTAGCGTTAAAGTCATTTGTTTCATCTCACATAAACTCGAGACAATTTTATCTTATTTATTTTTACTCTTTTCGCTCTTTTCTTACAAATTTGCAATGAACCTTGAATTAGTCTGCAGTGCGTCTCTCTCCTTACGCACAGGTTTTTCCTCTCTTATTCTTTTCTTTATTGCAACAGGTCTTGAATAAATTCGTAACCCATTCTTCTTTTTCCTCATGTTTAATTGATTAGTCCTTAAATTAAGTTTAGGCCTAAATCAATTTCTGATTTAAAAGAAAGTTGGCGGCAATATCTCAGGATTATAGATCATTTCAAGTAAAACAACAAAGAATAGAAAAATAAATTATGTATATGTAAACAAGTTAAATTTAAAATGATCCAAAGGAAAAATTAAACATGTATCTAAGACATTCAAAACATCTTCCAAACTTTGAATCAATATATCAAATAAATCAATTCCAAACCCAATAATTTTTTTCACTATTGAACATTTTCCGTTTTCAAAAGCAAAGGGGCTTAGTACTTAATTTTAAATTTTAGTCAATTACTATTGCCCAAATGAGAAGATTACAAATAAAATCGACCTATAAACATATAACTAAAAAGATAATAATAAAGAGATGTAATCATTCAAATTAATGGTATTAGCATTAAATGCAAAATCTTTTTTTTTTATGTCCCCAAGAATATACTTTAGTGACTAAGAATATAATTCAGAATAACCCATGTTTTTGAATTGAATAAAAATTAGGATGAAAATTGACCCTTTATTGATTAAATTGAACTTAAATTACAAGGTTGAGGGGTTGCATGACTTTTTTTCTTTTTTACTTTTCCTGAGTTTTTCCTTTTTTTTTCTGTATCTCTATGTTTCTATCTTTTTGCATGTATTGTGTATATAGAAAAATGCTTTATGCTTATTTAATATGTTTCTCTAATTCTTTTGTCTCTAATCTTAAAAATAATACAGTATATTAAATATTAAGTTCAGTGAGACATTATCATCGGTAGATATAGATCCACAACACGTTAAAGATATAAAACTTAACTGAAACTTCATTTCAAAGTAATCCGAGAACAAAACTAGTACAATTAACATTTTGAAATACCAAGTCCATGCATAACGTAGAAGTACTCGGATAACTAAACATGCAACTCGTGACGATAAAAAATAAACTCACATAAGCAATCAGTCTGGCCTACTAAATAATACACAAACTCATTTAATAACACAATTCATGCTCTGTTTACAATAAAAACTTATAAAAATAGTACAATATCGGGAAAGAACCTGTGTGACAAATTAGATTGAATATTGAGACAAAAATGTCGTCACCAAAAACTCGAAATGGAGGCCGACCTCAAACTCTAACTCACCCTTGTTTCTTTGTTTCTGCCTTTTCTTTGATTTTTTTGTTCCAAAATTTCTAAGAGCCCGTTTGGGATTGCTGTTATAAAACTGCTTATTTGAGAAGCACTTTTATAAAATGGCTTTTCAGAAAAGTGTTTTTAAAAAAAAACAGTTTGTGTTTGGTAAATTCATTTGAAAACTGCTTTTGATAATCAAATTGTGTTTGAATAATTTTTTCAAGAAGTTCTTTTTTGAGACAAATGACCAAAAAGGACATCTATCAATAGACTTTTATTAACAAAATCAAATTATAGAGAAAAAATATTTTAAATATCTATTATAATATTTTTAATTAATTTTTTAAAATTTAATTAAAAAGTACGTACTCTAAAATTTTCAATAAATATTTATATACATAAATACATTAAAAAAATTAAATGGTGATATATTAGTTTAATAATTTAAATATTACTTAACATATCAAACAAAAATGAATACAGAAGTTATTTCATAAATTAAATCACTATATATGAAAAAATTAACGACAAAAATAATTAAACCTTCATACATCACAAAAATTCTCAATAATTTCATTCCTAATTTTATCACGCAATGTCTCCATACTTGTAGAACATCTGTCTTGTATTTCTGAAGGTATACCAAAAGGCTGGTCTGCTTCTTCGATCTCTGTGAAGATGCCTTCGTTAGCATACTAGTTAAAGTTTTTTTTAATATATTTTTACGATGTCAAAATTTACTATGAATAAGCAGTCATCATATTCATATATATATATATACACTATATTTTAACAAATATGTCACTTTTCATGAATTATTTATTTGAAATTAAATATTCGTGAAAAAATTTATATATGAAATCAAAATACAAGATTGTAAGGTGATTCATCTGTCAATTGTTATCATTAATAATAATAAAATAATTTATATATTCTTTAGTCATCATCATCAATGATATTTTCAAATTTATTTAAAGAAAATGAGTGTAAATAAAATAATAATATATAAATCATAAAGAATTATGACGTAAATATAAAATATAAAATATAAATTTTTAAAAATCAAACATTAATTTTATATATATATATATATATATATATATATATATATATTTGTGTGTGTGATAGGGATATTTTTGTCATAAAAAAATAATTTTCTGCTTCTATTTCTACTAGCACTTTTGCAAGTTTACCAAACACCATTCTTTTAAAGGAAGTATTTTTTTTCAAAATAAGTGCTTATTTTTGGAAATAAGCAATCTCAAATAGGCTATAAGTGTTCCCTTTTTCTTCCTTTTTTCTGAACCTTTTTTTCTCTATGTCTGTCTGTGTGTGTGTGTTGTGTTATATAAGTGTATAGGGTGGGTAGTTGAGGGAGTTAATGGGGTTGAGAAAAAAGTGGGGTGGTTGGGGTAGTTTTTTAGGATAAAAAAAATTTTCTTTTTTTTTCTTTTTTTTTTTAAATAAGATAAGATAAAAAAAATTGAGATAAAATATAATAAACTAAAAATAATAATACTATAATAATAATAAAAATAATAATAATAAAATATTAATTATGTTTTTATATTAAAAAAATGCAAGAAAAGTTTATAACTAGCCTATAAAATATAGTTAAAAATATTAAACTTACTAGATTATTTATTAAAATTAAAAGGAAAAAGTATTTTTGAATTTCTTTTCGTATTATTTTTATTAAAAAATAAAATAAAAATACCTCAAAAATGTAACTTTATTTATTTATTTTTAATTAAAACTTACTAAAATGAAATAAAAGCTAAAATAAATATTGAAAAAATATAACTATTTAATGCAGAAAAAATAGGTTAAAACTCGGGGGGGGAAGGTAAACAATCATGTGTCTACATTTTGTCCCTCTTTGTATGAAATCTCGAAGAGTTTTCATACAAAGAAGTAGACAAAGAGATGATTTTTTATCCTTCAATTATTCGAAAGGTGAAGACATAATAAAATAAGAGAAAATAAAATTAAGATGTGACCGAGTTCCACTACAACAAATTTAATTATCAAGGACGAATAATTTTTTCACTTATACATCATATTTCATCACAAAAGATTTAGCGTGACGAAAAAAATTCGTCAATCAATCGTCTCCAAAAGTGGGTGGCTAAATGTATACAAAGACGATTTAGTGCTTCGTCGCTAAAAAAATTAAATTAGCTACAAAAAAAAAAATCGTCCCAAAATGTATAACATTTATGACGAATTTGTTTTTCATAAAAATAATTTTTTTTGTAGTTGATGATATGCTTTTGTCACTAAAAGGTTATTAATACCGACAAAATTTTATCGTCCCTAATTAATTAGTTCAATCAGCGACAACACCAATTTTCTCTAGAGTTATATATATTTCGCCGTTGAACAAATGTATTTTCGTCACTAATGATATTTTTTTTGTGTACAACAAATATTTTCGTCTTTAATGTATTAATTAATGACAAATTTGTTATTATAATAAATGTTAATAATTCATATTTAAATCTACCATTTTATCATTAAAAATAGCATTTTTTTTACCGACAATATAGACTTGTCATTAAATTGTTATGATTACTGACAATTACGATTGTCATAAAATACAAAATTAATTTGTATCAGATAAAAAGGAAGAAATTGAGACAAATGCATTTATCACTAAATATAATCAAAATTTTGACAAACTAGTTTACTTCGTGACGAAAATATTTATCTTAAAAAGTCTGATTTAATCGTTGCTAAAAATTACCTTTGACAATAAAATCTTTTGTCACTAATTACAAAAAATGCTTAATTATTTCATATTGATATTATCTTTTAAATTAGAATTTAATAAATTGAAAATAAATTATAAAACGTGCCAGATAATGATAAAATTCACCCACAATTAAATATTTAAGAAAACTAAAATTGTACCAAGGTAATATCTCCTTACAGGGCAAATAAAACTAAAACAAGTCCAATGACGAAGGAAATGTAACTGAAATATAGTACTAAATATTACTACTATCCTAAACTAAGACAAATATGTAGAGATTTCTTCCACAGTACCAATAACGTGTTGAGCTTGCAACTAGTCTTCTTCCAACTCTTACTTTTATACCTGTGGAAAAAAGAAGAAAATTATGCAAGAGCAAATTACATTATGGCTAAAATCAGCCCGCACCCATATGGAAATACTAACAATTCAAATTTTAAATAGCTTAATAGTTGACTTGTTTACTTTATTCAGGTAAATTGCAGATAAGAAAAAATATCACAAAGGTATGATAGTTGTACAACAATCTTCTCCCCCGAAGGCCGTCTCTATCAGGTTGAGTATGCAATGGAGGCTATTGGAAATACAGATAGTGCTATAGGAATCTTGTCCAAGGATGGGGTGGTGTTGGTAGGTGAAAAGAAAGTAACATCTAAGCTGCTTCAGACCTCAACATCGAGTGAGAAGATGTACAAGATTGATGATCATGTGGCATGCGTTGTAGCTGGAATTATATCTGATGCCAACATATTGATCAACACGGCCATGGTCCAGGCTCAGCGCTATGCATTCGCTTATCAAGAATCCATGCCATTTGAACAACTTGTTCAGTCACTATGTGATACCAGGCAGGGTTATACACAGTTTGGTGGACTTCGTCCTTTTGGTGTTTCATTTCTCTTTGCAAGTTGGGATAAAAATTATGGCTTCCAACTGTACATGAGCGACCCAAGTGGAAATTACGGAGATTGGAAAGCCGCAGCAATTGGAGCAAACAACCAGGCAACTCAATCAATTCTTAAGCAGGATTACAAGGATGATATCTCAAGGGAAGAGGTCATTCAACTTGCTCTTAAGGTACTTAGTAAGACAATGGACAGCACTAGCCTCACTTCAGAGAAACTTGAAC
Source organism: Capsicum pubescens (assembly GCA_030864215.1). Lineage (NCBI taxonomy): Eukaryota > Viridiplantae > Streptophyta > Magnoliopsida > Solanales > Solanaceae > Capsicum > Capsicum pubescens. The sequence goes on along the minus strand of CM061541.1, from coordinate 228,082,806 downwards.
TTGCTGAGGTATTTCTCTCTAATGGGAAAGTTAAGTATCAAGCATGCTCTCCCGACACTCTGAACAAAATATTGGTGAATGCTGGACTGACTCAACCTGCAACAAAAGAATCGTAGACCAATATCTTTGGATTGGGATTTGACATAGAATCTCTCTACACCATGTCTGGCATGTTGTACTAAAACTAAGTGGTGGATTTGTGTTTTATTACAGCTGCATGCATATTTATGTCAAACACTTTTGATTTTGAATTTTGTTTCAGATTAGTTCATCATTTGTTGTTAGCATAGTACTTAACAACTTTTGAATTACTTAGTAGTTGGAAGGGAATTGGTAACAGAGGAAGGAGAGATATCTGGTGGAAAACTATTCCAGCATACATATGGTGGACATTATGGAAGAATTCATCATTTGTTAGATGATGAATCTTCTGGTGTGAATACTATGTTACCTTTATCTCAAAAAAAAATGTAGTGAATTGTTCTTATGAAGTTCAGAGTGATCTACACAGAAGAGGGAGGTGTACCAACAACTATTAGGAGACATGGAAGGTGCTCATCCAACTAGTAACAATTTGCATGTTCTCAAGGAAGAGCTACAAATGGAGCAAGAATTATGACCAGGTTCTCGAGTGATGTCAACTGTCAAAGGTGTAGAGTGCGCTAAGGGAAGAAAAATGAGAGTTGGTTAGATTGACTTTAGATATTAGGAGGCATTAGTTGTAGTCGCAGATAGTCAGAAAAAAATGAGATGGAATGAAAGTAAAAAGTATTTTCTAGAGTTTTTCATTGTCAGTTAGTGTGATTTTGGTAATCCTTATCATGTTAATCTACTATAGAAGAAGAAGGCTTTAGAACTCAAAAATACAGTTAAACTGGATAAATCATTTTGTTAAGAATGTAAATTATTTACTTATCTATTATAATATAAATAACATATTTGGTATAAACTATAAAATCTCGTTAAACATGAAGTTTTAGTATGTGAAATAGAAATATACCTAAAGTTGGCATTCTGATGGAGTTCTTTCTCCGCTGCATCATTAAAAAAATGCAAAGTTAGATAGAAAATGTTACATAGTTTATATATTTAATAAAACAAAATTAAATAGAACTTATCATATAAATTTGCATTACTTCTAACCTTGACAGCGATGGACTAACAAGAAGCTGCATTTTCTTAAGCATTTCCTCTTAGCGTGTTGCTACAGTATTCAACTGAAAATTTAATGCTTTAATCTGCAACTTCTGGTCTTGTATCTGCGATTGCTGGCTTTCTACCACAGTTTCAGCTGCATTTAATCATTTTTATGATTCATTTTGGGCACTAGAAGCTTCCTGTTTTGCCTTTTTGAGAGAGTCTTCTAACTTTGTCGTTCTCCTCTGTGTTGCCCTTGTAGTATTAGGTTTAGTACCATAATCAAGACCTTTTATGTACCCCAATTTTGTACCAAGCACAGCATCCACAATTTCATCAATAGTCTTGGAAGACTCTCCAGAAGTATAAAGAGCTTTTAAATCTGTCATGTTGTTCTGCATAAAATAATAACACAAAAAAAGAATACATGAAGAATATTAATCATACAAATGCAATGGTATGTTACTAAAATATTAATTTCTTACTTAGTTAGTCTCAGCTTCTTCAGATGACCATTCCTTTTAACTTGTGCAATGAGTATGCTTGTAGAACTCAATTCTGTCAGGCTCTACACCTTCATGTTCCTTTTCACCCTGTATAACAATAAAATAATATGAAATAGTATTTAGAGGTATCTGAAATGAGATACAACTGACATACCTAGTCTCTTATTTATCAAACAACAAAATATTAAATAGTATCAAAGTGTCAGTAGTAAAAAGAATTAAAATGGTATAACTTACAATTTCTGCACGATCTGCTACAAATGCTTTTGATCCCATGAAATGATTAGATTTAAGCTTAGTTCGATTGACCTTGTTTATTTCACATCATTTCTGCAAAGAAAAATAAAAACATCATAATGTAAATAACGAGAATAACATGAATATAAATTACTTTGTGCTCTGGATCATTCCACATGTCACAAAGCTTATTCCAATTTTCTGAGGTCAACTGTTCAACTTCCATTTTATAAGCTTCTTCCACGGATCATGCACTTTCAAATTTTTGTTTTAACTTGTAGCGTCATTGCTGGGTTCTACTTTTCAGAATATCCTCACAGCTATCTTTCACATAATGCTCGTCCAAATTAATGTCAAAACTCTCCTAAAAACAAATAAGTATTGAAGAAACACATGAAACAATCAAAATCTCTTTTAGATTAAAATTATAATCATAACATCTGTTAACATACTTAGTACCTTAAAACTCAAATGCTCTTAAAAACATACATTGCAGTTCAAGAAATTTATACCCATGATTTGAAATCTATAGGTTCAGATTATAGTCCTTTTTAAGTTACTGGATTCCAAATTATTAATTTATACATATTAAATAGATTTACAGAGTTCAGACCAAAGTTTCTGGAATTGACCGAACTCATACCTTTGTATTTAGCTCTGGCCCCCACCACCTATGGTTGCTCATTGATCTAAAAAATCTTGGTATATATTTAGTTGTCATACTTGAACTATCTAAATTTTAGTTGATTGATATATTGTAATAAAAATGAATGACAACTGAAGTTGGATTACTTAAATGAATAGCTAATGTGATAATCAATTAATTTAAGAATAGCATAAATGCAGAATGCAGGTCTTGTATTTTCAAACTAGTGTTACGTGTCTCATAAAATAGACATATATTGATAGACATAGTGGAAGTCATTTGGACTCCTATATAGTAGATAGTCAAAAAAAGGTATTTTATCTTGACATATTCGGAATGCATATGAACCTAGTAGTCTGTGATTTTGGAAACTCTGAAGTCTTAGTTCGAAATATGTGGACTTAGAATTGGACAAGACAATACCATTTGAAAGATTTACAGTTGATTTAAAATCCAAGTACTGCATGAAATGCACCTTAGTTACTTGTTCAATACAAGAAACTATCAGCATTTATTTCTTCTGTGTCTTAAAAATATGATAGGCCTACTATGTATTGAGAGGATATAGAGGCTTACGTGATGTTAGGCCTTCAATCTTTGACGTGATGGTCAGATGTCTAGATACATCAGCCATCTGAGCATACTACAACAACAAAATACCCAGTATATTCACACCAATGGGGTCTGGGGAGGGTAAGTGTACGCAGTCCATAACACTACCTCAAATGTGAGATAGAGAGGTTGTTTTCGATAGACCCCCGGCTCAAAATAAAACATCATACTATAAAAAATAGTGATATCACTAACAATAAATACGATGAAATTTACTTAAGTCAAAATTATAAATACAGGCTTCTTTTCATTAGAAGCTTCTCTATTTCAGCCAGAAGCATAAGAATATGGGGTTACTGGCAATGAGCAAGTCAGAAATTTATCTAAGGGGGTTCAAGAATTATTATGTACGTACTTAAAGTAATTTGTGACTTATATACTTTGTATAATTTTTTACATATACAATATAATTTTTCGACAAAGATTGTTCAACTTTCTGATATTGTCATAGTCAACTGAGGATTAATGCACATTGCACAATATATACAGGAACAAGGAATCACAAGATATCTTCAGTACTAAATACAGAAAGAAAACATTTTTAGAACTTCGAACTTATTTGGATATAACAAACTACAGCCAAAATCAATTGGTAACCTGTAAGAGAGATGCTAGGGGTGAAATGATGGAGGCTTCAATATAATAGAAATAACAAAAGAAGAACTATGTTGATAGGACTGTCCACATCTATGTCTGATCCTCCAGAAGTAATGAATAGAGGATCTGACATGGTGGTTGCAACAACATTTGGACAGTCCAAGCAGCATCAAAGAAAAAAAGTAGTATTTTATGACAACAGGAATCAAGGAGGTAAGAAATCAGATCTTAAAGACATTAGACAATTGCTACTTCATGACTCCAAGTAAGAGTATATTTTCTTGCTTATATTTTGGATAGCAATTTTAACAACTAGACCTAACCTGCACAATAATAAGCTAAGTAGTTCAGACTCTTCACTTTCGGAGCCACACAAACCTAGACCTCAAACTACATGGTAGACGAGGCATTTCATATCATGCATCACACAGACAACTATAAGAAAAATCTTTATCCTATAGCATGCATGAAAACATCAAATATGATGAAGCATGAGAAAATGTGCCACTTTCTGGAGCTTCCCAGCCACTATGACACTTGCCAGGAATTTTAACACCCTTATGCATATGATCAGAGATTGAACCAAAGTCATATACTTTTATATTCATTTCCTTATCTTCTATCTGATCATACTAATCTTATGTTAAATATTACTTTATCACAGTTGCTCCAAAAGAATATTACTTTAATGATATCACTGTTTGTCATGTAATAAATCTTAAAAGAGTATAGAATACTTACTTGGAATCTAATTAGTGTTGCATCTTTGTCCTCTCTTGTAAGTTCCTTCCACTTATTTGGAAGTGGAAGAAAATTGTGAGCAATTATCCCTAATCCATTGGATAGTTTGGCTGATTAAATTGGCTTTATTGGCCTTCCTTTAACAATCGGGATCTCTATTTTCATCTTGCTTCCCATAGCCTTCCTCATTTTTTCAAGACCTTTCCCTCTAGTCTTGCCACGACCTTTTCTGAGTCTAGCGGAATCATCTGACGATAAAAAAACATCAATTCAAATACCACCTAAGTCTAAAAATGACAGAGTATATATATATATATATATATATATATATATATATATATATATTTATGAAACAACAACAAACCACATTGATTAGAAAAGAAGTAAAGAACATATCCAGTCTGCTTTTGATAAACTGCTGAAAAGAATAATTAAAATGCAACAATAATTTTAAGCCTCTTTCAATATTTCCATGTACCAGATAGTAAAATATGTTCCAGAGCACTTGAAATATTACAGCATAGCAATAAGATGAACCTCGCAAAATTAGTTTGACAGCCCTAGACCATCTACATATCATCTACACATTTTCATTGCACAGTTAATAGAGAATGGAAGAGGTAGAATGTGTACTATTTACATACAGGCTTCAATCTTTTATTAGTAGAAAACCTTATTCTTTACATTTGCACGATTCGTGACCTCCCTTCTGTTATCTGGATTCACCATACAACCACTCGACTTTGTGCTCTGGCGGCTTCTTTTATTCTCACTTTTGTAATTTGAGAATTTTGTACTACACCCCTGGACATCTTTGCAAATTGACTTCTGGCTCATACCCATTCTCACAACAGCTTTCTTTTTACCGCTGCTCACAACCTTTCTATACTGGTCATTTCCAATTCCTTCACTAGGCTTTGAGACCAAAGTTGAGGATACATGTCCATTGGTTCTTTGAGGAACCAAAGCTTTTCTTTGTACATTATTCGGATGAACCTTTGCTTTATTAGTTTCACCGGGAACAGACAACTAAGAAACAGATCTTCCAGTAACCATTTTAGGGATTATAGTTTTCTTATGGGCTTGAACAGGAGCCTTGGACATATTAGCTTTCTTCGCTTCTACGTTTGGAATTATATTTTTGCTATCTGGGGTTTTCTCTCTCAGTTTCCCTTTCTTCGTAGGGAATTGAAGAAAATCCTACATTCAATTTACTTGAGGAAGATTTCCAAACTTCTGATTCCCTGCAAATATTTACCTCCATCCTTGATGCTCGTCTAGTAACATAAATTTTCCTCAAACTTACTCTTAGAGATGATAATAACCTAGTAAGCACCTTCAAGTTAAGTGTTATCTCCTTCTCTTCTCGCCTCACAACTTTCAATCGTTGAAGCGATCGAAAGATGTTTGGAAGATCACTAAAGAAGAGTGATAAGACGAAGTATTAAAGAGATTGCCCAAACTTATGATGTCTTGAGTGACCCCGAGAAGCGTGAAATATATGATCAGTATGGGGAGGATGCTCTTAAGGAAGGAATGGGTGGTGGAAGTGGTGGACATGACCCATTTAATATATTTCAATCATTCTTTAATGGTAGTAGAAGCCCCTTTGGTGGTGGTGGAAGCAGCAGAGGCAGAACCTTGAGGCCGTACTTCCTTCAAAACCCAAACAGCAAGTGTCTGGCATGGAATTAGATGAGTTCGAGGAGACTACTTTGTATGATGTGAACATTGAGGATGAGATGCACAGGAAGCAGCAAGCTGCCCAAGAGGCATATGACGAAGATGATGATATGCATGGTGGTGGTGCACAGCTAAGTTGCGCAGACTCTTCACTTTTGATGCCGCACTCGTGTCGGATTCTTCAAAAATACACTAGTTTTGACGAATCCGACACGCACCCATTGATATTTTTTAAGAGTCCGGGCAACATAGGTGAGAGTCCAATGTTCACAGCATTAATTTGGTAGTGTTCTGGTATTTGTGCTATCTTGTGATAGGGGGTAGATTACTAAAGGGTTTGGTTATTTTTCTTATGCAAACTAACACTACGAGCAAAATTTTACTGCTCGACTATTGTAAGTGTGCTTACATGATTACACAAAAAATGATAATAACCCAGTAATTTGACCAAGTACTGGACCAGGCACTTCAAAAGACTTTTTTCCACAGGCTTCAGATGTAACGGTGCTTGAAGAATCACAAACACACAACTCCTACTTGTAACATTGTTCACCATTCTCTGATGTAATGCAACTGCTTATTGAATGGGTTTTGTCACTATAGACAGCCGAAGAATTCGACCTAATCTTTTTATCCCTGGAACTGGAGATGGACTTTGACAAGCAGAATATGATTTTATTTTTCTATTGTATGATCGAAATAAAAATACGTTTTCTTATCACAATTTGTTGTAATTTTGTTTTAGTTTGTTGTTTTTAGGTTGAAAATATGCACTACGGGAATGGGATGGTGACTCGGGATAGATATGTGTTGGAGAGCAAGTTCAATTACTGTACCAACCTCAACACTACTCAGTTCTTGAGGAAAATTATTGACATTGAAAAGCCAGACTTGATTGTATTTACTGGTAACAATATTAACTTCCCCTTCTGTTATTATCGGAGTTCAAAACAACATGAAGTATCTATTAATTGTTCTTTCCTTTTCTGAATCATTGGAAACTATAATAAATATGTACATGGCACTATTTCATCACGGGTATGAGACAGGAAGAGAGTTAATATTTTAGCACTACAAGTGGTGTGGGTACAACATTCTGAGAGATGATTTCCCAAACATGCACAAAGTCTTATCCCAGAAGGATTTGTCAATCCAAAAAATTCAAAAGATACAAGGTGAAGAGGTTTTCTAGGACATGGGTTCAAGAGGAATTTCCATAACTCGGAGGTGATTGAGTTCCAAAGATTGCTAGATTTGCTTCACAAACAATGTAATCAATCGATAGCCATGATGGATGGAGGTGGGTGTTGGGAAATAATTGAGCTGTATTTGATAATCCTTTTTATGAAAAACATTTTGAGTAGGGAGGTGATCGCATTTTCATATAATCTAAATGGACGGAGGGAGTGATATGGTATTAACTAACTATTACTATGGTTAAGCATATATCATTTACTTGTAAGGATCGTTGATAACTATTACTATGTTGAGCTCTTTTGGTCTTTTTTCCCCTACATCTGGCTGTGTGTTCTCCCTCCCATTCAAATAACAACCCTATGTGATGGCCTAGACATGAATACTGCATGTGTAGTGCATCTGCTAAATAATAAACAATGGATGTGAACATTAATCATATACTATAAACAAATATTATATGTCGTTTAGCTAACAAGAGTGTTCCAACATTGGGCCCGTTCTAGCACGGGCCATCACTATGTAGTATAATACAAGTTACCTTTTTCAAAAAAAAATATATAGTTGAGTTTAATGTATTACCAGTATTAACAACGGGAGTAGTGCTATTCGATTCATCTGGTGATTGAGTTGCTTGAATAGTTCCCCCGGTAAGTGTAGTTTGCCTAAGGACACCCCCTCCCGGTGCCATTGATTTGCTAAATTCTTCTCAAAGCAATATGAATGAGATTTTAAATAAGAAAAAACATAGAAGCTACGTTCCAACATAAGTAAGACTATTATAGGAAAACAAAAAGTAACTGCAATATGATAAGTAGTTTAATTGAAAAAAAGAAATACAAGATAAAAGCAGAGAACTCCTAGAACCTCTTTAATCTTGAGTTCTTGACCTTATCCATTTACATTGTTGTTGGGAAACAGAAGAACAGGAACAATAATTGATGAATTTATGTTTTTCAATTTATGTTTTCTACCCTCCTCAGACCCCACTAGGTGGGAATATACTGGGTTTGTTGTTGTTGTTGTTGTTGTATATTTTCAATTATGTGTATTGGCTTTAAGTTATTATGATTTACCATATCAGCATAAGCCGTGTTTTCTGTACTTGGACAACTTTTCGGAGGATCAAAAGATTTCAGCGCGAAGGTTGTATCAGCTATGGGCTGCTGAAGGTATTATATCATTGGAAGGTAACCAAGGAGAGGAGACAGCAATGATGGAGATAGGGGAACATTATCTGCATGAGTGAGCTATATCCAATGCTCTTTTTCCAACCCAATAAAGCTTACGAGCTTCTCTTACACTGCTTAAATTCCTAACAATGGTTATAGCTTTCTCAAATCTCCACACTGAATCTGGTCTCAAGTCTGTTAATGACCATCTTTCTGGAAAAACTTATATCTCTAGAGATCAATTGACAAAGGATGATATTAAGGTGTATGGGGAAATCTTGGAGCAACCTAGTTCAGATAGTTATCCCAATGCTAGTAAATGGTACCAAGCTGTTTTTGCAAAACTTGCATCAAGTTTTCCTGGGAAAGCTGTTGGTGTGAGATTTGGAAGCCAAACTGCTCCTGCTATAGCTGCAGTAGCTAAGGAAGCTGCTAAGCCTTCTGATGATGACATCGATCTCTTTGGAGAAGAGACAAAGGATGAAAAGAAGGCAGCAGAAGCAAGGGAGGCTGCGAAGGCATCTACCAAGAAGAAAGTGAGTGGGAAGTCATCCGTTCTTATAGACTTTAAGCCTTGGGATGACGAAACTAACATGAAGAAACTTCAGGATGTTGTTCGCAGTATTGAGGTGGAAGGTCTTCTCTGGGGAGAATCCAAATTGGTCCCGGTTGGCTACGAGATTAAGAAAAAGCAGATCACGCTTACCATCATTAATGAACTTGTCTCGGTGGATACTCTAATAGAGGAACGTATAACCTTAGAGCCTATCAACGAATACGTGCAAAGATGTGATATTGTTGCCTTCAACAAAATTTAAGGTCAATATACCAGGGAATTTTCTAAATCTCGCGCCTTGTAAGGCTGTAATTTTGCTAGTTTTCGAGTTGTGATACTTTATTACTAGTGTTTTGTCTTTCCATCTCTATTCAAGCACGTTTAGTTGTGAAAAATGGGCATTTAACTATGAAAAAAAAAACTATATTCCAATGTCTCTGCAACAATTTCACAATGTTGAGGGTTTTGCAACTTGGAAATGATGAAGAACTTCAATACGCAAGTTTCTCCTTTTAGAGATATCTTCAAGTTAGCAAAACTACATAAACTAGGAGTCATTCTCTCACTGGAGTTTGACGAGATAGAAGAGATAATCAGACACCTCATACTAAGAATGGAGGGACTTAGGGAAACATCCTTCAGTATTTACTATAATTTTCATTTGGAAAAAGATCTAAACCTTCTGAAGCAACTGTTAGGTTGTGACCGCTCTACAAGTTAGATCTAATCGGACATATCAGTAAGCTACCAAAACACCACTTCTTTTCATAAAGCCTCACCAAGTTAACAAAAATTAGCTAAACATCTTTTGCTAATCCATTGCTAAGTAACTAGTAACTAACAGGATTTTCTGATAATCCGTTGCTAAATATGATTCACCACTAAGTGTCAGACACCAGTTAACAAATCATTTGATATATGATTGTTGAATGCAATTATTTATCTAATTTCATTCAAAGATAAAGTATAAGGACCAATACATACCTGGTTTTCTTATTCAGATTCAGAAATTTTGCTTCATTTTCCAATGAAACTCCTTTTGTTTTCTCATATATATGGTCATTTTCCTAAACTTTTTTTGGAGCCAAAAACCTAAAACAAAATAAGCGCCCAAAAACGGTTTCTTCTCTATTTTCCCTCGTAGTGCCTCAGATCAACTGACAAAATGTGAAAGTTTGAGTAGTGCTTGATGCATTTAGCAAAGACCTTGTTCAAAAGGCTGAAACAAATAGGGAGTTTTGGTAAAGTTGGTCTGTTTTTTCCGTATTAACCAATTGAGAATATGATGGAAGATGGTCAGTCTTACTACACTATCACACGTGAGCAGGTTGACTATAAGTTACTAAATCTATAGTTTTACCGACAATTTTCTCGAATTCAGTCTTATAATTAATTAAGATACACTAGTTTTTACATAATTATAATTAAATAAGATTAGTTATAAATAAATATTTTTAAAAGAGAAATTATGGGTAAACTAATGGGTCGTTTGGTATGAGGTGCTAAAGCAAATAATACCGGGATAAAATAATAATTTCGGGATAAAAAATTTTAATGCATGTTTGGTTGGAAATATTCGGGATAACTTATCCCGGAACTAATAAATAGTATCGGGATAAGTTATCCACACAATTGGTGGGATAACAATCCCATCATAATTTATCCTTAGGATAAATTTATAAAAGGACAAAATTACCCCTACCTATATTCATGCACGAACCACTTTATGTACGTTAGTATGTGCATAATTAATTAATCAATCTAACTCAACCACTTTAGGCGATCCATAAATTATACAGACATAAACATATACATTAACCAAATAGTAAGGTAGTAATTTTATATTTATTCAAATGATAAACATTAGAATTTGGCCATCTAGATGGCTAACAAACTTTATAACATAAGTAGACATGTTAAATAAATATAAGAATATTTTATGCATATTAATATTTTTCACATTTTATGTTAAACATTTGATGAATAATAAACTAAAATCTTTTTATAAATGCATAAAATGTAGATGAATATTAAATTTTGTTTGTTTTAAGATGAAATTTATAATGAATTAATCCTCAATATTTTTATAAATATTAAAAGTATTAGATCTTTAATTAACCTATCTTCAATTGAGTAATATTTACCAACAACCTAAATTACCCACAAATCCATATTAGCCTCTTATAACTAATTTTTCAGCCAAAGACAAATTTAATTAACTAGCACAGGCCTTATCGTAGTTATAAGTCATTATTAAGAATTTGAATTGAAATGTTGATCACTATATTATATGAGTGATCCGCGTTCACAATTGATTCCATTGTTCAATTACATATTTTAAATTAAATAATTTTTTAATCACTTGAAAATTGATATTGTATATATTAATTAACATAAATTTTAATAGTCTATATTATATGAGTGGTATGTGTTTAAATGAATTGACATAAACAACAAATCTTATTGTACTTTAACAAACTTAAGTTGGAAGTTTTTATTTCAAACTAAATAAGATGTAGTAAGATTATTTTCTTAAACACAGACGGCATAATCATAGGAAGGACATGCAAGAAAATTAAAGTTAAATAAGATGAAAGTTTTATTTTTAAAATACACACGATATAATCATGAAAATGCACACACAAAAAAAAATTAAGCTAAATAAGATGAAGGTTTTATTTTTAAGAATAAATATTTAAAGCATCAAAAGAAATATATAAAAAAAAAAGTTAAATAAGATAGAGGGTATTTTGGTAACCAATTAATTTATTCGTAGAAATTATACCATGCATATTACTTTGAATACAACAAATCAAACACTCAATGAAAAATTATTCAGCATAACTAATCCCAATATAACATATCACACCATAACTAATCCCAGCATAACTAATCCCAACATAATACATTCCCAACCAAATGACCCCTAAGGGTCCTTTGGTGGGGTTTATAAAAATTATACAAAATATGATATATTAATAATGTTTGGCTAGTCATGTTTACATACTATTCAGGTGGCGTTTGATTTGGTGTAAACAATAACATTAATTGCATAATTTCAAAAAAAATATATATTTACTTTTGACATTATCACTCATAATTTTTTAAAAAAATATAATAAATTTTTAACAAAAACTCTTAATTTGAAAATATTATTTGGGTGATTTTTTAATGCTGGATATTCTCAACAATAAATATGATAAAATTTTATATGTGTAAAAATTAAGGATAGAGAAAGTAACGTATATAATACAGAAGCTATTTTAAAAAAACTATAAATTATAATAATTAATAATTAATTTTAAAAAAAAACATATAAAAATTTTGATTAACGCCAAATTACATTTGTGTCACATAATTAGGACTAAATATTACTTCCTCCGTTCATATTTACTTGTCCATTTTATTAAAAATAGATGTGCAACAATATTGTTTAATTTGAAAAATCAATGGATAATTTTTCATTTCTGCCGATTTTACCATTGATATTAAATACGATTCATTATCCAGTAAATTTTTTAAAACATTAAATTTATTATATTCAAAAGATAACATAGTAACATTATCCCTATCATTAACTATTTTTAAACATATGTGTCAAAGTTAATAGTGAACAACTATTGATGGGCCGAGGGATTAACATATAGGGAAAAGGACATGGGGTGGCCATTTTTTAAAACAATTTGAAAAGGTGGACAAATGTAACCTGTCGGCTAAATTTAATCCCTTTTTTTAGCCATTTGGCCCAATTGGGCACATCCAGTCGCTATACTCAATTGATACACTTTTATACCAAATTGATACACTTTTATATTATATTGATACACTTTTTAAAAAAGAGAAAGGAAATTCTATGCAAGCACATGCAGTCCGTTATGTAACGTAGGAGTTTCTACTAAAGGTTAAACCTTCTACTGGCAGGAATGCCCCCATCCCTGGGTTCGCTCGGTGCTGAATCATACTCCCAACTGAATAGACACTGAACTGATTCCTAGTTCATACTAGGCTTGACTGAACTGTTACTAATTATACTATCTAACTGAACTGAACTGAGTTCACTGAGTTATGTTGACTGACGAAATACTACTAAATTCTGTTAACTAACTGAATTTACTGAGGTCAGAACTGAATACTGAACTAGACTGGATTGATACTGAGTTTACTGAGTTTTTCCTGAGTTCTGTAACTGACTGAGAGTACTACTGATCATGACATGACTGAGATTATTCTGTAACTGACACTGGCTCTAGGTAAACAGCTAAATTGTCGGGTATTGAATACCCCCAGGACTCGATAACATGAGAAATAAATCATAGCATAAACTTGAAAGGCATAACCATATACACCTGATCATAACTCATTCATAGAGGCATTCCATCAACACTTGCATGTTATAACTTGCACATAATCTTACATGACATGATTGTTTTGTCTTTTTCTTTGTTCTCATGAGCTTTTTATCAAACACTTGGAGAACATAATCCATGCACATGACACTGAACAACACATAGGCATCATAATTTAATTCCCCATTTATAATTTCAAGGGTTTAGCATGGATTCACATGATTCTATACATATATCAAATAACTTCACATGAAACTTGTAACAAAACATGGATTAGAAATCCAATTAATCATTTTAATCATGAATATAATAAAACCCAACATGAAATTCATAAAATCAATATACTTGAAGTTTTAAAAGTAGTTTCTTGAACTCCAAGGGAGGAAGGGACCCTTGGATGAACACTTGACATACCTTAAAGCTTGAATTCTGAAAGATTGATGAATTTCCTTGGAACTTAGATTCTTGAATGTGATGAACTAGGGTTTGTTCTTGAAAAATTCGAGAAAGAATGAGTAAATTTTGCCTTTTGGATGACTTAATTACATGTTTTGAGGAATGATATAAGATGGGAAATGACCCATTTACCTCTCTAGATGCGGGTTTTTTATTACTAAAAACTGAACTAGCGATGCACAGACCGATGCACTGCGTCATTGGGATCGATGCGATAGCCAATGAGCCGCATTGAGTCCCTATCGGTTCACTAGAATTTGAGCTGGGAGCTGGGGAAAAATACTCATTGATGCGATGGGCGATGCAGCACGTCAAGATCGCGTCGATCCACTGGTTTGAGCTTTCAAATATGTTTCAAACGAAGTCCAAAAAATCCAAAACTTTTTCAAGAACACCTACTGACATTCCTGATCATGATTCAACCTAAAAATCATTACTTTAAGGTCATAAGGGTCGTGAAAAAGGATCGCCAACTTATGAAGGCTAAAATAACTCTAAGTATAAACACTTAGCTGAATTTTTCTAAGTCTGGGACCCCTTACTAGCTTTTACAGGACTGAATCAAGCTTAGGATTTTGCGGGATCTTACACTATCACAAGTCACTTTTACTAGATAATTACGTTAAGGAGGTCGACATATACAATTCCCGAGGAAATATTATAACCAATTTCTTTAACATACCCAACAAACTCAAAGTTGGAAAATTTGTCAATATCGACATAAAAATAGTCTGTAAAAATACCTTAATGGTACTTTATATGAGGCTTTGTTGCAACTTTCTTCATGATAAAACCTCAATGTAATGTACACAAAATCCATAGTTAATCTAAAAAAAATAAAAAAAATATGATCTTTAAAACAAAATCAATTTTTGCACGATAAAAAACTCTAAAATCCAAATACAACAACTCAAATAATTTATACGCGAAGAAAAACCCTAAAACTAACTTGTTTGACCCCTTAAAGAGTTGTAGATCTCTAATTTTGGATGAAATGGAGTTGGGAGGGAACCTAAATTCGTGATTTTGGTTGTTGAAGTAAGAGAAATGACGTTTACTAAGGGAATTAGTGGTATTTGTTAGGGTTGGGTCAGGTTTTAAAGGTTAAGTCGGGTAAGGGTTGGGTCGGGTTTTGATAAGGGTTGGTTCGCGTTTAAATATATAATAACATTAATTGACATGGATTAATCAAAAC
This sequence comes from Capsicum pubescens, assembly GCA_030864215.1. Classification (NCBI taxonomy): domain Eukaryota; kingdom Viridiplantae; phylum Streptophyta; class Magnoliopsida; order Solanales; family Solanaceae; genus Capsicum; species Capsicum pubescens. The sequence goes on along the minus strand of CM061541.1, from coordinate 228,067,728 downwards.
GCGCGTGTCCAACACTACCCAACCTTGACTTCGGATAAGCTTTGCGAGGTTGAATTTAATTCAGTTCAAAGTTATTAAGAGGGTATATAATTTCCCGTGTAGTTTAGGGTCTAAAGTAAGTTATGCTGACAAGTTCAGGGGGAAAACGATGTATTTTCTCTATAGTAAATAATTAATTATCAAGTATATACTAATGTGTTAAATTTATGCATTCTTGATTAAGTGTGTTCATCAGTATACAAGATTTAAACTTTGGTCATGGACACCCAATTGTTACTCTTTTATATCACATCAATACACTTTTATTCTATATTGATACACTTTTATACTACATTAATATAGTTTGATACCGCATTGATACACTTTTATACTAAATTGATACACTTTTTATCACGTTGATACAATATATATACCATATAAATGCACCTTTTACAGAGAACATACTCCTATATTTATTTAAGATGACATTATTTATGACTCATGTATAAATAAGTACGTTCTATGTTTTGAGTCTAAGCTATTGTCCTCATTTCCTATTGGTAGGCACAATATTGAAAAAAGATTAGTACACTAGGTTAACCAGTCCGTGATCATTTCCATCTTGAGTCATCAACATATTTTACTATCTTAAAGTGTTTGAACATTAAATCGCAATATATTTCCTTGCTTATATGAAGGATACATGTAAAAACTGATAATTTGTGCTTGCTTGGTATGTTCAAGGAATGACTTGGATGCATTAATAAACAGTGTGGCAGGAATGGAAGGTGTCATGAGGCGCCGTGACCTTTCTAGTTTCTGTCGTGCACCTAACCTTGATTTCCCCATTATTCAAAAAAAAAAAAACATTAAAAGAAAAAAAAAATAGTGAAAATCAAAAAAAAAAAATAGGAAAAAAGAGAACGTAACATGTAAAATAATTGACATTAAAAATTAAACAATAAATAAAGGAAAGACCAAACAAAAAGGGGTAGTAGCAACAGAAAAGCCTAAATGACTATCTATTGGAATTGCCAAATCAATGGCTATATCAATGGAAATATTTTGGGCGAGCTGACATTTGTGTCTTTTCCCCTAACATATATTACTATAAATATATATTGGGCCCATATTAGCGCGGGCAATCCGATATCTAGTCTTACAAATATAAATGAAAATGAGCAGACATTTAATATATATTCTTTCTACTATCTTCAACATGTGGAGCATTTCAAATAAAATAAAGCATATATGATTGGTCTTGAGGGAATATTACTCTAGCTTCTGTATATTTTCAAGACACAATATAAACATCATTGAATAGGGATACTATAGTAAAATAATTATTTTATTAATTCTTCTTCCTAAATAGATGTGTCAGGTAAAAATGTGATAAGTAAAAGCGAACGAGTACTTATTATATTTTAAATTACGGTATTAGTAAGGGATAGAAGATATTGTAAATAGAATTCAAATAGACCTCGACTTTTATCCAGTCTCAAAAATTAACCTTTAAAACGAATAAAATTCGTATAAGCACTTTGTTTAAAAGAAGTCGCCTAAGGATGTTTGTAATACAACAAACATGACACATGAAATATCTCAATCACATAAATTGGGATAGGAATACACATATTATTTGAAAATAGTAAAAAATACTATAAATCTCAATAATTAACAACTCAAAATATAAAAAACTATCGGTACAAAATTGGGTTGAGTCTTTAAATATGTATCCGATATTTACACCAAGTAAATATTACAAAATATATTTTTTGTACAGAAATTAATATTAATTAATAGTATTTGATTTTTGATTAAAATCATATATAAGAGACAATTTGATATACTAATTATTCCCTATTGATGTAGGTTTTGAAATGATCTGTATTTAGGGAGATGCGATTTGAACAATATACCTGACATAGTTAGTATACGCACATACTACTTTTTTTATGTTTAATCTTTTTTATTTTTGATTAAAATCATATATAAGAGACAATTTGATATACTAATTATTCCCTATTGATGTAGGTTTTGAAATGATCTGTATTTAGGGAGATGCGATTTGAACAATATATTTGACATAGTTAGTATACGCACATACTACTTTTTTTATGTTTAATTTTTTTGTACTTTTAAAAATGTTTTCTTTAAAAAAACAAAAAGCAAATTCATTTTAACTTTTCCTTATTTCAGAGAACACTACACAGTAGCTCCATCAAGTTCAAGTCATCAACAACATGTCACAGTTCATGCACGTAATTTAGGCAAATGTTATCAAGCCCAAACAAAGTATTCAGGTACCTCTAAGCTGAATATTCACAAACAAAGCTAACCCCATCAAGATTCAAGAATTCCATATTCAGGTACCTCTAATTCTTGTTTTTTAATCTTAAATTTCCTCAAGATTGATACTTTTTTTCATTTAGGGTTCATGATTTTACATTTAGGTGAGTTGATTTAATTCAATTACCCCAATTTCCTTTTTTTTTAATTCTAATCTTGTTCAATATTGTAAATTTTTAGTTTGGGGTTTATAATATTACATTTAGTTGAGTTGATTTAGTTTAATTACCTCAATTTCCTATGGTTAATCTACATTGTAATCTAAATTTATTGTTCAAGATTGTAACCTTTAGTTTGGGGTAGATGATTTCTATGATTGGGTGAATATAGTTGGATTTTGACTTTATATTTATTGAAACTAGAGGTAAATAGTGTTTTTTTTATTCTTGATATCAAAATACTAAATTCTGATTTATGAGTTGATTTGTTGAACATGGAAATAGAGAAAGGCGGGGGTTGACAATGCTTAAATTGAGCGGGTCAAGGCTTAAATTGGGCAGGGCAAGGAGAGGGAAATTTCATATGTAAAATAATGGGGCATGGTAGGTACCGTATCTAAAATTATAAAACAATGAGTTACCGTAAAGGCTTAAACTCCTATGATATTTATTTTCTTGTGCAGGTGATCATGGATAAAAGCTGGATGCATGAACCAAAGTTTACTAAAATATATATTGAGGGTGTTCAATCTTTTATGCGGCTTGTTCGATCTCACTTTGCTCGAAATACCAAAATTCGATGCCCATGTACAGATTGCTTAAATGTGTTTTTTCAAACACAAGAAATAGTGCATGACCACTTATTTCTCGAAGAAATTATGGAAAGTTACATGCATTGGAGACACCATGGGGAACAATTACAAATGAGAGATAACAATGAAGTAGTTTACAGTGAAGATGAAAATGAAGCCCATGATAAGGACGATGGAATTCGTACTATGTTAGAAGAGGTCGCTGGAGGATCGTTTGCCAATTATTCGGAGGAGACTGGTAATAATGTATGTAGTAATTTGAGTGAGAAAGAAGCTATAACGTTTGACAAATTATTGAAAGAAGCTGAACGTGAATTATACCCGGGATGTAAGAAATTTTCGAAGCTTTCATTTCTTGTGAAGTTGCTACACTTAAAAGTATACAATCAATGGAGTAATAAATCATTTGATATGTTGCTGGAGTTGCTAAAAGAGGCATTGCTTGCTGACGAGACACTTCCTAAGTCATATTATGATGCTAAAAATATGTTGCAGGGTTTGGGATTAGGATACATTTTGATTCATTCTTGCAAAAATGATTGTGTGTTGTACTGGGCTGAACATAAAGATAGACAAGAAAGTCCACATTGTGGTACTTCGAGGTGGAAAATTGATAATGGAAGGGATAAAAGAATTGCTCATAAATTTTTGTGGTATTTTCCATTAAAACCGAGACTTCAAAGATTATTTATGTCTAGTAAAACAAGTGTGGACATGAGGTGGCATAAAGAGAAACGTCTTGATGAGGCGAATGTATTAAGGCATCCCGCTGATTCTAAAGCATGGAAAGAGTTTGACAAGAATCATAAGTGGTTTGCACAAGAACCTCATAATGTTAGACTCGGTCTTGCAACTGATGGTTTTAATCCATATGGTAACATGAGCACATCATATAGTATGTGGCCTGTTATTCTTGTTCCTTATAATCTTCCTCCATGGAAATGTTTTAAGGATCCATTTATGATGATGTCATTACTTATTCCTGGTCCCCAAGCATCGGGAAAGGATATTGATATTTATTTGCGTCCTTTGGTTGATGAATTAAAAGAGTTATGGAGTGATGGTGTAGAGACATTCGATGCATTAGCTGGGGAATGCTTCAAACTGCATGCTGCTGTTTTATTGACCATAAATGACTTTCCAACGTATGGTATATTTTAAAATTCTCTACTTTCCTAGCTGTCTATTTTCCTAGAGAGAAAAGTTGTGCAATTATTAATTGTATTTCGCATGAAAAAGAGGTGTTCTCTTAGCTAATTGACAATACATGAGAAAAATGAATTTTCATTCATTATTGTAGTGAATCTTGTTTTTCTGCATATGTTATTTTTATGTTCAGGTTATAAACTATTGCTGAACATATAATTTTTTTTAATGAATTAGGAAATTTATCTAGATGGAGCACTAAGGGATACATGGCATGTCCTACTTGCAACAAGGATACATCTTCACAAAGGGTAAGAGGTAAAATTTCTTACACGGGTCACCGTCGGTACCTTGAATCCAATCACTCTTGGAGAAGAAGCAAGAAATTTGATGGGAAGATAGAAAAAAGAATGAAGCCAAAAGAGCTCTCAGGTGATGAAATCTTACAACAATTAGATTTAATCAATACTTATAGACCAGGAAAACACTCAAATAATAAAAGAAGAAACGTCTTCCTGATGAGTTGAATTGGGTGAGGAGAAGTATTTTATTTGAGTTGCCCTACTGGAAGGGGTTGAAGTTGCGACGTAATTTAGACGTCATGCACATAGAAAAGAATATTTGTGAGGCTATTTTGGGGATATTATTGAATATTGAGGGGAAAACTAAAGATACTTATAAAGCAAGACAAGATCTAAAAGATATGAACATAAGAAAAGAATTGTGGTTGCAACATGATGGTTCTAATTATACAATGTCTGGTGCTTGTTATAATATGTCAAAAGAAGAGAAAAAAAAGTTTTGGGAATTGTTAAAGTCTGTTAAATTTCCTGATGGCTATGCTTCAAATATCTCAGGGTGTGTAAATGGGGATGATGGTAAGATAACTAAACTCAAAAGTCATGACTATCATGTTTTGTTACATCGAGTGCTGCCTATTGCTGTTCGTGGATTTAATTATAAAGATGCATCTTTAGTATTGACTGAGTTAAGTGATTTTTTTCCGACGATTATGTTGTATGACATTGAGACAAGATGACTTGGAACAACTAGAAAGGGATATAGTTGTTATATTATGTAAGCTTGAGATGATCTTTCCACCTATTTTTTTCGATGTTATGGTACATTTGGCTGTGCATTTACCACAAGAGGCCAGGTATGGGGGACCAGTACAGTATCGTTGGATGTACAAAATCGAGAGGTTCTTGTGCAAGCTTAAGCGTTATGTCCGAAACAAGGCACGACCTGAAGGTTCTATTGCTGAAGGCTATATTATTGATGAATGTTTGACATTTTTCTCTATGTATTTTGATGACATTGAGACTAGATTTAATCGTAAAGACAGAAATGATGATGGATCTAGCAATAATGATGGGCCTATTTTAGAAATATTTTCAAAAAGTGTTAGACCATATAAAGATGGAGATTATGATGCCATACCAAAGAAAGATTTTGGCATGGCTCAGTGGTATGTGTTGAATAATTGCGAAGAAGCAGAACCTTTTATTGAGTAAGTAGTTCTTTTATATATATTTACATATGTTGGTATTTTTTATTTAAACTGTTTCTAAATAACTTACTTTGTTACATGCAGAGAGCATAAAGAAGAGCTATTGAAGCAAGGTGTTGTGGATATAGAAGAGAAACACAGAGAATAATTGCCTTCATGGTTCAGAAGAAATATAAGTGACTTTAAGATAATAATCACGTTGTGTGTTTAAATTTTATCTTTTTATTCTTTACTAATTGAAAGCAATAACTTTTCCTCATAGATTATGCAGTTATTTAATAAGGAGAAGTCAAGGTCTATCATGAAAGTATATCCTTTTTCTATGGGTCCGTATGTGCGTGGAACAAAATGTACTGGGTGTATTGTAAATGGTGTTAGATACCATATTCAGCAACGCGATGAATTACGTAAAAGTCAAAATTGTGGTATAGTTGTTAGAGGCCTTCATGAAAAATTGGATATTGACTTTTATGGTATCATAACTGACATCCTTGAGTTAGAGTATGTTGAAGAAAATCGAATTTTTCTATTCAAATGCAAGTGGTTTGATCTTCGCAAGAAACTAGGGATGCAAGAGGATAAAAATTTTATGAGCATCTATGTTAAAAGACTTTGGTATGAATATGATCCCTTTATACTAGCAGCTCAAGCAAAGCAAGTATTTGATATTGATGACCCAAAATTGGGGGAAGATTGGCGAATTGTGCTCAAATTTCAAGCTAGGCACATATATGATGTGCCAGAAAAGGAAAACTCAGAGGTAGAAAATGATGAGTTGTTTGTTACAAATGCTGAAGTGTATCACGATACGTCACTTGAAAGTAAATCAATTGTTAAGGACACAGTTGATATGTTGAGTCAACTATATAGAGATGATGTTGAGTCGATTACCATAGGTGCAAATGTAATTGAATTGGAGGCTCAAACTGAATATAAAGTTGAAGTTGATTATGATGAAGAAGATTCTGACCAAGAGGAAGACACTATGGTTGAGTACATCAGTGACCATGAGGATAAAGAAGGTAATAATAGTACTACTAACAATGAAGTTGATAGCATTGATGACAACGACGACATTGACTTGTGATCGATGTAACCTAATAATAAGTAAGGTGAGTTCCATACATGTTAATATATAACTCTCCTAAATTATTTATATCTTGATTAGTTGATTTTAGGGAGATTAATTTCATAAGTTATTTGCAGACACGCCTATTGAGATGAATTTTCATGAAGGACTTTAGGGAGATGATGTTGCTTACCACGCATTTATTGGTGGCATTGGTTGTGTCTTATTGGCCTTTTTAGAAAATGGAGAACAAGAGTTGATTGGAGAACCTCTAAGTGCCAATCCAGACTATTAATATAGATTTTGATGCGATGTATTTAGTCGGGCAATTCAGCAGTGAGATGGAGGCTAAGGATGCAAGTTAGTAGAAGAGTCTGACTAACATGCAAGTTAGTCAACAAAGCATCTTCTTGCCTAGTTGTGTTCCATTTGACTTCAAATTTTTCTTTATAGGGCTTGCCTGATAAATTTTTGTATGTATTTGCTTTTGGTATGTGATTGAACTTATGACATCTCTAGTTTCAAACTATTGTTCAGTTACCTCTAGTTTTGCTCTTTGTTTTTTGGAGGCTAACAAGAACCAAGTTGTTGGTGCCTTATGGTTCCGTATTTGGATAATTCTCTTGAATAATTTCATGGGGATGACCCAAATAGAGTATCACTTTACCCTGAACTTTCGGTTACCTAAATGCAATTGGTTGATAATGGACAAGAGTGTTTTCCTCAGGGATTCTTGTTGTCTGATAAATGTATTTAAACAAACTGCAACATTTTGTTTTTCTTCCTCTAGAGGTGTCACTTGGTTGGGTCTGATAATGGGATCAGAGACTTTTTCTTTAAGGGCTTTGCCACATTCTACATCTGTTGTCCATTGTGAAGAAAGTTTCTTATTTTGCTGTTAGCATGGCCTGCTGAAATTAAGGCGCGATACGTGGATATGGATACTTTAGAGACGTGTTTGGTCAAGGTTACTGTTACCGCAAGTCTAGGCATGCTCCATGCCCCTGTTACTAGATATATCTGTAGTTATCGATTAGCTGGCTTCTATTTGTTTGGTTAGGTGTTGTCGAAGGGATCCGAGCAGAAGATTTCTTCTCTAACTCAGGAGAGTGAGAGGTAATTCAAATACTTCTTCCAACTAGCTTGTATAGGCAACACATGCAATTTTATTTTGAGCTTTTGCTACAACTTTTTCGGCATGATTATTCTATGTATTTGAGTCTCATAATGAAACAGAAAGACATAATATTATTCTTGTGCATTTCAACTTAGGTGCTTGAAAGATTTTCTTAGGTAAATTGACATATGTATCAGGCACCAATCCTATCTTAAAAGTTGGTTTTGTACTTCTGTTTTGGAAGGAGTCCAGGGGAGGAACATATTTATAAATAGTTGGATTTTCTATTCCAAATGCACAATGAGGAAGACCCGTTATCCAAAAATGAATTACAGGGAAGACTGCTAGGAGGAGACCTTTTTTTATTGGAATGGAGAATGAAGAAAAGTTTTTTTCCGTCAAAAGTTTTATATTCAGTGATTGATTAGATTAGCTGACTTGTTGCAAAAGTTATGAAAGAGGAGATATGTTAGTATTTGCATTGAAGGACCCCACCCACACCCACCCCACCACACATATATATCTTTTTTTCTTTATCTATGTGTTTCTTCACTGAAACTCATGCTTCAGTAGCATCTTGCATTTAAAGCCCCAGCAGTTACTTGTCGGTTTTTACTCGCCTCCAATAACTCTGCTAAGGACAGACATCTCCATTTGGAAAGACGTAGTTGCACTTTTTTTCTTAATTATTGAGGTAATTTGACTTTCTGCACAAAAGACATATATTCTATTATTTCATACAAAAAAGGTAGTTTCCACATGACCTATAGGTAACGAGTTAGAGCCGTGGAAACATCCACTACTGATTGCACTAGGGTAGGCTATTTATATCACATCCCATGAGGTGCGGCCTTCCCCTAGCCTTACGTGAACGTAGAATGCTTTTTGCACTTAACATCATCAGTGTTCTGTAGCCAGTTGCTAATTCAGAATTTAGATCTTGAACGTGCAAATAATTATTTACTTCAATGACAGATTAAGGAAGACACCAAATAAGGTAATCACTCTAAAAGGCCAATCAGGAACTCGTTCAACCTCTTCGTCATCAGGGTAAGATCTCAGTGATTCTCTTGTGGTCTTATAGTCAATGATTTCTGTTATTTCTTAAATTTTAAAGAGCGTCGCCAGATGGTTTCCTTATCTTCTTTTTTAATTTCAAGTTTTTTATTTTAAAACTTTTGGAACATGGATTTTATTGAACTTTTTTTCCTTTTTAACCATTCGAAACTTTCATCAGTAGTAGTGCTTGTGGTTTCTGAAGTTAAAACTATCTGTGAAACTAAATGATGGGTTCTATAGGGACTTTGTATCTATCTTCAAAACTTTCAGCTTCTCCTGTTCCTTCTTCCCCGAGGCCCGAACAAACAAAGAGTACTACAAATAAGGTTGTAGATAGAGGCTTTATTCTGTTTTGAGATATCTACCTTAATTCTGAATATAATGTTAGTTGACTCCTCCATCTGCATCTCTTTAGCTTAGTATCCTGTACTACCTTTTCCTTCTGAATAATCTTTGAGCAGGATTTTGAAATTGCTTTGGCTGACTGCAGAAGTATGTGTGTTTACGGATATGTTGCTCGGTTTCTTTAAAAATGTCAACAATTGTGTGTCAAATTCTTCAAAAGTAGTATATGTTTGGAGAATCTGACATGGGTGCAGCAGAGTCCACGTGACTTACATGTACGAAAGAATATCCATCAGTTATTATTCAAGTATGCTTCTATAATGTTGTGGTACTTCAAACAATTGAAAGTTGTTGAATGAGAACTTCATTTAGCATTTTCCCTTTTGGGTCCTGCTCATTCTCGACAATCCCTTGCATTGATAAATCTTTTAACTCTCACAGTTACTTTCTAAACACGGTTTTGTAAAACGTCTCGTCGTGGGTAAAGAGGAATAAACACATAAATTCACATGGTTAATTATGTGCAATCTTACTCATCAGTTTTACAGTTGCAATTCATTTACTTTCATTGAGAAGTTAATCTTCGTTTCAAACGGGGGACCTAAAGATTCTGGGTTGGAGAAGAAAAAAGTGAATTCTATCAGAGCTTCTACTGACCCGAGAATTGATAGATCAACTGATAAATGGAAGGAGGTATTACAAAATCTGGCCTTCATTCCCTTAGCTCTAGTTTCTCTAATCTAATTTATTTGGCCTGTTTTGCACTTGTATCTCATCTCAATTTTGCTTTACTTCTTTTCTATTAAAACATTAAAGTTCTATGTATCAAGTATTCAAAGAGATACATAAAGATGTTCCTTCATAGTGTAAAATAACTTTAGCATTGATGTTTGAATGATGCCACCTGATCTGGCCAAGAGACCACATTTTTCATAAATATGTTCCTTCATAGAGTTCTCTGGGATCCTTGCAACATCAGTTACTCTACTGTGGGTGGACTGTCAGATCAGATCAGGAAGCTGAGAGAATCCATAGAGTTACCTCTAATGAACCGCGAGCTTTTCCTCTGGAGGATTAAGCCTCCATAGGTAAATTATTCAATATATTTTTCTACATTCTTTTACATTTGTCGGCATGGACAGAAATACTTTTGCTTGTAATATCACTTCTGAGGTTACCGAGGATTCTATCTTAGGGTGTTCTTCTCTATGGACCTCCTGGAACGGGCGAGACATTGTTAGCCAGGGCAATCGCTAGCAATATAGATGCCAATTTCTTAAAGGTGTGCGTACTAGAATTTGGTTATATCTCTAGTCTAATAGCATCTCATAATGGGTATTTATAATTGGTGATTTCTGCAGGTCATATCAAGTGTCATTATTGATAAGTACATTAGTGAGAGTGCAAGATTAATTCGGGAAATGTTTACTTATGCTCGTGATCACCAAGTAAGACTTCAATCGGATTCGTTTTATATATTGGGAGTGTTAGAGTTGTAGAATGATTCCGAAGGTGCCTTAAAATATTGACACTCTATTAGCTTTATTTGTAGCCCTGCATCATTTTCATGGATGAGATAGATGTAATTGGTGGATGCCGTTTCAGTAAGGGAACCAGTGCAGACCGTGAAATCCAAAGAATGCTCATGGAGTTGCTCAATTATTTGGATGGAAATCCTCAAGATCCATGTTGCTGGGATCGACAAACATGGTGAAATTGATTATGAGGCTACTATTAAGCTCGATGAGGTTTGCTAATGATGCTAACAAGAAACTATTATATTGTTTCTATTGCATCAATATTCTGATGACTTATTTTATCCTCAAGGTTTTAATAGGGATGATATGGTGATATTCTATACAATCTGTGGACTCCATCCTTCTGTAATATATCTTGACACTTGCTAGGTCCCCAAAACATCACTCTCCGACCTTGAGTGAGATATTTTCCCAAATAAATCCCACATCTTCATGATATTCATCCACAAACTACACTCGTAAGCTAAAGTGATATCTCTAATTCTCCAACCCTCTTCCATAATACCAGATTTATCAACTATCGCCCCTTCTACAGAGCTTGTACCCCCACCCCCCCGTGAACATCCAAATTCATTTGTCTAATAAAGCTTTATTAAAGACTTTTAAACCTTGTAATTCCAAGGTATCCCATTTTTAGGAGACGTAACAGTCTTCCACCACACCAAGTGAAATTTCCTTGCACCATCCGCCTCTTTACCTAAAATTAATCTGGTTTCCTAATGTTTTATTGTTTTACTATCGTAACATTTACTAAATAAATATAAATTATCCCGTTGAATTAGTGTAGTGCACAAGATGGCCCAGCCGTCAACGTTATAAAAAAAATTGGTTTTTCTATGTTTCATGACCTGGAATTTTAATTTTAGTTGGTCAAGTTGAATTTTTGACATTTTCCCACCTGTTACCCTATTGTATTATGGTTAGCAATATCATTTAGGTTCTTTTATTTTGAGAATTAACCTTTAGTTTTAGGATTCCTAAAGAGTACCTATAGTTCTAAGGAAGTTCATGCACTAAATGTTATTAACCTTTGGAGATTTTGGGTGTTGCTTATTTTATAATCTCTAACTAGTGTTTCCTGAACTTGGTTTCTGCTTATGCAAATTGTGAAAGGAATTAGAACATTATGTCTTAGATAGTAGAGTTGCAT